>JBBBDQ010000763.1:2982500-3417500 GCA_037127315.1 Ascarosepion bandense
TTTAGTATTCTACGTTAAGGCATAAGAAAAAACCCCAAAAAGCCTTGACCGTGAGAGAAGAGAAAAATATCTATAACACATCACTCAATAAGGACCGGAACTAACTAATAATACAACTTTTAGGCAAAATTCGACTTTATTCAGCAACAATCTTCTAGGGTGATACATGGATTAGAACGCTTCTCTAACGGAGTGCATTCTTACAGAGTAAGTAGTTATCATTATATATATATAGCCATCTGCAGACAGATCTGTTTCGCTGTATCACCGCTCATCAGTACGGTTAGACACCCTATTGCTTTTAGCCAGGTTTGAAACACAGGGTGGCCTGAAAGTAGGTGGAACAGTCTTGTGTATTGTTATATTATTACAATGGTGTTCATACATTATAATTATGCTATTTTCATTATTGTACACAAAATTTAATCGTCAATGTAATAATTGCGCTAGTAAATGTGATTGTATATGTAATCTCAAAATATTTTCCTTTACTGTCCACCAACTTTTACTCTACTGTGTGTGTTTTTGTGTGACAAATTTTATTCCTTAGTTTTTCTAGTTCTAAATCCCCAAGGCTGTGGCCTGTTAACCAGGATCAGATACTCACTTCCTGCTTGCCGGCGGATGTGCGTTGTGGTGAAGGGGATATCGACTTGGAACGAGAAATCGGGGAGTCGAGATCGAATTTCAGTTGAATTCAATGCGTTCACTTACGCGCAAATACCCTTGGGAAAGGTATTAATCCGTCCCTTCCTTCCAGTTATGGGTTAAATAACAGGACAGATTGAATTCTATAGCCTTGGCTGGCAACCAATCTACCGCAGAAAGCAATGGTAACCTACTGCGAGATAATCTTCAGCCCAGTCAGTCATGTCTCGAAAGAGACATGATCGCCCAAGCGTTTATCACGTATGGCACTTAACTGATTGAAATCCCCAAGGCTAAGACCCGCCATTGTAGCGAACCACCACCATTTCCTTCGAATTTCATTAGAGAGATGCAACTCTCACTCGATAGCTTCTACCAACAAACCGATTTGTGGAACTGATTTCCAAGACAATGTTACTTCGATTGCCACAACCTTAAATTTTTTTCCGTTTATGATTAACCGTTAACTCCCCTCACACCGCAAACATTGCCTCTAACTCTATAATCAGCTACCTCGTGTCGCTCGCGAGCCGTGTACAGTATGAACATTCACTATATGTGTATGTTTTAAGATTTCTCGATTATTCAAGGCTAGTAAATTTAATGTACTGTTTAATAATAAGTATTATTGTACTTCTAGAGTTTTTGTGCTTTAAATAATAATTTAAAGTCTTTCTTTGCTATCTTCATCTTGATTCTCCTTTAACCAAGAAAAATACTTTTCACCCGTAAAAGATCAATAACAATAGTCATAGTAATAGCAATAAAAGCAGCAGTAATAGTAATAATAAAAATGTGTTTCGATCTCAACTAAAAGCAGTGGAAATCGAATTTTCCACATGTAAATGATGGTGTGTCATTCGTAAACGTAAAAAGAAATGTAAAATTTCTATTCATTTCCAGATCAAAGAACCCCCACCCCACTTAGGAGACGAATGTATGACCGGCACTAAAACTACACTTTATACATCGTTCGAATATAACAACATGCATTCAATGCCTTCTTGATGCTGAAAATGGTTACTGACAGCCTCAGCTCTCCTTTTCAATTTTCAATAAAGGATTTCCATCTACTCCTCTCATTAGCATCTTCTACTATTAAAATGTTCTGAGTTGCACGGGCAACGCCGGGCTATGATGCTAGTATATATATATATATATATATATATATATACTACTTTGGTGGCACGACTGATTTTCGTGCGTTACGCAATCATCAGGTATATTTTGCAAACTGATCGTTTAACAGATGTGAATTTAAGTTCACTCAATATTAAGGAGAGTTAAATCTTATGTTAGGTTGCAATTTTTTCATTTATCAAGAGTAAAATTTAAATTACATGGAGATAAAAAATTAAAATTTTAAATTAAAAATATCAAAATGCAGAGAGATGAATTCAAAGGGGTGTAATTCATAATTAATAGTAATATTTGCGTAGAAGTAGAGAGAACAAAAGAAAAATAAACACAGAGGAATCTGAATCAATCAGGATACAAGAATTTAAGTATTTTTCTATGGCTGCATGTGGTCATTAATTCATTTTTTGTTAAGCAGATTAGTGTTATTTATGATTTAAGATAAGTTCTATCTGTCTCCTTTTCTATTATAAGATATTTTTGTGACGACATTTCAAACAATTGGGCTTTTTTAAGTTCCAATAAATTTATGAATAAACAGTGCTTACGCTGTATTTACTTTTGTTTAAAGACAACATGCAGTTATTAAAACGATATTTCCATATGTTAGCAGTTGCTCTAAAATAGAATTTAAAAATCATCATCCGAATGAATGTGAGCTCTATAAATAATACTTTTGAATATACACTGGCCATTCAGTGGGCCGATCTTATTTTTTCAACGGTTGAAATTATTTTTAGAAGTGTCACTATTATTTTAGTTATAGGGTAACTGATATTATTCAGGTAAGTCAACTACATATATATTATCGTATCACCCTGAGCAAGGCAGTAACACCACTGATGTGCAGGGGGCTACATAAGAGTAAAAAGATTACACAGGAAGAGAGTAAAGAGAAAAACGAACCCGTTAGAAAGGAGCAAGAGAAGGATGGGAATACAGGTGAAAGGTAGAGAGAAAGGAAAAAGATATACAGGGAGATGTAGAAAGAACTAGAGTCAAGTTGTTAAGAGATGGGTGTCGACATAGCATTTAAATTCCTGGAGGTTGTAGCCGTCAGGAAACCAAGAATATGGAAACTAGTTCCACAGGCGGGAAGTGCGAGAAAAAAGCTGCTGGAGTAGAATTGTAGGCTTCATTTGGTTGATCTAACTGCGAATGGGTGGAGCCCAGTTGCTAGTCTGGTTGCACGAGTAAACACCTGTGGCAGGGGCACCAGTGACTTAAGTTCTTTGGAGCAGAAGCCATGAAAATATTTATAGAACAGACAGAGGGAAGCCACATCCCTTCGGTGATAAAGTGGCTGGAGTCGAGCTGTCAAGTCGGTACCTATCACATTACTGATTTTACTTTGGAGCCTGTCAAGAACATTGAGATGTACAGCGGGGGCGCCTGACCATATATGACAGCAGTATTTGATATAGCATGTTGTGAAATGTATATCTATATTCTTAACGCTACTATAACCAACCTTTTTTTGTTGTTGTTAAAGTCTTTAGTGTGGGTGAATGATAAAAATGTACGTGAATTAAATTTGGGAAGAATTTCACAATGTTTGTTTGGCCATTACGGCTGAAGGGTGGTTTAAACCAAAGAATGTTACGTTTACGTAGTTTCTGCTTAACCGTGCCTACTTAAATTTTAACGGAATATTATTCTAAACTAGTATTGAGTTTACTTTTTTTCTAATGCATTTAATTTAATTCAATTTTGAAGTTGTCAAAAATTTCTTTATTACCAGAATTTGTACTTTGACAAAATTGGATTGATTTACGCAAGCTATTGAAGGGTACGATTTGATTCCTTGTGGATGTATTTGTGACTGGGTGAATCTTTAGCGAACGATTTGTACAGACAACTGTTCAGGACAAAGGTGACATTCATTAAGTTTACGATGTTAGCGTTAGTGATGGTAGTTATGTTAAGATTGTGGGCTTTAAGCTTGTCCGTTTGTTGGGACTTTGCATTAAAGGAGGATAATTAATCCGTCGTCTCTGTACAGAAAAAAATAAAAAATAAAAAGGCCGACTAAATCACAGACCTCTGCAAAATTATACGCTACCATATAAATGCAGGAATCAGTTTTTTTTCTGATCCACAGGTATCCATCGTAGAATTAAGATAGATTTGGGGGTTTGTTTAATGTTAATTTCTTGGTCGGTGATGGGACAGTAATTTTTAGCCAAGTACAAAATTGCGGTTAAAATTTTAAGTATCAAAATTACATCCGAATTTTTATAGTCGTGAAAAAAGTCATCTAGTGAACGTGTTGGAAGACCAAATGGGATAATCCCCACAATCGTTTGAAATTCCTCGATATAATAGCAACAGCAGGCACAGGTTAAAATTGTAAAAGTCGAAACTACTCGAGCTAAATGACTTTACCAGGTCATGGTGAAAATTTTGAAATTATACCCGTATAAAATTAAAAAAAAAAAAAAAATGTAGCTGGAGAAAAGACGGTTTTGTGTGATTACCCCAAAATGGCTAAACCATCTTAAATATTAAACAACTCCTTTACAAACAACTGATTAGACGTAACAAAATGTTAGGCGTCACTACTACTGACACATTATATATATATATATATATATATATATATATAAACTTATTTATAAATGGAACTGTGTGTGTGTGCGTGTATGTGTCCGTTACTTATACACTCCGAAACGGCTGAACCGATTTTCTTGAAAATTTACACAGTTGTACTATAAGCGTCTGCGAGTGTTCTTAGCTAGGTTTTGTATCGAGGTACCCCGATAAATATCGAAAATCGAAAAAATCGGGTTATAGAAAGAGTGGTCTGATTTTAATCAAATTTTATACACTCATAGACAAAGACATAAAAGATATTCAGAAGTTTCAAAGTTGCAGTTCTTACAATAGTGCAGAAAATCTATCTATATATATATATATATGGCAAGATGTTTGTGTGCGTGTCTGTATGTCCTTTATACAAATCCACAATTTTTATCCAATTCTCACCATATTTCACACAAATATTCTTTAGGTCCAGGACCATGGATTAGTTTTAAAGCTTTGATTACACCTGAGCAACACCGGGCTATACTGCTAGTATATATATATATATATATATATATATATATATATATATATAAAATCCTAACTATGACACGACTAAGTTTCATGAGTTATCATCAGGTCTATATTTGAAACTGACAGTTTAATAGATTTGAATTTAAGTTTACTCGACGTTTATGGGAATTAAATCTTAAATTTACTGCTTTTTTTAATAAGATTAAAAATTTAAATAATCTACGGTTACTTGTAGATAAAAATATAAGATTAATTTACGGTATTACACACACACATATATATCACTTGTTGGCTGTTTTAGTGTGTAGAGTGTTCCTTTTTTTCTATACAACAGCGAAAATAATCATCAGAATAATATAGTAAACAAAATTCATTTATATATATATATATATATATATATATATATATATATATATGTCCTACCAATCTCCATAGGTGAGGGAAGAAAACGGATTTCGTAACATAATTAACCCATATCTGGGGGCGTGAATTCATACCTTTTTCTCTCCATGGTATTTGCGCGTAAGTTAATATAATTAACAAACCCATCTGGCATTGAAACCCGATTCTCCATTCCGAAACGTTACTCATTACACCACCCACACATCACCTGGTATTTGCAAACGATTATCCACTCAGGTACTGATCAGGTTTGACGCTGCGAAACCTCGGTGATCGTACCGCGATTCCTTTTTTATGTTGTTGGTTTAAGGTCATTATTTGCTGGCTATTAAAATGCGACAATGTGTGACCTTCATACCCGCCCAAAATGGTGGGTCAAATATATATTTAAAAAATTCGATGAAAAATTTTTTTTTGATTTGCGTAAACGTGATTTGATGTTTTGTGTGACGCTGTAAACAACATTGCGTTTGTTTTTGTTCCAAAATTACGTGGGAAAATATCTACATTTTTTGTTGACTAAATGAATTTAACATAAAAATTATTTTGTTTTACTGAAATTAGTAATATAAAAACTATTACGCTATCTGTTCCGAAATTTTCAAAGATTATTTAAAAATTTAGACATTTAATTTCAGAGGAAAAAGTGACATTAATGCCACACGAATTACTTTTCTCTCGATACCTCTAGTACTGTAAAAGCAACGTCTTTTATTTTAATAACTATGTTACACATTATTATTGTATTGTATTGTAGCGGCATTCACCCAGGATGGGTTGAGCCGGCATCCCCAAGAACATTTGAAGCGTCTCTCCCAGCGGCGGCCCACGATCGGCGATCTTGAGCCAGCTCCACTCCGATCTCTGCCCAGTCCCGGTTCCACCTCCGAAATCCCACGACATTTGGGCCCGAGATCGGCTCCATGTCCCCCTTCAGCGTGGCTGCCCACGTCCTCAGCTGACCCCCCGCACGCTTGCGCCAGCCCGGTAGGGGCCTCGGGAAGAGGCAGTCGCGAATCAGCTCACCCGGAGGACAGCGCGCAGCATGGCCGAACCAACGCAGTCGACGGAGTCGGAGAGCAGCCGGTATCGGTTGAAGACGGCATGTTACACATTGTTCTTTAGAAATTTATATTTACCTGATCATAAAAATATGTAAACCAACTACAATGCAATTTACACTATTTAAATTGTTCTGACTGTTGTCCTCAACTTTACCCTCATATTCTCGACGTTTCGGACGTTGTATATTCCGGCCTTCAGACGATATACGTTGAAATTTTGAACAGAAACCTTTATTACGTCTAGTGTCATGCTCTTTATAAAAAAACTCCGCTTCAGTTATCTCCCTTTAGTAACTCTTTAGTTTTTGTTCACTTCTGATCTAATCACATTTCTTTGGGTAAATTCACTGGATTACTTCAACTAACATTTTTATCCACTAAGCCATGTGTTCTTATGAATATAAGAAAGATGAGAACAACATTCTAAACAATGTAAATAGCTACAGTGCCGCATCTCAGAAATATAGACAGATATTGTTGCAGTTTTGTATAGATAAAACCGTTATTTGAAGTAATCCAGTGACTTAACTCAAAAAGTTGTGATATCAGCAACTATCCACAGCAGAGGGGAACAAAAACTTGGAGAGTTGAATTAGGGAAACCATACCCAGAAAAGGTATGGCACGTGGAACTAGAACAATCTAACCCGGTAATGAAATAAAGGGTTCGGTTCGAAATTTCAACGTATACTACCTGAAGAAAGCGGAGCGTACAATGGTAGAAACGTCGCTAATATGACAAAGATGAGGATAACAGTCCAAATAATGTAAATAGTTAAAATGCCTCATATCACAACTACAATAAAGTATTTGGGATTTTATAAGGTAACCGTAAAAACTAATTTTTATTTCTAGAATTTATAAAACGACTCAAATACCAGAAAATTTAAATAAATTTATTTTCCGGATATTTTATATACATTTTGTAGATTATTTTATATCTCAGAATACTCATTTTAATTTCCATTTTTTTTGTTATAATCGTGATTAAAAAAAAAAAAAAATTTAAAAATCGTGGAACCTGCCTAGAAAATCTGAAGATAGAATAGATAATCCAAGTCAAGTGATGAATTCTTAAATGAAGAATGGACACAAAGCACTTTGACAAAGCAAGCGTACTGTGTACTTTGAAATGATTCCCAAAGCATCGGTTAATTGTCAATTCGAATATTCATGTTATCTTGTAAATATAAAGATGATACCATGTTGATAGCAGGCACATAAAGGAAACAACAAGACCTGCTTAAAGTAACTGGATGTATGGTCATCAGTGAAAAGAAGAGCCCAAAATGCCAACTACAGGCGGGGAATACTAAAAATCAAGCAGGTACAACAATACCTGAGAAGTGTTCTAACAGAAGAGGAAAAGTGCGACACAGAGGTCCGAAGGCGAATTGTTATGGCCAAGGATGCATTTCAGAAGCTGAGCAGAATATCGAGAGGAAAATTTCGCTAGAAACAGTACTGGATTTCTATGTGATGTCCGTTCTTCAATATAGCCATAAATGGGCAGTCTCCTCAAAAGATGGAGAGACTTGAAGCAACCGAAATGTGGTTCTACAGAAGCATGCTAAGAATACCATGGACACGAACAATTGAGAAATGATATGGTTTTGGAGAGATTAGAAAAGAGTTTTGAGGGAGTTTTGTTTAACGGCATATCGACCTCTATGGGTTATTTAATACTAAAAAGATGAGGCTTTAAGGTATTTTTTTAATGTTCAGTTATAGTGAGAAGGTTGATTTAGATTTTTATAAAATTTTTATTTTATTTTAGAAAACTGAAAACGTCTAGTTTTATATTTAAAAACGTATTGCTGGTAATAATTATGGCCATAATTTTTCCTTTGTTTTTTTTTTTCTTTCAAAAATTGTTTTTTTCTAAAAAAGTCTATTTTTATGCACATAATTTTATAAAAGTATTTTGTGCAAATGGATCTGAGTGAGTTTTGTTTAACCGCATATCAATCTCTGTGGGTCATTGATGCCCAAATGGTGGGGTTTTAAGTTATTTTTAAAATGTTTGGTTACAGTGAGAAGGTTGATTTAGTCAGGTTTTCATGAAACCTTTGGTTTTATTTTTTTTTATTTTAGAAAACTGAAAGTGTTTTCTAGTTTTTTTTTATTCAAAACTGTTTTGCTGAGAATAATTTTTTCTTTAAAAATGTATATTTTTCTATAAAAGTGTTTTTATGTATACATTTCTAAAAAGGTGTATTTTTATACTTTCATAGTATTTTGATCCCAGTTTGGGGAGGGGTTAACTATTTGCCCAGAGCTGAGACCCTAACGGGTGCTACCACTCCGAGTCATGGTGGACCTGGGAATAACAGCAATTAACAGGTGGTTCTATGCTCCTTACAACCTCTCAATCAGAGGCCTTGCTGCTGGATGCATTTTATTGTCATGTCCAGGACCGGTGGAAAAGAAAAGGAAACCGATACTTAACATAAAAAAAGACAAGCCCATGGAACATATAAGGAGGAAGGAGGGCTTGGAGAATCTGATACACACCGATCAGATAAATGGATAGATCGACGGAGGAAAGCAACGCGTAACATACTTGAGGGGCTTGAGCCAGTGGATGGTAGAGCGGAGTTTGGGTGGAGTAACAGGAGAAAGCGTTTTAAGCGCCACGACCGCTTACGCCCTGAAGAAGCACAGCACGAAGAAATATAAAATTGTCCTTGTAAATAAAGAATCTAACAAATAGTGCGTAATATTAAAATTGGAAACGTAGCTCGAGGAAAAAAAATATATAGCAGTCCTTTTATTGTTAGCTTATTTCCAAGTATCAATCAGTTTAATGCCATACGTGATACACGCTTTGGGCGATCATGTCTCGAAAAAGACATGACTGACTGGACAGAGGATTATCACGCCGTAGGTTGCCATTGCTTTCTGGTAGAGAGGTTACCAGCCAAGGCTATAGAACCCAATCTGTTCTATTATTACCCATATCGCCCGGTTCACACTCCACCCACGTCTATTGTACAGGTGTAAAGGCTCATCTCTTGTTCCCTGTTTAGGATGTGGTTTCCGGCTTTCTCTTTTCCAAATCTTTTCTCTCTTGCGTAGCCCCCTGCACATCAGTGGCGTTACCGCCTTGCTCGGGGTGATATGATTAAAAAAAAATATCTGGAGGGAATAGACAGATTAATACCTTTCCCAAGGGAATTTGCGCGTAAGTGAATGCAAGGAGTTTCAACTGGAATCCGAACTCAGCTCCTTGATTTCTCGTTCCAAGTCGATATCTACCGCACCATAACGCACATCTATTTTAAAGTATAAATACCTAAAAGATACCTAAAGTAAAAATTATTTTAAAGTATAGATACCTAAAAGATACCTAAAGTAAAAATTATTTTAAAGTATAGATACCTAAAAGATACCTAAAGTAAAAATTATTTTAAAGTATAGATACCTAAAAGATACCTAAAGTAAAAATTATTTTAAAGTATAGATACCTAAAAGATACCTAAAGTAAAAATTATTTTAAAGTATAGATACCTAAAAGATACCTAAAGTAAAAATTATTTTAAAGTATAGATACCTAAAAGATACCTAAAGTAAAAATTATTTTAAAGTATAGATACCTAAAAGATACCTAAAGTAAAAATTATTTTAAAGTATAGATACCTAAAAGATACCTAAAGTAAAAATTATTTTAAAGTATAGATACCTAAAAGATACCTAAAGTAAAAATTATTTTAAAGTATAGATACCTAAAAGATACCTAAAGTAAAAATTATTTTAAAGTATAGATACCTAAAAGATACCTAAAGTAAAAATTATTTTAAAGTATAGATACCTAAAAGATACCTAAAGTAAAAATTATTTTAAAGTATAGATACCTAAAAGATACCTAAAGTAAAAATTATTTTAAAGTATAGATACCTAAAAGATACCTAAAGTAAAAATTATTTTAAAGTATAGATACCTAAAAGATACCTAAAGTAAAAATTATTTTAAAGTATAGATACCTAAAAGATACCTAAAGTAAAAATTATTTTAAAGTATAGATACCTAAAAGATACCTAAAGTAAAAATTATTTTAAAGTATAGATACCTAAAAGAAAACTTGTCTAAAAGCTATTTTTCTTGTGTAAATATCAAGTCAACTTGTGATTAAAGAAAAAACAAATTCAAAACGTAATAACTGAAAGGGACAAAGTTTAAAGAAAGGCACACCTGTTAAATCCTTAAGACTTTTTAAGAGAAGGCTATTGACGGATTTTGTTTATTATTTTAGAGCATAGCCAATTGAAATAGACTTACTTCGTAATCTTTTCTTGATTAATAATTTCGGACCATTTTCCATTGCACCATTCGCACAGACAAGCTCCTGATATTCTCCAGCAGTCATCATTCTACATACTGACCAGACGTTGTTTAACTTCAATTATCGTACGGGAACAGGTATTTCAACGGAATATGCCCTAAGCTTTTCTACTGAACAATGGTCACTGAATAGAACCGACCTATTTACTGTGATTTCAATACTTAGGTCAATCACTATATATTAGACCAGTGGAACAAGCCAAAGCTACATCACAAGAAAGAAAATTAACCGATACGAATTTTCCCCACCATAGAAACATATTTATATATAATATAGAAAGATGCCTTCTAAAAAGAAAAAGAGAAAAAAAGCAAAGCATTTAACGAAAATAATTGATATAATTGGGCAGCAACCTTTCTTTTAAACAAAAAGAAAAATTTGCTAAATTTTCTTTAGCTTTCAATATACAAGTTGTCTGTAAAGGAACATTCAGTGTTTTCTAAAAAAATCTGTCAAAGCTTTGCATCATTAGTGCATATTTTTATAAAGAGGTTAATTGATTTATTGGATGTGCGTAGTGGTGCAGTAGATATCGACTCGGAACAAGAAATCGGAGAGCCGGGTTCGAAGTTCAGTTGAATTCCTTGCATTCACTTACGCGCAAATTCCCTTGGGAAAGGTATTAATCCGTCCCTTTCCTCCAGCTATGGGTTAAATAATAAGACAGATTGGGTTCTATAGCCTTGGCTTGCAACCAGTCTACCGCAGAAAGTAATGGCAACCTACTGCGTGATAATCTTCGACTCAGTCATGTCTCTAAAGAGACATGATCGCCTAAGCGTGTATCCCGTATGGCATTTAACTGACTTTTTTTTATACCGATTTAAGAATTTCTTTTCATGCCGATTTAACTAAATGAATATAGGACAAGTTTAGTTTTTCCAACATTCTCACACGCGCGCACACACATATATACATATATAAAAAAAATAGCGAGAGAGAAATATAGCAGCCCTTTTCTCGTTTGCTTATTTTAAAGTATAGATACCTCAAAAAGAAAACCATCAAAACCTATTTTCTTCTGTCAGTAGAAACTCAACTAGAGATTTAAAAAAATTCAAACCGTAATTAACAGCAGCTTGAAAAAGAACGTGAAATTATAGCGTTTTTAAGTTTTTAAGTTGACATTTTTAACTTTAAAAAATGAACGTAAAATCAGTCTCCCCCCCACCACCTTAAATTTTCAAGGCAAACTAAAAACTCGCTCTCAGATGACAAATTTAATATCGAGTTTAGCGTTATAGATATTGTAAATCAAACTACCAATTTTTCTGACGCTTTCATTAAAGAAAAAAGAAGTTAGCAAATTATTCTATATGAATTAAGCAAAAATGCATCAGCACATTTCTCAGGCGAAATCTTACTACTTTGGTTGAGCGAATATTAATGTAAAAGAAGGTCTAAACTTATGCGTTTTGTTGGGTATTAAGAAAAAGATATACGATTCAATATGCAAGAAAGATTGTTAGAATTTTTTTTCTGTAATGGGTAAAGAGAAATTCCACCAATAAAAACAACCGAATAATTTTCATTCAAGGTTGTCAACAGCTTAAAAATTAAAAATGCAATTCCAACGTTAAAGTAAAAGATTCAGCTGTCTCGGCTGAGAATTCCGGGAATCCACCTTTCTAGCTTCAAAGCCGTGAAGTCTTCAAGAGAAACAAATCAGACTGAAGACCCACTCAATTGATTGTTTAGCCAGCATATAAATGAAGAGGACAAAGTTCAAAGAAAGGCACACCTCTTAAATCTTCAAGACTTTTTAAAAGGTTATTGACGGATTTTGTTTATTTTATTTTCGAGAATAGCCAATTGAAATAAACGAGATTTTGTGAATGTGTCTATTGTAAATTGAGTTAAAAGTTCAAGAGAAAAATAATTATAGTTTGAGTAGAGAATATAGACATCAGTTAAAGAGATTGTTGAAATAAACCCAGTCACTGCAGATACAATTTCCGACATTGCACTACTTCGGCTTATATGCAAAGAGCAGAAGTGTCTATCGCTGTTCAAAAGTATTTTACGAAACATAAAAAAAATATAAAATTGGGTAAAAATAATACAAATACAGTAAAATATAAATAAAATATCAGATGCACAACACACAAAAGAAAAAAAAACTGCTAATCAAGATGGGGCATCTCACATGTCAAATAGCCATTTATCTGTTGTAATACTAGCAGTATAGCCCGGTGTTGCTCGGGTGTAATGAAAGCTTTAAAACTAATCCATGGTCCTGGAGTTCAGACTCTTTGGACGTTGGCACGAAAGACTAAAAAGCAATACTTGTTTCATGTTAAAGCGAAACCGTAGACTGAAAGAAAAATGAATGGATGTAAGTCAAATTTTGATTTCCTGGTATCGATATCAAATACATTTTTTTCGTCGCAAACTGAATTTTGAAAGCAAAATAAGTCCTTCTGAGTAAATGGTATCATGGCTGAGACTAAGAACTACAATTATACCTTACTTAGAGCCAAACCTGAAGCAAAAATTAAAATAAAAGAGCTGAAAAAATACAGACATACAGGCAGATAAACAGACACATACACACAAACATCTCACCTTTTACACACACACACACACATATATATATGTATAATCGATTTTCTGCACTATTGTAAGGGCAACGTTGAAACTTCTGAATATCGTTTCTGATGTCTGTCTATGAGTTATCAAATTTGATTAAAATCGGACCACTCCTATAACCCGATTTTTTCGATTATCGATATTTATCGGGGGGTACGTCGACACAAAACCTAGCTAAGAACACTCGCAGACGCTTATAGCCCGTATGAAATGAAAGCTTTAAAACAACTGTGTACATTTTCAAGAAAATCGGTTCAGCCGTTTCGGAGTGTATAGGTAACGGATACACACAAAGTTTCATTTATAAATAAGTTTAGATATAGAGATTCATATTGGGAGGGGGAATAATGAAGTGGTCGCCATTTTAGTTAGACTCGTTTCTTTAACGCGTCATTGACTGCTCTAGTTAATGAAATTCAGAGTACTAAGATACAGTTACACTTTTCTTGGAGGAAAAAGAAAAAAAATGGAGGCAGTTTTTTTTCGGGGTTGGAGGAGTATTTGACTCTTAACATTCTTTAGTCGATATTTTACCATTGTACCAATCTAATTCTCGATTTATTTTACGTTCTTTACGCAGCCAACTGGGCAGAAATAGATTTTTCTTAAAAAAAATAAAATATAAAAAATTAGAAGGCATTCTATTCATAATACCAGAACAATATAAAATCGATCCCTGGCTTCTTAGAGTTATTAAACATTTTTATTTACAAATATAAAGTTTGAAACGTTATATCATTGATATGTAATTAAAAAAAATTGATTTTTTAAATTAAAAAAAAAAATCTTTCCACCGAAGTTCATTCATTTAATTACCTTAAATTTTTTAAGATACGGATATCAGTCAGTTAAATGCCATACGCGATACACGCTTGGGCGATCATGTCTCGAAAGAGACATGACTGACTGGGTAGAAGATTATCCCGCAGTAGGCTATAGAACCCAATCTGTCCTGCTAACCCATAACTGGAAGGAAGCAGACGGATTGATACCTTTCCCAAAGGTATTTGCGCGTAAGTGAATACAATGGATTCAACTGGAATTCGAACTCTGTTTCCCCGAGCCGATATCCACTGGACCACAACGCACATCCATGGATATACGGATATACTTTTATCATTAATAAAACAAAATGTCTAAGTCCGGTTGTTCTTTGCTTAAGAAAAAAGAAAGAAATATATACTCAGAACAATAGATAATATAGTAGAAAGTAAGGGATCGATATTAATCCCTCCCACATCTAAAATATTTTTTAAAGAGCGAATCAGCCTACTTCAGTAAAGCCTAAATCAGGAAGCGATGGTTGGAAATGCGCCTTCGAGAATTTAACACTCAGATATAATGCTGAAAGGAAATGAAAACATTAGGGGTTATAACAGTGATTCCTTCCAGAAATTTTGCAAAGTATTAACAGATAAAATAGCTTTAAAATGTAATAGTATTTATGGTAATCCCTTCTTAGAAAATATCCATATGACAGTGGAGGCTATACAGTCTTCACAGGCGAAGACAAGACTTAAAGTGACAGACGCTAAGAAGACTATAGAAGGAATACGTAATTAGCGAAAAAGTTTTAATGGAAATAATAAAATGAACAAGCAAACTGATGACGAAATAAGTACAAAGCTGATGTAGGGTAAAAGATTAAAAGTGACTTAGAGCAACAACCGGGAAATTTGCGGACAGCTTACGTTCCGAAAGAACATGACCTCTGAAAAGCAGCTATTATTATCCATTTAAACAAATTTTGCTAAATACAGTCAACACAAGCAACATAATGGCTATTTCCGGAAGTTTAAAATGGCGAACGACAGGTTAATATATTCCGGTGTTGATATTTAATTTTGACAAATTCATTTAAATTTTTTCATTTGCAATAAAGCTTTTAATGCCACATCAGAAATACTGGTTTATTTATTTTGTAATAATACAAAATTGTGGCACAAGGCCGAAAAGGGGGTGGCTAGAGGGTGGTACTCACTAACTATCCTATACCTAGCTAAACAGTATTATGACCCAATCACTCATTAACAATGCGCCCATTCACCACAAGAACCCATCCATCACCAACCAATCTTTCACACACCACAATACCACACACTTACAAGGGGCACCCCCCAAAAGGGAGTAATATACCCATGAGGTAAAAATGCTAATATATACAATAAAATATATAATAATACAAAATATATTCTAAAAAATTTAATGATAATGAAATGAGGGGAGGGGGCTGAAATACCCCAAATCGAACTAAAATACAACATAATACATCAGAAAGACCAGTAATCATATAATATATTAAGTTCGAGCACTTTTAGTTAAAATATATATATTTTTTTTAATTCTAACAATATCTTACCTACCTGCTTATTCGGATACACATCTTTTATTTTTCTTTTTTTTGGTCAAACAGGAACTCAGATTTAAGGAAAAAATAAAATAAAATAAAAAGGTATAATCTTCTGGTAGATTTCATAATAAATGAAGGGGGGTATAGGTCATTTGTTAATTTTATTTTTCTATTGTACAATAGTGAGATAAGCGGTTTGCTTATAAGGTATCTTTTGGCATTGATTGACCGAATACAGAGTGTTAATGGACACCTCGGCGTGTTGTAATGGTTTGTAAACGTATCTTGCTAGAACCTATTACGACGAAGTAAGTAGTGAGTTCGATCCTCACTGAGTATCCCATACTTTCGGCCTTGTGCCACATCTAAGCGGCCCCGAAGAACAAAAAAATTTCCTGGTAGATGCGGCGCAATTTTCGTTTTAGAGTGTATCTGTTTCATATTTGTTGTTGTGTTTGAATGAGTGCGTGATTGTGTGTATGACTTTTTATTTTTACGAACCCCGCTAAAATTTCGCCCAGTTAACTCATGTTTCTGTCAAGATTAAGGATTAGAGTTTTTTTTTTTATTATTAACAAAAATTTTGTTTAGGTTTGTAAATAGTATTATTCATTGTATTCATCGGGATTTCAATTTTAAATTTGTTATCCCCCCACCACAGACAAATTGTACATATGGGTTTAGTTAAACCTTCACGGGGTCCTCGAGGCATTATGGTGTTTGTAGTAAGAATGCGAGGTTTTGATGCAAGGGATATTGTATAGTCTACTTGGGTCAGCAAATGATACAAGCTAAGTTAATGTAAGACAGATGAAAACCAGCCTTTTTCAATCCCCGTTTTTGGCCTTGTGCCACATTGTTTTTTTTTTTTTTTTTGTATATATATACAAAAATAAATACCAATAATGAGTGTTACGCCAGCGAGCAGAAAAAATAAGAAATATTAAAATCAAATCCAAACATTTTAGGGAAGATGTGTACCTGGTCACAAAAGAACAAGCAGAAAAATCACTATCACATTTTTTTTAATCATGTCACCCCAAGCAAGGCATTCCACTGCCACTATAGCGCAGGGGGTTACACAGGGCGATAGACGAGTTAGGATGTACATAGGGGGAGAGTTGGAGAGAATGGGAGGGTTAGTGTGTTAGGAGATGTCTATTGACCTTACATTTAAACTCCTGGAGGCTATAGCCGTTGGGGAAGCAAGCATGTGGAAAGGAATTCCACAGGCGGGAAGTGCGAGAAAAGAAGCTGTTGGAGTAGAACTTGCGTTTACATTTCATCGGTTTCACTGTAAAAGGGTGGGACCTAGTTGCCAATCTAGTATCTCGTGCAAACTCACACTTAGGGGTTACCAGTGTTTTAAGTTCATCAGAGCAGAAGCCATGAAAATATTTATAGAAGAGGCACAGGGAAGCCACGTCAGGCCGGTGGGAGAGTGCCTGCAGGCGGTCAGCTAAGTCGGTATCAATCACGTTACAGATTCTTCGCTGTATTTTGTCAAGAAGCCCGAGGAGAATAGTAGGGGCACCCGACCAGATGTGGCAACAGTATTCAAAACACAGGCGGATGGTAGATTTGTATAATTGCAGGATAGATTCAGTCGGAAAGAATTTCCGGGCCCTGCACAGAGAGCCAACTTTCATAGCAGCGGATTTAAGCAATGGATTCGAAGTAGTCATTCCACTTGAGGTCCGCTGAGAGTGTCAGGCCAAGCAGGCGTAGTGTTTTACTCTCTGGGAGGCATGCCTGTTCCATGCTAATGGGAGGGAGGTGCGGTCGTCTGTGGTGGTTAATTGACAGCAACTTCGTTTTGGAAGAATTTACGAGCCATTTCCTACCCCAATCCACCACGAGGTTCGCCTTATCATCAACACCAGATTTTTGATCGAGGCGAGCGTATACTGTGGTATCATCGGCATACATGCCTACTTGTGGTCTTATGGCATCGGGGAGATCATTGATGTAGATTAGAAAGAGTGTAGGACCTAGGATAGAGCCTTGGGGGACACCCGCGTTTGTAGGGTAGTTCTGGGAGGCATATCCGTTTAAAACCACCTTCAGTGTGCGGTTGGAGAGGAATGACTGGATTAAGTCCAACAAAAGTCCAGTAATGCCGTAGCTTCGCAGTTTCCGTAGAAGGCCGGCAAGCCATATTCTGTCGAATGCTTTAGAGATATCCAGGGCGACAGTTCGGGCTTCACCATTCTTGTCGAGAGCCTGGTATATATACTCGGTAATGGTCGTTAGCATATCAGCAGTAGACCTGGTGAAGCGGAAGCCATACTGTTTGTCCGATAGGAGCCCGTGGGCCGTGAGATGCTGAACGACCTCGGCATTGCTAATGGCTTCGAACACTTTGCCGAAGATAGGAAGAAGGATGATAGGGCGGTAATTTGCGGGGTCTGAGGGTTCACCAGTGTTCTTGAATATTGGAACCACAGTAAAAGACTTCCAACAGGCAGGAAAGCAGGAGGAAGATAGGCAGAGGTTGTAGAGCTTAGAAAGAACAGAGGAGAGTTCAGGGGCACATTTCTTCAAGACTATGATTGGGATTCCGTCTCCACCACTCGTTTTGTGAGGGTTAAGTTTTGATATTATGCTAGAAATCAGCGAGGGCGTGATGTGGACGTCATTCAATTGGGCTTCAGTTCTAGATGGGAAATCGGGTGAAAAAGGAGAGAATTAAATGTTTTGCTAAATTTAAAAAAAAAAAAGGAAAAATTAACGACGTTGAGGATCCTAAAAATTTTCCTAACGCCAAAAGGATTTTAACTGATATCCAGGCGAGACAAGGTTTTCAATAAATATGGAATATGTTGCCTGAAGCAAATACAGCTCTAATAGCCTTCTCTTTCGTATTTTAACCGGATTAGATGAAAAGAAAAATCCAGTTTTGTTTGGGGAGAACCTCTATGTATGTTTACCCCTCCCTGTATAGAGGTCTTAAGCTAATGTTCACCTTGAACATTAGAGAGGTGTCCCTTGACGGCTCTATCAAAAATGAGATGGACACTGAATCAGTGGAACTGTTCGTCGGTGTTCTGTTCCCAGATATGTTTGGTGCAAATCCCTTGCTCTAATCGGACTGATAATGGTTCTCTGGTTGGCTAGTGTAAATCGGAGACTGACAGAGCGTGTGTCAGTTGCGATCTTCAATGCCTCGGTGTAGATGTATGTTGTGTACAGGAGACCCGTTTTTCAACTCCGACCGTGAATATGTACTGCCTAGTAGGTTCGCCCACTATTCAGCATGTTTTGATGGACGCCCGAGTGGCTAGTGAGCAAGTATTTGAATGCGGCATGTACACTTGTTTTCGCAAATCCGGCGGGCAGACTTTGCGTGCTAGATGTTACTATAAATGATGTCTCTTCGTCTCATTGGGGTTTATGTGCCTCTTGACCATGTGGAGTGGCCTGCTTTGTTTCGGCAGATAGAGCCGTTTTTGATGATATCTTGCCGGATAGTTTTAGCGGGCGATTGGAATTCCGTCCTTGACCCCGATATAG
The DNA here is from genome assembly GCA_037127315.1 of Ascarosepion bandense. Lineage (NCBI taxonomy): Eukaryota > Metazoa > Mollusca > Cephalopoda > Sepiida > Sepiidae > Ascarosepion > Ascarosepion bandense. The sequence goes on from JBBBDQ010000763.1 coordinate 3,001,602, forward strand.
ATCGCGTAGGGAAAAGATATGATTGTTGTGAACGCAATCATAACTCGATGTTTTCATTTCTCAGCTTAGTTTGCATGAATACAAGTTGATTTCATTGATATGACATTATTCTTCAAACAGGCCGTCTATTATGAAGTTATGCCAGTAACATAGACGGTAGAAATATTTTATTACTTTTATTTTTATATATAAAACTTTTCATGTACATTATTGGTTATCGCAACGATGCCGAAGTTAATCTACAGACAAACGTCACTCAGAATTCAAGGTTTCTTTTTTAGAATTGCAGTATAAGACGACCCCCCACCCAATATTTAATGAATTTTTTAATGTATTTTTATTTATCCATTTATCCATTTGACAGTGTTATCACTTTAAATGCTATTTTTAGGGGATAATCATATTTGAGCTCAGTTTATTGATTAAACAGTATATTCAATTATTTTCTTCTACCGACCTGATTATTTGAGAAATCTTATTAAAAAAGATATGTGCTCACTAACAGGATTCGAACCTGTGACCCTCTGAGCAGTGAGAAACCATCGTGTGATCCTATATGCCTTCTAGGAATTTATGTCGAGAAGGATTTCGCTTAAAAGAAATGTTCAAATTAACGTCCTGGTATAGACAGACTGGCAACTGGGTCCCACCCATTCACAGTCAAGTTAGCCAAATGCAGACGACAATTCTACTCCTGCAGCTTCCTCTCTCGCACTTCCCGCCTGTGGAACTCACTCCCGTATTCTTGCTTTCCTGACGGCTACAACCTCCAGAAATTTAAATGCAAAGTTAATACTCATCTACTAACCACTGGCCTCTAGCTCTCTCCCCTCCCCTGTATAACCTTCCCTTTCTCCCCACCTATGTATCTGTCATCGCACCTGCTTTCTCAGCTTTCTATTGTTCCTTTCTAACTAGCTTGTACTCCTCATTCTTTTCTAATTAATCTTTTTACATTTATGTAACCCCCTGCACATCAGTGGCGTTTTCACCTTGCTCGGGGTGAAATGAATTAAAAAAAAAAAAAAAAGATAGGGTGCGATAGGTAAATAGTCGCCATTTTCATATTTTTAAATTTGCGCATGCGCGTTAGTTGTTTTTGATTTTATTGACGGCGCAGTATAGTAGGGTCAGTTGGGAACCGTCTGTCAGACAAATAGCACCATGATGCAATTCAATCCGCCAGAAATTTGAAAACTTGAAAATGATGTTCTGCTTGGTATTCGCGCCGAAACCGGTAATGCAAAAAAATCCAGAGAGTTTGGGCGTCAATCTGAGGAAAGTGCTGAAGACTCAGAAAAAAAGATGGATGATTCTGATGGTTATGAGATGTTTGGAGGGATCACTAGTCACTAGTAATGGCAACGTTATGTCGCCATACATATTCATAAAGAGCAGACACAACATAAAGTGCATTGAGGAAGTAGTGCTCTCGTGGGTCAAGAGGGTTGCTGTTGGAAGATCGTTTGTCTAGCAACAGGACTCTGCACCATAACACACAAGTAGGAAAACCCAGTAATCGCTGTCAGACAATTTTCCTGCCACCGCATCAAACCTTACATCTGGCTACCTAACTCTCCAGAATGCGAACGTCTTAATTATTATGTGTCGGACGCAGTTGAACAAACAGCACGTCAAGAAGAGATGCAGGAGATTTGAAAGTCTTCTAGAGGCCGTGGTTGAAGCCAGTTTCGATTTTATTGAAAAAAATTAGTATTTATCATTTCAAGATATTTTTGTGAAAATTTGGTAAAATATCCGTTAAAATAAGATGGCACTATTATTTTCATTTTTTTTTTTTTTGCGTAATTTAGACGACAATTTATTGATCGCACCCTCTCTCTCTCTCTCTATATATATATATATATAAGGTGCGATCAATAAATTGACGTCTAAATTACGCAAAAAAAAAAAAAAATTAAAATAATACTGTCATCTTATTTTAACAGATGTTTTACCAAATATTATATATATAAATTTATATATATATATATATATATATAGTGTATCGAGGGAGCTGATTATTTTCTAAACACATCGCATTTTGGATGTAATTTCAGTTGAAATTAAAAACATCGCATTTTTGCATTTTTGGATTTAATTTCAGTTGAAAATAAAAACAAAAATTCTCCAACATGATTATAATTACGATTAAGCATAATAGACATTCATTGTCTCTTACTTTTAACAATATATGTTTAGAATATATATATATATATATATATATATATATATATATATATATATATATATACATAGTTTTTCCCTTAATTCGGCTAATTGTTTGGATTCGAAAATTGTCGTTCCATCTCTGACAACAGATCTCCAGAGATTCCCTTCTATTGTACTAGATTCCTATCTGTTGATGTCGATGTTAACTTTTTTCATATTTTCTTTTTTTTTTAGAATGTCCTTGGATCTCTTCTTTTGACCTATTTCCTGATTTCTTTCTTTGAGTGGGTAGTAAAATATTTGCATTGGTGGGCGAGTGTCATCCATTCGCACCAGATGTCCTCTTCGTCGAAATTGATTTATAATGACGATAGGATCAACGCTGGTCAAGGGAATTTTCCCGTCTTTCCAAATGCTGTTCAATTTACTTCGAAGACAACGTTGACGAAAACCTTTCAAGGAATTTCAAATCACTACTGCTTTGTGCACTAAGTATTTGGTCTCGATTCTGATGTACCGATCTTTAAAAAAATCTTTTTCAAAGGCGACTAAGAATTGACCTTGCACATTTGATAGTGTATAGCATCTTACCTTGAAGGTCAATGTGAGAAAACAGGTCGCTACCAAGATAAGGAAAGTGATACAGATACTCCAAGACTGTTTTACCATGTTGGTTCGTTAGTTCTGTCGGGAATTTTCACTCGGTGATGGTTGACAAAATATTTTTGGCTTATTTGCGTTAATCTTTAGTCCAAATCTGGCGTATGCATTATTGGAGATATTCAGTGTTTGTTGCAAGTGTGATTCGGAAAGTGCTGTAACACAATCTACATCTTATTTGCGTTAATAATTAATCTCAATTTGGCGTGTGCATTGTTAGAGGTATTCAGTGTTGTTGCAGATGTGATTTAGAAAGTGCTGTAAGACAGTCGTCATCTTTTTTGCGTTAGTAATTAGTCCAAATTTAGCGTATGTATTGTTGGAGGCATTTAGTGTTCGTTGCAGGTGGGATTCAGAAAGTCCCGTAACACAGTCGTCATCTCATTTGCGTTAATAATTAGTCCAAATTTAGCGTAGGTATTGTTGGAGGCATTTAGTGTTCGTTGCAGGTGGGATTCAGAAAGTCCCGTAACACAGTCGTCATCTCATTTGCGTTAATAATTAGTCCAAATTATGCGTAGGCATTGTTTGAGGCATTTAGTGTTCGTTGCAGGTGGGATTCAGAAAGTCCCGTAACACAGTCGTCATCTCATTTGCGTTAATAATTAGTCCAAATTATGCGTAGGCATTGTTTGAGGCATTTAGTGTTCGTTGCAGGTGGGATTCAGAAAGTCCCGTAACACAGTCGTCATCTCATTTGCGTTAATAATTAGTCCAAATTATGCGTAGGCATTGTTTGAGGCATTTAGTGTTCGTTGCAGGTGGGATTCAGAAAGTCCCGTAACACAGTCGTCATCTCATTTGCGTTAATAATTAGTCCAAATTATGCGTAGGCATTGTTTGAGGCATTTAGTGTTCGTTGCAGGTGGGATTCAGAAAGTCCCGTAACACAGTCGTCATCTCATTTGCGTTAATAATTAGTCCAAATTATGCGTAGGCATTGTTTGAGGCATTTAGTGTTCGTTGCAGGTGGGATTCATAAAATGCTGTAATATTGTTATCATTTTCGTTGATCTTTATTCCAAATTTGGCGTATGCATTATTAGAAGTATGCAGTGTTTGTTGCGGATGTGATTCAGAAAGTGCTGAAACACAATGGTCATTTTTTTTGCGTTAGTAATTACTCCAAATATGGCGTATGCATTGTTGGAGACATTTAGTGTTTGTTGAAGGTGTGATTCAGAAAGTGTGGTAACACCGTCGTCATCTTATTTGCATTAATAACTTGTCCAAATTTGGCAAATGCATTGTTGGAGGCATTTAGTGTTTGTTGAAGGTGTGATTCAGAAAGTGTGGTAACACCGTCGTCATCTTATTTGCATTAATAACTTGTCCAAATTTGGCAAATGCATTGTTGGAGGCATTTAGTGTTTGTTGAAGGTGTGATTCAGAAAGTGTGGTAACACCGTCGTCATCTTATTTGCATTAATAACTTGTCCAAATTTGGCAAATGCATTGTTGGAGGCATTTAGTGTTTGTTGAAGGTGTGATTCAGAAAGTGTGGTAACACCGTCGTCATCTTATTTGCTTTAATAACTTGTCCAAATTTGGCAAATGCATTGTTGGAGGCATTTAGTGTTTGTTGAAGGTGTGATTCAGAAAGTGTGGTAACACCGTCGTCATCTTATTTGCTTTAATAACTTGTCCAAATTTGGCGTATGCATTGTTGGAGGCATTCAGTGTTTGTTATAGCTCTGATTCAGAAAATGGTGTTAGACTGTCGTGATCTTATTTGCGTTGATCCTTAGATAAAATTTGGCGTGTGCATTGTTGGAGGCATTCAGTGTTTGTTGCGGGTGTGATTTAGAAAATGTTGTAATACAGTCGTCATCTTCATATTGAAAGTCGATCAATGCATTTACTATAGTAAGGACTTGACAAATTATACATTTTATATACTTAAAACGAGACCGCTCTCTTTTAATCATCTGATAGAACCTTTTTACTTGCCATCAGCATGGCTAATGCTAACCTCCAAGAGAAAGACTCCTTTACTCCTTGTTGTACTAGATCTTTTCGCTGACATGAAGTGAAAAATTATATTGAATCAATTGCTATGTCTGATACCAGGCTTACTGCATCGTGCTAGACAAACTTTCTCGCCAGAATGAATCTTACATATCTATTCAGCTACCATTTTTCCATGCTTCGAGTATTGCTGCTACATCTGGCCAGGTGTTTCTTCTATATATTTAGAAATTCTTGATGAAATCGAATGAAATTTGCAATATTATTGGTCTTTTCCTGGCATTTTAACTTCATCATGTAGCTTCCCTGTTTTTTTTTCTATAAATAATTTCATGGTAATTTCTGTGATGATATTTTTCCTATGGTACTTAGATTTTATGAATTTAAGTGCAAAGCTAGATTGCCGGCAAGGTTTCATCGTTTTAAGGCTGAAATGGTTAGATGCAACCGTAAGTTTTATGCTAGTAGTTTCTTCTATCGCTACTTGCATCATAACAACATCTTTTCTCTTTAAAAATTGAAATGCAATGTCAATCGCTATTTTTTAAATTCTTGCGTTTTAATTGTTCTCTGTCCTAAATTATGTTTTCTTTTTTTCATATTATTAAGAGTCTTATGCTAACAGTCTTTTCTCTCGCTTGTGGAACACCAATCTGGCTTCGTGCTTTCCATTCCACTTATTTTCTGTCTTCTTAATTCTTGTTCTTTGATTGTTCTCTTTCCTTAATTATCTTTTCTTCTTCTCATATTATTATAAGTTCTATGCTAACAGTTTCTTCTCTCGCTTGTGGAACTCTTTCCAGCTTCTTATATTCCAGTCACACTTTGATCTTCAACGATTTAAATGCACTGTCAATCGTTATTTTCTGTCGTCTTAATTATTGTTCTTTAACCATTCTCTTTCCTTAACTATGTTTTCTTCTTCTCAGATTATTATAAGTCCTATGCAAACAGTTTCTTCTCTCGCTTGTGGAACTCTCTACCGGCTTTATAATTTTCAGTCAATTTTGATTTTTAAAGTTTAAATGCAACCTCAACCGTTATTTTCTGGCTTTTTAATTCTTTTTCTAATTGTTTTCTTCTTCTCATATTTTTATCTAAACTAGAACTTTGTCTGTGTGTTCATGTGTGTGTGTCTCTGTGTGTGTCCGTTAACTATAGACTCCGAAACGGCTGAACCGATTTTCTTGAAAATTTACACAATTGTACTATAAGCGTCTGCGAGTATTCTTAGCTAGGTTTTGTGTCGAGGTACCCCCGATAAATATCGAAGATAATCGAAAAAGTGGGGTTATAGAAGGAGTGGTCCAATTTTAATCAAATTTGATACAGTCACAGACAAGGACATAAGAAACGATATTCAGAAGTTTCAAGGTTGCAGTTCTTACAATAGTGCAGAAAATCTATAATATATATATATATATATATATATATATATATATATATATATATATAAATATAAAAGGCAAGATGTTTGTGTGTGTGTGTGTTTGTTTATCTGTCTGTATGTCCTTTATACAAATCAACAATTTTTATCCGATTCTCACCAAACTTCACACAAATATTCTTTAGGCTGAGTCTGAGCTCCAAGACCATGGATTAGTTTTAAAGCTTTCATTACACCCGAGCAACGCCAGGCTATACTGCTAGTAAATCATAGGCTAACAGTTTCTTTTCTCGCTTTGGAAAGGAAATCTCTTCCAGCTTTTTGCTTTTGAGTTCATTTTGATCTTTCAAAAATCTAGATGCTATGTCAGTTGTTATCATCTGTCTTCCTCCTTGTTTTTTATTGTCCTCATAATAGATTTTCTTCTCATGTTCTCTAACATTCAGTAACCTTTTCTAGTAGTTTTATTGTCTTCTTTGGAGTAAAATGACTAATTCTATTGGTCTGATCTCAAATAACACCAGTTAAACATTTTGTTTAAATCAAAGGTTCTGATCCTTAGGCGTAGGTTCAACTACAAAACAGTTTTCATACTAAGAAAAGTACTTATTACTTAAAAACAGTAAAGCGATCCCCCATATTATGTCCAGTAGAATCTTAATTGTATTCGTCTCAGTTTAACCATGCTAGCATAAATAACTAAATAATTTGTTAAGTCTTAAAATTTATTCAATGTTATGCGTGAACCATTACTATTATTTTATAACTATAAAGCATAGAATAATGGCATATGATTTTTTTTATATGTAAAGAACGATTTGCGGGTAAAGATGTATGACAAAGTGAAAAAAAATTGTGTAATACGGTTTATCATTTGGGACTTCAGTGGACCAAGGTTGTTTACGTTGATGTAACTACACATGTGTACAAGCGAGAGACGCTGGAAGTTAAAATTTAAAAATATATTTGTATGTGTTTTCTGTATATGGGTGTGCGTTGTGGTGCAGTGGATATCGACTCGGAACGACAAATCGGGGATAAGAGTTCGAATACCAGTTGAATTCCTTGTATTCATTTACGCGCAAATATCCTTGGAAAAGGTATTAGTCCGTATCTTCTCTCCAGTTATAGGTTAAATAACAGAACAAGTTGGGTTCTATAGCCTTGGCTGGCAACCAATCTACCGCAGAAAGTAATAGCAACCTACTGCGGGATAATCATCTTCCCAGTCAGTCATGTCTCTTTCGAGACATGATTGCCCAAACGTGTATCACGTATGGCACTTAACAGACTAACTGAATATAATAGTTGGAAAAATAAGTAAAACTTCCACTGGTCATAAAGTGGGGTATTGGTTTTCTATTGTTATGAAGCAATGAACTGATCCCCAACTAATTAATATTGAATAATATAATCCGTCTCTTCTCCCTCCAACCTTGGCTTAAATAGCAGGAGAGATTGTGTTCTATAGTCTTGGTAGGCAACCAGTCTGCCGCAGAAAGCAATGGTAACCTACTGCGGGATAATCTTCTGCCCAGTCAGTCATGTCTCTTTCGAGACATGATCGCCCAAGCGTGTATCACGTATGGCACTTAACTGACTATTTTTATGTCAGAATTGTGGTTAGTCTCGTTACAGTGAGTAACTAATGAGCTTCATTTTTTTATATAATCGTTCCACCCCAAGCAAGGCATTACAGTCACTGGTACGCTTACAAAAGAGGAGAGTGAAAAGAAAAAGTTACAAGTCACAGGGGTTGTTGGAATCATGGTGATAAGAGATGGAAATTGACGTGCATTTAAATTCTTAGTGATTGTAGTTATCGGGGAGGCAAGTATACAGAAGAGAGTTCCACTTATCTTCAAATATGTATTTATTGAGAAACTATGACCTGACTTTGGGTTTTGATCTCAAAAACACCTTGATGAAGACAGCAATCGATCCACTCATTCGGAAGCTACAGAAAGAAGTAATTGGAAAAGAACCGTCTACGAAAAACCGCAATATTCTTCGAAAACACCGGAAGACAAATAGAAGAGACGAAGAGAGCCCAAAAAAAGGCGAGAGCTCTCCCTCCCTTGAAACTTCCTTTCATGCGATGTCTGCGGACGTCTGTTCAAATCCAGCATAGGACTCATTTCACACCGGAGGAAATACTAATGAGTACCGCGATACTCCACAATGAGTTCTACTAACAACGACGAGGATAACCTGACTTGTTTACAATAGAAAAATTTACAGAAAATCTTTAAGCCATAAATTTATTGCCAAAGTGAACATTTCTGGAAACTGTAAAATGCCTTCTTTCTCATTTTCTCAACATGAACTTTTTAAAACTTAAAATAACTGAAATCACTCACAGGCACATATATAATGCACACACACACACACACACACACACACACACACACACACACACACACACACGTATATATATATGCATGTGTGTGTATGCACTATGGAGAAATGGTAAATTTTAAAACAAGTAGCTACTCACTGCTATTTACGCACCGTTAATTCAGTAATGAATTTGAATATTCTCGGCTTGTGTGTTTACATTGTGTATATAACACACTAAAATCTGCTTTCCTCCACCGAACGCCCATAGCTTAGAAATAGAATCGCTGCCTGATGTCAGTTCGGTCGAGTTTCAACCTGGGCTAGAAGCAATCGGATGTCTAACCGTACTGATGCGTTGCTCGGGTGTAATGAAAGCTTTAAAACTAATCCATGGTCCTGGAGCTCACACTCTTTGGACGTTGGCACGAAAGACTAAAAATCAATAGTTGTTCCCAGTTAAAACCAAACCGTAGACTGAAAGAAAAATGAATTGGATGTAAGTTAAATTTTGATTTCCTGGTATCGATATCAAATTTTCTGTACTATTGTAAGAACTGCATCCTTGAAACTTCTGAATATCGTTTCTTATGTCTTTGTCTATGATTGCATCAAATTTGATTAAAATCGGACCACTCCTTTTATAACCCGATTTTTTCGATTATCGATTTTCGATATGTATTGGGGGTACCTCTACACAAAACCTAGTTAAGAACGCTCGCAGACGCTTATAGTACAACTGTATAAATTTTCAAGAAAATCGGTTCAGCCGTTTCGGAGTGTATAGGTAACGGATACACACACACAGAGAGAGAGAGAGAGAGAGAGACAAAGTTCCATTTATAAATAAGTTTACATATATATATATATATATTTATCGAGACAGCAGATAACGTCATAAACACATATTGTTAAATATAACAGACAATGAATATCTATTATGTTTAATCATGAGCCGTTCTGTACATCGTATTTTGGCTTTAATGTCAAGTAAAAATAAAGAAAAAAATGTCCAAATTTGGATATTTTTTTTATTATGCTGATTCTAAGCTTTCGGCTTATATGAGCCATCTTCAGAGAGATTACAAGAACGTTAACTTAAAGACATCCTCCATCAAAGATGATATTATCTTGGGATGACATGGAACATTGCTATGGGACAATAACAGTCACCGAACAGCAAACGCAGTTCGTAAATTTGTAATGCGGTTCTATGACGTCACACCGCGTGAGAGACCGAAACGTTAACAGAACCATAGGTCTAAATGCAATGTAATGTGTTGTAACCAGATCGACTTCGGTCCCTCACGCGGTGCGACGTCATCCCTGTGTACGTGCAGTTTTAGTTGGTTATTCAGTGTATGCGATTTCGCCGAAGTGTAAACAACTTTGTTTTTGATAGTGTTAAACATGTCGAATTTCGTGCCAAAGAAAGTGACTTTGCGGGGAATTTTACTGCACTACTTTACTCAAAATAAATATGCAACTGAAGCACACAGAATTATATTTGATTTGAAACTTACGGCCACCATGATCTGTCGAGACCAAAACATTATTTAAGAAATAAATTTATTTCTGCGCATATATATATATATATATATATATATATATATATAGTATACTAAACCTAAAAATGATCCGTTGTGTGAAACCGCGGTCGGTAATGGCTTATTTTTAGACTTAGTATACTGTACTTTCGTTTCGAGCACTTTTCTGTTAAGGTTTTCGTCATGTTTTTTTTCTTTCAAGCAAGTTCTTGACACATTGTTCTTGTGCTTGGTTTGTTTCTTTTTTTTTCTTCCCCTTTATTTAACCTACGAGGTAGTCCCCGTTGGGTTATTGACGATTTAATTTATTTACTGATAGGTTAGCATTGGTTTTTCGGACATTAGTCTTTAATGATTAGCGCTGCTTTATTGTAATTACGTGCATATATATATATATATATATATATATATATATATATATATATATATATATATATATATGTATAACGGAAATAAGGGTATGGAAAAAGAAAGAAAGAAACAGATCACTGCAACCGGTAAATGCTAGAAAGGTATTCCCCATAATTTTTTGATTTCACTGACGAGCTGTGTTTTCAAATGTACCTGTCGAAATGGCCATCCGAAATAAGAAAATTGAATATATATATTCGTCATCCACATACAAACCTGTTTCACTGTATCACAGCTCATCAGTGTGGCTAGACAGCCACTTGCTTCTGGTCGGAATCGAAACTCGATCGATTTGGTGTCAGATATATATATATATATATATATATATATATATATATATATATATATACTAGCAGTATAGCCTAGCGTTGCTCGGGTATAATGAAAGCTTTAAAACTAATCCATGGTCCTGGAGCTCACACTCTTTGGACGTTGGCACGAAAGACTAAAAAGTAATAGTTGTTTCCAGTTAAAGCGAAACCGTAGACCGAAAGAAAAATAAATGGATGTAAGTCAAAGTTTGATTTCCTGGTATCGATATCAAATAAGATGTTTTCGTCGTAAACTGAATTTCAAAGGCTAAATAAGTCCTCTGAGTAAATGGTATCGTGACTGAGACTAAGAAATACAATTATACCTACTTAGAGCCAAACCCGAAGCAAAAACTAAAATAAAAGGACTGAAAAAATACAGACATACAGGCAGATAAACAAACATCTTGCCTTTTATACATATATATTATCGATTTTCTGCCTTATTGTAAGAACTGCAACCTTGAAACTTCTGAATATCGTTTCTTATGTCTTGTCTATGAGTGTATCAAATTTGATTAAAATCCGACCACTCCTTCTATAAACCGATTTTTTCGATTATCGATATTTATCGGGGGTACCTCTACACAAAACCTAGTTAAGAACGCTCGCAGACGCTTATAGTACAACTGTATAAATTTTCAAGAAAATCAGTTCAGCCGTTTCGGAGTGTATAGGTAACGGACACACACACACACACACACACACACACACACACACACACACACACACACAGACAAAGTTACATTTATAAATTAGTTTAGATAACGTGCTAGCAGTGAAAGCTTTTGTGAACAAGGTGTGAGTCTGGCATCAATTACAGGATTATTTCTATTGACGGACCACCTGTTTCTACGAGTGGACAGTATGCCTATTGCTTGTCACATCATTGTCATTCACAGCGCTTTCCTTTTCATTTTCTAACTTTTTCTTTTTCTTTCTCTGCAGTCTTTTAATGCCACAAGCAGCCCAGAACAGTAAAAATGCATTATTGAACATCTTCATTTGTTCGACGCTTTTTCTTGCTCGCCACATGTTAACATATTTTATGACAAGAGATAGACCTGAAGACAAAAATGTGTATTTGTATTGTGAAGCTTGCCTTACACAGCGATCATAATATCGAAAAGTAAACAGATTACAGTTTCTTGAGACAACGTATCGGTTTTAAATTCGACCCAATAAAATATTATTTTTCCATAATGTTTTCTGAACACACACGAATACACACACACACACATCTATGTATACTATAGTCATCCGCAGACAGATCTGTTTCGCTGTATTACAGCTCATCAGTACGGCTTAGACTTCGGTCGTTTGCTAACCCAGGTTCGAAACCCAACCGAATTGGCGTCAGTCGGCGATTCTACCCCTAGGCCACGAACGTCCAGTAGAAGAAGGCAGCCTTTTAGCGCGTATAAACACGCCCAATAGCTAGAGTGATCCAATTCATCATCGAATGAGCGGTGCGTAAATGCCGGAGTAGCTACTGTTTACAAAGTCTACCACTCTTCCAGAGTTGTCAATCAGGGTGTGAGAGCGTAAATATGTTCCATTGAATAATATAGGATATTGGATCTATTTATTTTTATACTGATCCTTTCTAGTTCTTTATTCAGTTTTTTATGTTAAGATGAAATTCATCAAGGAAGGCGCCGTAGTTTTTCTAATCCAAGTACTTTCGATCTCTTCTTGGGTAAGAATAAACTACAGCACTTTTTTTTATATACGGTAGCGAACATAAAGGTCAGAACAATGTTAAGAAAAGTTTAAATCTGAAATAACTTTTTATTTTAAAGCTTCATAGAACATTTTATCAAGGAAAAAAGGATATAAAAGTAAGTTATATAATTCTAAAATATAAAGCTCAATAAACCTATTTTGATAAAGTTATAAGAATAGTTATCTAACACTCGAAAAAATAGATGATAAAAATCATCAGAACGATAAACAAAATCATGCTATTATAATGGATACATATCCAAATAAAAATAGCGTTCATAATGCATTAGTACTTGATGCGAAAAACCTTTACTTTGAATAAAAGATTGACATCTTTTGTTACATGAGCGAATTAATATCTTCCATTCATTAACGAATATTTTCTACCTTTCTCCTTTCAAATTAGTCCATAGTTCTTCGACGTTTGTTGGATTCTTTTCCTTAGATCTTTCATTTAGTAATTTCCAAACATTCTCAATAGGATTCATGTCTGGATTTTGAGCAGGCCTCTTCATAACTAACATCCTCCTCAGAAATGTCATAAAAGACTTCGCTCTGTGACATGGCGCGTTATCATATATAAATACAGTTGGTTGATTAATTGCAGTTCTCAAATTAGGTATAACGTGTTTCTTCAATATCTCTTTGTATACAGTTGCGTTAATTTTACCATTTAGCTTAACAAGAGGTCCCGTACCATCAAATGAAATCATGCCAAACACCACCACACTTACTTCTCCAAATTTAACATTACTTTTAGTGCACTGAGGCAAATGCCGTTTCTTAGGACTGCGTTGAAGAAACCTTCTCCCTTCACAACTGAACATGTTAAAATTTGATTCATCGCTGGAATGAACACAATCTCACTGTTCTTCTGTCCATATAAGGTGTTGAGTGGCCAATTTCAATCGGCTCATTTGATTCCTTTTAGAAATATAAGGCTTCGTAGAGGCTACTCGACTGTTCAGATTTATTTCATTAAGTTTTCGGGAAATAGTGTGCCTTGATATTTGCATACTAAGGGTAGCATTAGCTCTTTTTTTATTCTTTACTAATCCATCTGTCTTCACTTGCAGTAATTTTCCTAGGTCTGCCAGGTGGTTTCTTTGCTTCACATGACCCAGTTTCCTTAAATTTTCTTAAAATACAATGAATAACACTTTTAGATTTCCTCACACTCTTTGAAATATCCCCAATCGAGTGCTTATCTTCATTACGTAAACTGACTATCAGTTTTCTAAGTTCCAATGACGTCACAGATATTTTCGTCATGTTTACAATGCAAGAGTCAGTAAGGAGCCGGTGTAATTTCGTAAAATTCCTGATTTTATATTCTTGCTCTAAAAAGACTTTCAATAATACTAAATAATTATTAAATTTTATGGATTTATTTAATCGTTCTGATGTTTCTGATCATCTATATTTTTCGAATGTGATATAATTATTCTTATAATTTTATCAATATTAATTTTTATATTTTGGAATTATATAATTTACTTTTTATATCCTGTTTTTTCTTGATAGAATTTTCTTCAAAGCTTTAAAATAAACAGTTATTTCATATTTAGACTTTTTCTTAACATCGTTCTGATCTTTATGCTCGCTACTATATATTAGCTAATGAAACATGTTTGACTGAAGATATGTTGCCTAAATTCGCACGCGTACACACCCTCCCTCTCTCTCTCTCTCTCTCACACACACACACACACACACACACACACACACATATATATATTTACGTCTATGGCACGACTTTGGGTTTCAAGCGTTATTCAATCATCAGGTGCATATTTCAAATTGACAGATGAATAGATTTGAATTTAAGTTCACTCGATGTTCATGGGAATTAATCTTATAAACTTAAGTTACTGCTTTTTTAATAATAAGGTTAAAAATTTAAATATTTTACTGCTACATGTAGATAAAAATTTTAAATTTAAATTTAAAATTAAAATAAAAATAAAGTAAAAATAAAAAAAACAAAATGCAGGGAGAAGGAATCAAAGGGGCGTAAATTAAGGGTCTTAATACAGCTCTGTTTATACAGTGAGCACTGTTTTATTAACACCTGAATAATAATACTATGCATATGCAGACCCTCCTATATATATATATATATATATATATATATATATTCCAGAAAAACTCAGCCTTTATGAGGGAAGACATCATAATGAAACTTCAAAGTCGACATGTTCAAAGTCGACATGTTCGAAGTCGACATGTACCTGCTCAGTCAAAGGGACAAATTCTTTGCACTAAAACTATCAACGCTCTGCCTCCATCCCAATATCGAGCACTTTACGATACTGAAAAAAAAAAGGGGCTTGCCAAAAATACCTTTTATCAGTAAAACTACTAGCAAAAGATCTTGGGTCCAAAATCGATTACAACTCACCACTATATATATATATATATATATATATATATATATATATATGGTTTATATGTTTAAAGATCATTTATTTTATTGTTAATATTTTTTTAAATTGAAAGTGAAGTGAATCAGAGAAAAGAGTTAGTATCATAATAGCATAATTTTTAAAATTTGATTAAACTGTTAAAAGCTGGCGTATTATATATTTTTTTTTAATCATTTCACCCCGAGCAAGGCGGAAACGCCACTAATGTGCAGGGGGCTACATAAATGTAAAAAGATTAATTAGAAAAGAGTGAGGAGTACAAACTAGTTAGAAAGGAACAATAGAAAGCTGAGAAAGCAGGTGCGATGACAGATACATAAGTGGAGAGAAAGGGAAGGTTATACAGGGGTGGGGAGAAAGCTAGAGTCCAGTGGTTAGTAGATGAGTATTGACTTTGCATTTAAATTTCTGGAGGTTGTAGCCGTCAGGAAAGCAAGAATACGGGAGCGAGTTCCACAGGCGGGAAGTGCGAGAGAAGAAGCTGCAGGAGTAGAATTGTCGTCTGCATTTGGCTAACCTGACTGTGAATGGGTGGGACCCAGTTGCCAGTCTGGTTTCACGAGTTGAGGAGGCATCAGTGACTTAAGTTCGTCTGAGCATAAGCCATGAAAGTATTTATAGAACAGACAAAGGGAGGCCACATTTTGACGATGGGGAAGCGGCTGCAGTTAAGTCGCCAGATCAGTACCTATCACATTACAGACTCTCCTTTGGAGCCTGTCAAGAACACTGGGGAGAACGGCAGGGGCACCTGACCATAAATGACAGCAGTACTCCATGCACGGACAGATGGTTGACTTGTATATATGCAAGATAGATTCAGGTGGAATAAACATCCTGGATCGACATAGTGACCCAATCTTCTTAGCAGTAGATTTTGTTATGGATTCAATAGAGTGGTTCCATTTGAGGTCTGAGGACAGGGTAAGTCCGAGGCGTAGTGTATTACTCTCCGGGAGAATCGCTTGGTCTATGCTTATGGGAGGCAGGAGAGGTTGCCTGTAATGGTTGACAGACAACAGCTTGGTCTTGGATGAATTGAAGTTGACAAGCCACTTCTTGCCCCAGTTCATCACAGAGTGTAGATCCCGTTCAAGGTCAGCAGCGAGATTATGTCTGTCCGCCTCGACAGGTTTCTTACTGGTGCGGGAGTATATTGTAGTGTCATCTGCGTAGATGCCTACTTGGGACTTGATCTCATCTGCGAGGTCGTTGATGAAAATAAGGAAGAGCGTCGGGCCCAGAATAGGAAATCGCGAAAGGCATCCCAGTCAGCTTTTTGGTAGAGGTAGGAGGTCCTATAGGTAGGGGGCTCCTGGGGGGAGTGAGATTGGAAAGAAATACTGAGAGAGACTACAGCGTGGTCGGAGTTGCCGAGAGGGCAAAGCTGCGAGACTTGACAGGCGTCAGGCGCAGAGGTGAAACATATATCTAGCAGTGAGGAATGACCCGAGGGAGTGCTTGGAAAGCGAGTGGGGAAGTCCACCACTTGCGTAAGGGATTGGGAAATAGCAACGTTCATGGCGTGAATGCCCGCTGGATCAGTAACAGCGTTTTCAAGCCACTCAGAGTGATGGGCATTGAGGTCTCCAAATACAAATATGTGGGCGAATGGGTGATAGGAAATAGCCTTATCTATGTCGTCAGCAATGCTATCTAGTAGGGAGCAGTCAGGAGAGGAGGGAGAACGGTAAAGAAAGAATAGGTAACTAACCGAACTGAGGAGAGACAGGCGGAGACATATGTATTGGTGGTCAGTAGATTCGAGTGCAGTCACCCTAGCTATGGGGAGGTGTTCGCTGACATAGACACCCAGGCCATGCATGTGGACAGTGGAATCCTTCCTTAGAAGGGGAAGATAACCAGGGATGAAGAGGTCAGAGGAGGGAATAGCTGAGTTGAGGTTAGTTTCGCAGAGCGCAAGGATGTCAGGGGACTTTTCATGCAGGAACGCTTCTACACTAGGAAAGTTAGTACGAATGCCCCGAATATTAGTGAAGGAAAGGTTAATGGGTTCAGGTGGTTTGGATTTAACTGGTTTAGGGTCATTTCTGATTTCTTTAGTCATGATTCTGTTTGTAGAAAGGGACCTAGGGTAGAGGATACAGGCGGTCATTATCCACGATCTGTGCTGGGAGGGAAACTGGTTAGGGCTGCAACAAGGTGTGGCCTCGGGGTTGCCCACCGAAAGCGCTTGCAGGGACACCTATCCATGCGCGACATGGCACTACAAGAACCCCGATATTATACAACTGTTGATCAGAGCAGCCGCTCTTGACGCTACGCAAAAGTTAGGGCTCTTAACTATCAGACGGAAGCAGAAACCAGGAAACTGCCAACCCGGTACCCTCACAGTGAAGAGCCGTTGCCACGAACCGGCCAGATTGCAGGAAACTCACGGAAGCACCAATACCAAGGTCTGAAGAGAGAGAAGAGAAAGCCGGAAACCACATCCTAAACAGGAAACAAGGGGCAAGCCTCTACTCCAGTTCAATAGACGTGGAAGGAGTATGGACCGGGCGATAGTGTGACCTATCTACTCCTATTTAAAAAAAAGAAAGAAAAAAACACAAAACACAAACTTCCAAAAGTTGAGAGTTAACTAAGTTTTAACTTAGTTAAAATCCAAATGAAGCATGAACGCCAAAAAGTGAGGAAAAAAAAATTACAGATTTAAGAAATAAATCGTAACATACCTCACAGTTTAACACAGGAAATTTGAATAAAGAAAGTTTCACTCTTCAATTCTTGCTTTTCCCAAAAATCAATATCGAGTTAAGGTGCTTGGTAAATTTAAATTAAAAAAACAGACCGTAGCGGGGAGGAGTAACAATTTTTTTACAGATATTATTTAAATAGATATATTTAAATCAACAGTCAGTAAGAATTTTAAGTGATCAGCTTCATCCTGTGGTTCAGGAATTGTTTCCGAAGAGAAATGCCATCTTTCAGGATGTTACTGCACCCATTCATACTGCTAATGTTGTAACTGAATGTCACTCGGGACATTCTAGTGAAGTAGAGCATCATGTTCGGTCACCACAGTCCCTAGATCTCAACATCAGTGAACATTTATGGATCATTTTAGAAGAAAAGTGAGCAGTCGATATCCCCCACCATCATCATTGAAAGAATTGGAGCCTGTTTTAGCTGAGGAATCCTTTTGGAAACAATTCAAACTTTGTACGAGTCGCTTCCCCGCTGAATCCAAGCAGTAATTACTACCAAAGGCGACCCTACCACATATTGAAGAAAAAATTACTTAAAATTTCAAGGTGTTTCTATTATTTTGTACACCTCTCTCTCTCTCTCTCTCTCTCTCTATATATATATATATATATATATATATATATATATTCTCTTTTAAGGGAGTAACCTTTATTTTTATTCGTTTCTTTTAGGTTTTTGTGAATTTCATTCATGTAAAATCTTTTGTTGAATGAAGACGGAAGCTGATGATGGTTCGCCTGAAGTAGGCCCATACCACCGATTTACCATGAAATAACGTGTCTGCCTTAATTTTTCTTATATTTGCTCTATATGTATTTATATTCATATATATTTAGAGGTCTCTTAGAGAGTTATCGTACCACTGTATGTACAGGAAACTCCTTTGGATTCTTCTATACCCACACTGCATGCTGATATATATAATCATCAATACTGTCGTTTTCAACTTGTGATTGTTAAGCATGTTATGCTTTAATTGTGTTTGTGCCTCCGACAACTTTTAAGGACAAATAAGATTTAAAGCATTTTGTAGACAGGACAAGAAACTGTGAAGTCTGCAGGAACGTTAGAGTGGTATTTATTATTAAAGAGATGTTTAATGCATGGCCACTCAGAATTGCTTACACCATTTTTGTATATACTCATCCACTTGACGCAATTGCTTCCTCGCAGAACGAGATAAGAATACCATGAGAATTTAAGGAGTTCTATCTATCTATCTATCTATCTATCTATCTATCTAGTTCAGTCTGTACATATCTCTCTTTTTATCTCTCTCTCTATCGCAGTCTTTTCACATCTATTCTCTCAGTCTGTTCATATCTATCTCAGTCTGTTCATTTGTTTCTCTTTATCTCTCTCTCTCTTTCTATATATATCAGTCTGTTGGTATCTATGTATCTATCTGACAGTTGTAGCTGTAGGGAGCTGCTTAATGTTTCTTTGATTTGGCCTTGTGTCAGACTTAACCGAACTCGCCACAGCTTACAAGTTTTATTCAGAATTTATCATTATCAGAATTATGAGAAGGTTTTCATCAGAAGGTTGGTTGTTGGCAGGTTGGAATGTGTGGAATTGTGTGGAATATTGTAAGGATAAAATATAAATTTTGCATTTTAAAATATAAATTTATTAAAAAAATAACATAAGTTGTAGAAATTAATGTGCAATTAGAAAAAATATTAAGAAGTTTAGAGTAGAGTTCGTGTTCATTGATAAAGTTATGGGTATCAAGACATGTAGAAAATGTTCGTAGTAGTAATTGTTGAAAGAGATAAGGAGAAAGAGAACAAGGTGCGACATGACCTTATCTCCGGGTCGATTTGAAGTTGGAATTACATTTTAGTTGTTACATCTCGCGGCTACCATCTGACTCTCCTGACTGGTGACAGAATGTCCTTATGTAATTAAATCTGGTCATGAGACCGGTTCCGGCGCACTTTTCGCTTTTAGATGTGAAATAAGGTCATTATGAATTTTCTGTTTTTAATCCAATCAGGATTCAGAATTTACTTTTCACACTAACTTGCGAATTTTTCTTAGCTGGGTTTTACCACAATGCTTTTAGTTCTTAATTTCTTATCCCAACACAGTCTCTTCGTATCTAACTGCGACAGTCCAGTTCTATCTATCTATCTATCTATCTATCTATCTATCTATCTATCTATCTATCTAGTTCAGTCTGTACATATCTCTCTCTTTATCTCGCTTTCTCTCTTTATCTATATCACTCTGTTGATATCTATCTATCTATCTATCTATCTATCTATCTATCTATCTACTTTTCTCAGTCTGTCTATATGTCTCTATTTCAGTTTCTCTCTCCCCCCCCTCCCCCTCTCTCTCTCCATCTATCTATCTATCTATCTATCTATCTATCTATCTATTGGTATCTAATTCAGACAGTTTGATAATATCTATAAGAGTACAACCATTTTTGTCGATGACATTCTACTCGTATCTTAACAAAATGGAAATTGTACGTAGATTTAGAAAGAGATCACCGAAATGTCTGGCACAAGCAACGAGGAAAGTGCGCTTACATATGCAAAAATAGCATTGTTTAAAAAACAAGCTTTTGTAAATGCATAGCAGAAAACTGATGTTCAGTAAGTAGACAAACATTGTTGAGAAATAAAAAATAGAAATTTGCAGAATGGGTGATCGCCAGCGTTCTTAGGGGATAAGAGACATAAAAGACGAAGAAAGGGTTAACTAGTTCCGACATCACCCTCAGGATTCAAGGTAGAGTCTGTGAGATGTAACAGAAGACGGAAAGTGCGACACAGAGATCCGAACGCGAATTGGCATGGCGAAGGAAGTATTCCAGAAGTTGAGTAAGGTATTAAGAAACAGGACAATTTCGCTAGAAACGCGGAAAAGAGAACTGGATTGCTACGTGATGTCCGTCCTTCTATATGGCAGTGAATGCTGGACAATACCATCAAAGATGAAGGAAAAGCTTGAAGCAACTGAAATGTGGTTCTACATAAGGTTGCTGTGAATATCATGGATCGAGCAAGTGAGCAATGATGAGGCCTTGGAAATGATGGAAACAAAAAGGAAATTAATACTGAGCATCAGGAAGAGACAGTTGAAGTTCCTGGGACACGCAATGAGGAAGCGGGGGCTTGGAGAACCTGATACTAACAGACCAGATAGAGGGAAAAAGAGACAGAGGAAAGCAGTGGATAACATATTTGAATGGCCTGAGCAGGTGGATGACAGAATGGGGGTTGCGAGATGTTACAGGAGAAAGCGTGCTAAGAGCCACTAGGGATAGGAAGACGTGGAAGGCCATGGTCACCCACGTCCTGAAAAGACAATGCCCATAGAAGAAGAAATTCCACTCGGGTAGCTTTTTCCACGAATCACTGGTTTGTGGAACCGAATCCCAAGGATATACTTCCCAAGTGACTATAATCTTGGGTTGTTCAGGTCTAGGGTCTTGGGGTTCAGTCAGTCAGCTAAATGCCATACGTGATTCCCATTTGGGTGATCATGTCTCGAAAAAGGCATGACTGACTGGGCAGAAGATTATTCCACAGCAGGTTGCCATTACTTTCCGTAGTAGACTGGTTGCCAGCCAAGGTTTATAACCCAATCTGTCCTGTTATTTAACCCATAACTGGTGAGAAGAAACGGATTAATACATTTCCCAAAGGTATTTGCGCGTAAGTGAATGTAAGGAATTCAACTGGAATTCGAACTCGGCTACCCCGATTTCTCGTTCCGAGCCGATATTCAATGCACCCCATCGCGCATCCTAGGGTTATATCTTCCCCATATATTATTGTAAACGGTGCATTTTACGCTCTACCTCAAGGGTATGTGAGTGAATATAACGGAACCAAACTGAAATTAGAACACAGCTCTTCGATTAACATTACTCCATCAAAAAATCAAAACGTACAGCAAATAGTATTCTGAAACGGTTACCCGTCTAGGTACTGAACAGGTTCAACGTTGCTTAACTTCGGTAATTGTATTTGAACCGGTATTTTAACGTAATATTGACGTAAGCCTGAAAGTGTTCAGACGAACTACATCATCTCTAACCTTCACATGTAAGACATTTCAAGCCTCTCACATTTTAGAGAACCACCTTCATTCCCTCTATATTACATTAGTGAGATGTAAGTTCCAACCCAGCAGATTCTTCCCACAAAGCGCTGCTTTGTGGAACCATTTCCCAAGATAATGTTTCCCATATCTCTACAATTTAAACTGTTTTAGTTTAGGGTTAACTATTACCTTCTCAACATATAAACTATGCCTCTCACTCTTTAACCATCTACCTCGAGTGACTCTTGGGACTTGTACAGGGTGAACATTACTGTAAAAATATATATATATTTCCTGACCAATTTATCTTCTATTTATACCACGCACTTCATACATCATTACTATTTTGAGTAATCCACTAGCTTGAGTGGCTCTCGAGTATTGTATTTGGTGAAATTTAGCATTAAAATTAAAATCGATTTACCTTCTTTAATCCCTTTACCTTCTTATAGTAATTAGTTTAGCAATACCTGATTGAATATCGACGGTATTATTTTAAAAGTATTTTAGAAGCTTGCCATTTACATGTGTATATATGGGATATATTATGATCTTTCCTGCAATCTACGAGAAAGAAGTTGTGGAAATGAAAAATGGCAAATAGAAAACCAGATGCCGCTCACCGCACCTAACATCAAATTTTATGGAAACGCAGTTTTATTAAATAAATATTCAAATATTAATAAAATTAAAAATTTAAAAACATATCGAGGGAAACGCTTGACGCCAGGGTGCGCCAATTTGATTGCTAATCCTCATGCAAATATTCATAATTATTTGTTAATTCTCTCGTGCGACAATTAATTTATTCAGATCAGGTTGTATAAATGGGAAACTGGATCTGTTCACATCAGAACCCGGCAAATAATCACTGGACGTCGGATTAACTCATTAATCTCTCAGCGAGGATTATGAGGGGTTTTCCGATATTTTCGTTTGGTAAGTGGTTTTAAATTTAATTTTGTAATAAATATAGTCCGAAACATTACCGTATCTCTCGGCGATTTGCAAAATTAAAAAAAAGAAAAGAAAAGCAATAGTCATTGATTTAAAATGCCTTCCTGGTATATGTTTCTGTTGACTTGCATGCCCAATCTGGTAAGAATTACATTCGAATCACAGCGTCTAATAAAACTGAGTTTAACACTACAAAGCATAAAATCTGAATGAAAAATATTGATTCGAACGAGAATTCGGACGAGAATTCGCTTTCTGTATTTCGGGAGAACGATTTTTATGCAAGAATCTTTTAGCCAAGGGTTCTCAAACCTTTTCTGAGAACATCTTCTTCGTCCTACCGTTTTTTGTTGTTGTTTTTTTACGAACCTTTTGAGAAGAATATGAAATGGATCAGCTTGCCTCCCTTTCAACACATAAATCAATGCTGAGTTTGTTTTTTTTTACTGTTTAAATGCCTTTTTTGACTATTTAAAGCAAAAATTTATTTGTATTGTAAGAATAATTTTGTACAAATGACTATTAACGTTTTTTTAGAATTACATTGATTTTTAGGTAAGCCCTACTATTTAACCCATATCTAGGAGAAAGAGATTGATTCATCAATTTCCCAATATTATTTGCGGGCATGTGGATATAACGAATACAGTTAGAATTCGAACTTGACTCCCAATTTCTCATTCAAAAGTGCTATCTATTACACCACCTGCACATTCCTCAGTGCTGAAAACGTTCTGATATATTTTTTGTTTAGTAGTTTTAGCAATTTAGCAACATATCCACTTCTATGGGTAATGTCGTGATCTAAATATTTTGTGCGCAATTTTATTTACATTTTTTGAGATAATAATAGCTTTAGTGATATAATCTTACTAATTAATCCATAGCATGGGACATAGAAGCGTATTTATACCTTTCCCAATGGTATTTCCAAAAACTAGAATTGGATCTTAGCTCTCTGGTTAACTATTCCGTGCAGTAATCTATTACACCATCCAAATATTCAAGCTTAAAACATCGGCTACTGACCAGGTTTGATGTTGCTTAACCAGTAAAGCTTTGCGACTACTTTCTCACATGTAACAGAATGGGGAGATCAGTTTATTACTTAGTAACAATAGAAAATAGTCCCTCATTTTATTCCCAGTAGCTTCCTACGTTAATACCCAAACAAAGCCAAGAAAATGGTAAATACTTTTTAAGCTTCATTCATTTCTCCAAATCTGACCAAATGTTCTAATATGCAAGTGTAATTTTGATTTAGATTCATATAGAGACATATAGACACAAACATTTAATAAATGACTTTCGACATCAACTCAGTAATTAATTCGCCACAGTGGTTATACAAAAATTAGCAGTTGGAAAGATAACTCGAGAAAGAAAACTCTATCAAACCATATAATAGTTTTTGATGTGTATTTATTTATATATTTTCTATCCGATATGACAAAAGATGGTAAATCAATTTAGTGATAAATTAATCGTTTTAATCATCTATATAAATAATATATTTATCTGCATTTAGATTAAATTAATTCCCGAAAAAAAATGAACTATTTAATTTATCAGTTCCTTTACTTACGTTTTCTAGAGTGCAGACTTATTCGTTCAAGCCTTTCATGTGAGACACTCAGATACCTTTGTCTATTAAGTGATTGTCAACTTGATCTTGAAAAAGGCTTTGACGTCACTGTCTTTGTCGGTCGGTTGCTAATGTTTTTTCTTCCTCAAGATATTTACATTTCACTTTTATATTAAACGCATGAACATTGTCATATGAAAATAAATTGAACAAAAAAGCAATTTATATAATACTAGTAGTAATCATTAAATCATAAATTCTACTGAATGTCTAAAAACATATAAAGGGACCGGATTAATTAAACAGTTCATTATTCTCTGTTTTATAGGGTGTTCCACTGAGACAGATCGAAGTTATCAATAAATAACACAGTGTTATTGGTAAAGTTTTATTGATTTCACTATTGGATCATGTTATTTGAGTCATGACAATTATATATGAAAAATAAACTTGCCTAAATATCCATTGTGGTTTCGGCGGCACACCTTAACTCGATGATCAACATTTTTCATGAGTTTCTGCCATATCACCAAACCAACACCCGGCAAACACCCCTTGCTCCTTGATCTCATTATTATGCCTTATTATTTCATCCTTCAGCTCTTGAATTGTTGTTGGTTTGTTGGCATCGAGATGACCCCAAAGGAAGTAATCTAAAGACGTCAATTCGCACGATAATGATTGCGAATTGACAATCACTGTTTCGAGAGATGATGCGACCGGGGAACTTCTCTTGTTTGAACGTCCATTTTCGTAATAGGCTTCAATAACTTTAACACGTTGTTCGATTGTTAATCTTTCCATGGTTGAAATTGCCAAAGAACCGAAGTTGCTAAATCCGAAAGAAATTTAAAAAAATCATTTGATAATTCACATTTTAATTAGCTCAAGTTATTGGGCCACCTTATAGTTGTGAATTATTTATCTCGGCTTTATTGAATATCAATACATTGGTTTAAGACTTTTCTTTTCTTTCATATCACCATTAAAACTTTCTAAAGACTGTCGTCATTTTGACGGCATAGATGCAGTAGTCATAATGATTATCTTCAGTGAAAACAAGAAAGAAAGAAGGTTCGGAGAAATTAATACTCACTAGTATACTGGTATTGATATATAAGGACAACATTTTTCTCTAGCATACATTTCCACTTTGAGTTGATTTGTGTTGGCGTAAGTTTTGAGAAAAATATGGTATAATGTATGGATAGCATACAAAACACACAAGTAATATTTGTTTATAATTTTAATAATTCATAATTCCATGAAAGAGGTGATTATGTTAGACTGATGAAGCGCTTTTGAAGGATGAAACGCGTTATATATATATATATATATATATATATATATATATTAGAGTTGTTTAAATTTAAGTCGTTAGTTCCCATGGGTTATTTAGTTAGTGCTACTAACAGTGATACACTCTGAGATGTGTAGCCAGAAAAATTATTACCTTGAAAGAATTGTTAATGCAATATTTACCCGCAAATATATATATATATATATATATATATATAGGGTGTTACAGCAAAATCCGACACTTGACACAAAGAAAACGAAATAGGCAATAAAAACAAAAGTTGTATGTGCAGAGACCCGACAGTTTATTTAGCAACAGTTATTGTTGCATACTACATTATTTTTTAATGTAACCACCGGCGGCGACGACCTTGAGATGCGGGCGTGAAATGAGTCACACGCTTTGGCGACCATGTCTTTATCTATAGCGGCAAACGCCTTCACAATGGCAGCTTTCAGGGAGTCAGTCGTGTTGTGGGCGTGCTTGTTAGTCTTGGCCTCGATCACTCCCAAGAAGAAATAGTCAAGGGGGTTGCAGTCAGGTGAGGAGAGTCCGGCGACCAGTGATGAGAAACATTGTTGAGTAGCCACGCTATGGTCGTCTTGGCCTTGTGTGCAGTAAGCGGAGTCCTGTTAGAAAAAATAGGCGATCTCATATGGATGTCAAAAACCAGCATAATAAAACATATCCAAATGTGGAACAATTTTTCACGGCGATTTCGTTCATCCAGGGCTTCACCAAGCTCCTCAGTACCTTCTGGTAGATCTCAGCGGTGACTCGCATGCCCTTTTGAAAGAAGAACAGAGACATGACGCCCCCCACTTCGTTGACGGAGGAGGAAAAACTTCGCATGCTTTATGACGGGAACCACATCGATGTCTTTGCAGATCGACCTGTCGTTCTACTGTTGCTCGTTTCTGGTCCTGGATGAAATTTTTTTCCTCAGAGAAGAACCTCTGCATTTCTTTTTCTTTTTCTCAAGTGTCGGATTTTGCCGCAACACCATATTATATATATATATATATGTTTCTTTGAATACGGAATATTATTCCATCCTTACTTATATATATATATATATATATATATATATATATATATAAGTAAGGATGGAATAATATTCCGTATTCAAAGAAACACCATTCTGAAAAAAGTGCTCAATACAAAGTAGAGCTAATAATATTTATTCAGAAATTATAACATGAATATGTTATAATATCACTACAAAAGTATCTATTTTTTTCGACACTACTTGTGTCTTATCAAGCGGATTGTATAGTTGTGGGGTAGAACACCCGACATCGGTTGTCGCGGGGCCGGGCGACTAGTATAAAATTCGGAAACAGTGTGTGACTTTGGGCCTTGAGAATCATGATTATTAGGTGTTAGTTTGACGGTCGGTGCTATGGGGAAGCGTGTTGGGTATTGGCCGGATGGTATGTGCTGCATTGGGGTCTGCCGAATATGGGCTCGATAATCGGTATCGGATTGGGTGCCTCATGGCTGTATAGGTTGGCGGTCGGTGTTGGGTTGAGTGTTTACCGGGTGTTGGTTTAGTGATATGTGCCGGGTTGGATACCTGGAAGGAATTCGTTACAGCATCCAGGTCGGATGAAGGTACCCATCAACTAAAGGCAAATTAATATCTAAGTATTAGTGTATGTATGTATATAGGTGGACACCTATTTTTTGTACTAGTAGACATATTGGTTATCTTGTTTTGCTTGCTGACGTGTATGTGTATATATGCATATATTTGTATGTGTTTGTATATCTTATATATATATATATATATATATAGTAGCAGTATAGCCCGGCGTTGCTCGGGTATAATGAAAGCTTTAAAATTAATCCATGGTCCTGGAGCTCAGACTCTTTGGACGTTGGCACGAAAGACTAAAAAGCAATAATTGTTTCCAGTTAAAGCGAAACCGTAGACTGAAAGAAAAGTGATTGGATTTAAGTCAAATTTTAATTTCCTGCTGTCGATATCAAATAAGTTTTTTCGTCGTAAACTGAATTTTGAAGGCTAAATATGTCCTCTGAGTAAATGGTATGATCGCTGAGACTAAGAACTAAAATTAAACCTACTTAGAGCCAAACTCTAAACAAAAACCAAAATAAAAGGGCTGAAAAAAATACAGACATACAGGCAGATAAACAGACACACTTTTATGTATATATATAAATATTATCGATTTTCTGCACTATTGTAAGAACTGTAACCTTGAAACTTCTGAATATCATTTCTTATGACTTTGTTATGAGTGTATCAAATCTGATTAAAATCGGACCACTTCTTCTATAACCCGATTTTTTCAATTATCAATTTTCGATATTTATCAGGGGGTACCTCGACAAAAAACCTAGCTAAGAACACTCGCAGATGCTTATAGTACAACTGTGTAAATTTTCAAGAAAATCGGTTCAGCCGTTTCGGAGTCTATAGGTAACGGATACACACAGACAGACACACACACACACACACAGAGACAAAGTTCTATTTATAAATAAATTTAGATAGATGTATATGTATATATATTTATATTTGTATGTATATATGTTCAGACATATATAAATCATAAGTTTGTTTTCTTTTTCTGTTTATTTATAGGGTTGGTTGTGTGTTTATTTTTTGTTTTTTGGGGGGGGGGTTTTTTGGCGGAGGGTTTCGTGGGTGGGGTGTTTTTTTGTTTACTTAAATTTTAGCGAGAAATATTTGCGATGTTTGCCCATTACTGCTAATTCGTCTGTACGGTTTAATAAATCGTTGCTGTTAGGGTACTGAAAAATGTGTAGTTTTTCACTTAGACATAAAAGGGCAGATGTCGTTAAGTGAGTTGCAAGTTCTAGTTTTTCTAGGATTTTCTATTTTACTTTGGGTTTCTGTTTTGAATCCTTTAGCTTTTAAAAGTATGTGGAAAGGGATGTTTGGTTTCGGTATAAGCTGTTTTTAAATGAGGTTAGGTGCAAGTACCAGAGCTGCTTAAAAATATTCTTAGTTGATCCGATATACACTTTATTTATAGATGGATTTTCGATGGATGTTATGTTGCATTGATAGATTATTGAGTTTGTTTTACATTTATTTTGTAGTGGGCAGTTGCTAGGGTTTCTCCAATTACACATGTTTTCGTTGTTGGGTTTGATTGTGTTTTGGTTGCCGGTTTTATTTTGATCTACGTGTTGATTTAGGATATATTTGTTATGGTTTGTTATGATTTATAATTGTTATGGTTTGTTATGATTATAAAGACAGTGCAGCAGAACAGTAGATAGATAAATAAAAATATCGACACATGGTAAAAAAAAAATAAAAAAAAGCACACACCCCAATACAAAATAACACAATTTAAAGTAAGAAGAAACCAACCCCAAAACAAAACAACACCTACCAACCAGCAGCCTAAACCCACACAAGATAAATAGATAAGCCTATCCTGAACTCAGCCACAAACAAACACTTAACCCTAAGACCTTAAAAAGGTCATCAGAACTCAAAATACAGACCAACCCCTCTACCACCCCCCCCAAAAAAAAATCCAACACAAATAAACGGGTTTTCAACTAGATAATTCTCATTTCAAAAAATCAGCTGACCACATAATCAAGCAGACCACATAATGGGCTGGTGTCGAAACGCGAAAATTTTTGTGTTGTGTTACTATGAATTTATAAAAACATTGTAACAACCATTACATTACAGTATATATATATATATATATATATATATATATATATATATATATTCTTGTCTATGCACGTATATATATATATATATATATATATATTCTTGTCTATGCACGTGTATATATATATATATATATATATATATATTCTTGTCTATGCACGTGTATATATATATATATATATATATATATTCTTGTCTATGCACGTGTATATATATATATATATATATATTCTTGTCTATGCACGTATATATATATGCACGTATGCTCCATGCTCCTGTTTAAATATTCCTGCGCTTATTTGCGTATGTTTATGCCAGTAGTTTGTATAAGTATTTTCATGTATGTGTTTCTAGATTTTATTTTGTATATGATGGTCTGTGGCGTTTTTAATCGTGTACGTTTTTATTTTTAGCTTGTTTATTTGCGTTATTATATATCTAATTACTTTTATATGTTCATGCACTGAAATATGATTGTGTTTGCTCTGACCTCATTCATTCAAAGCTGTTGTCATCTTACGAATTCGCTCTTACATGTATCCAATATTATAGCAACCACTGTCTATTTTCCAACGCATATCGACTTCAAAATTTAACAAACAAATTGACAAGCCGATAAAAAAACAAAATTTTGAAATTTGTCTATGTATATATGCGGGCATGTATTAATTTCCATATGTGTTTGTTTGCCAGTGAATGTGTGTATACCCGTCTATTTGTCCATGTGTGGATGTTTATAGGTTTATATGTGTGCGTTCATGTCTTTTCCTCGTTTAATATATGAATAACTTTCTAAATTTAATAATTCTTTGTTAAACTTAGAATTTAAAATTCGTAATAAAAATAAAGTGAATCTAATAGTTAATTAATAATGGTGATCTCAATTTAATCAAATATTAATATTAATGCCCACCCAAAATGTTTTTTGAGTCTGCTCACATATTCTTCAAATTAGAAGTTACTTTATTCTGATTGCACCACACTGTCTATGCAACAATGCCTTCCCTGATTAAGGGGGTTTGGCTTGTTAAAGACTTTTAAAACTCTTCAACTTGAAATAAAACTTATCACTTGATAAGACACAAGTAGTGTTGAAACAAAATAGCTACTTGTTTTGTGGATATAACATATTCATGTTATAACTTCTGAATATATATATATATATATATATATATATATATATATATATTGTAATTTTGTTATTAGAATGGTTTATAAAAACATAATATTACTACACAAAAAATGGTGAAATGATTTATGCGGGTAAATATTGTATTACCATATATATTTTCACAATATAAAATATTTTGGCTTTAAATCATATGCAAAATTTGGGGGTTAACTATTTGACCATAGCTGGGACCTTAACAGGTGCTACTACTCCGGGTCAGGGTGGACCTGGGAACGACAGCAATTAAAAGGTGGTTCAATGCTCCTCACAACCTCCCAATCAGAGGCCTTGCTGCCGGATGCAGTTTACCGTCATACCCAGGACCAAAGAATTTAAGAATGAATAAACATTTACGTATAAAGTTAAATAACATATTCTATTGTATGTGGAACTCAAAGAGAAAGAAAGCAATGACTATTGTTGTGAGAGTTGTCACAGTTATGTTTCAGTGACTGTCACTTCCTGCAATATCAGGTTCGTTCGACCAAAGTGTCCGATATGAACACAACAAGGCGGTAAATAGCATGTAACTTACACTTTCGTGTTCAATGAAACTACTATGCGTTATCAAAATAAACAGCTCATCATAGAAATTATAAATTGAAGATACCAAAATCAAATAAGTACAATGATTTAAACATCTAAGAAGTGTTTTAACAGTGGATGGAAGGGTGTGACACTGAAATCCGATGACGCATTAGGGTAGCGAAAGATACATAGCAAAAGCTAAGCAAAACATTCAGACAGGAAAATTTCTTTAGAAACAAAGAAACGAGTACTCAAGTATGACGTAATATCACTTCTTCTATATGGCAGTAGACATACAATGAATGTGTACTGTGGTGCAGTGGATATCGTCACGGAACAAGAAATCGGAGAGCCGGGTTCGAATTCCAGATGAATTCGTTGCATTCACATACGCACAAATACCATTGGAAAATGTATGAATCCGTCGATTCTCCCTCAAGCCATGGATTAAATAGCAAGAAAGATTGGGTTCTATAGCCTTGGTTGGCAACCAGTCTGCCGGAGAAAGTAATGGCAACCTACTGCGGGAAAATCTTCTGCCCAGGCAGTCATGCCCTTTTCGAGACATGACGCCCAAGCGTGTATCACGTATGGCACTTAACAGACTCACGGAATATAATAGTTGGAAAAATTAGTAAAGCTTCCACTGGTCATAAAGTGGGGTATTGGTTTTCTATTGTTATGAAGTAATGAACTGATCCCCCACTAATTATTATTGAATAATATAATAATATAATCCGTCTCTTCTCCCTCCAACCTTGGCTTAAATAGCAGGACAGATTGGGTTCTATAGTTTTGGTCGGCAACCTGTCTGCCGCAGAAAGCAATGGTAACCTACTGCGGGATAATCTTCTGCCCAGTCAGTCATGTCTCTTTCGAGACATCATTGCCTAAGCGTGTATCACGTATGGCACTTAACTGACTGATATAGCAGTAAATGATGTACAATCTTCTAACAGATGAAGAGGCGACTTAAAGTAACATTTACTCAGAGGGCTTATTTAGCCTTCAAAATTCAGTTTGCGACGGAAAACTTATTTGACATCGATACTGGAAATCAAAATTTGACTTACATCCATTCATTTTTCTTTCAGTCTACGGTTTCGCTTTTACTGGAAACAACTATTGCTTTTTAGTCTTTGATTAGTTTTAAAGCTTTCATTACACCCAAGCAAACGCCGGGCTATACTGCTTGTAGATAATAAAAAGGAAATTCTGGAGAACCATAATTATTGAGAAAAATTTACTACGCAAGCTATCTGAACATTGAATCACTGAAACAGTTTTCTCTATTATAAAAACCTTCCTAACAGGTAGATCTCTGAAGATAGTTATGGACGGTCAATCTTCCGTTTTCCTGTCGGTCAACGCAGGTTTTCTCCAAGGGTCAATGCTCGGACCAACCCTCTTTCTGATTTACGAAAAAGATCTACCTAAGAATACACTCCGATCACTTAACTGACTGAATACTTGAAACAACAAAAAATGTGGCAACTTGGTAGAGTGAAAACATGCCCGATAATATAATATATTTCTGTGACTAGACAGATGTATGATTGACACCAAAAGTGGTGACAGACAAAAGTATGATCAACATCAAAGACAAAACACAAACAGGACCGACAAAGGCATGATCAACATCAAAAGCATAAAATATAAACAGTGACCGAAAAAAGTGTTATTGATATCAAAGGCATCCGGCTTCACAAGCAAGATAATTGACAGATGTCAATGCCATAGATGACACAAGCAAAAACCCGAGAAGGCAAAAATGCGTGAAAATTTCCGGTTGTATAATTTTGGGATGTTTCTGGCCAAGATCAGAACACCGAGAGAACGCAGAGGGAACGTAAAGAAGAGAGAAGAAAAGACAACTCCCGCTAGTCAACGACTCCCGACAACTCCCTCGTATGAGCATAATTCTTTCTCCACCACACAACCGCTACTAACGAAGTATAAAAATATAAGTTTATATTTTTATATATATGTTGTTCTTCATTGTCTGTAAAGACGATTATCATCGTTGGAAAACCATGGATTATACTTCAATATGAACGTTAACAATGTAAAGATGACAGCGAAGGAAATATATATATAAAACGACAAAATATTCATATCTATTACATGTTTACAATTGACCATTAGTCTAAACGAGTTTTAATCAAGCCTACATAACACAGTTTTTGATTTATCACAATAACCATATCTGCTATGAAATGTATCGTAATGTCAACAAATTTGTTTATAACCAAGTTCCGTTAATCTTTGTTAATTTCTGTAACGTGTTTACAATTGTAAACATATTACGGAAATTAACGAAACTTGGTTATAAACAAATTTGTTGACATTACAATACATTTCATGGCAGATATGGTTATTGTGATAAATCGAAAACTATGTTATATAGGCTTGATTAAAACCTCGTTTAGACTAATGGTCATTCCTAGTCGAGAGATCACATGATAGCTTCCCCTACGTGGATAGGGGTCGCAGGTTTGAATCCTGCCGAATGACACACATTTTCGTAATAAAGATTTATCGTAAATAATCAGGCCAGTAAATATAAATATATAATACTGTTTAATTAAAAACAGAATATCTACTTAAATACGAGTATCGATCAAAAATAATGTTCTAACAAATAATTTCATATATATATATATATATATATATATATATATATATATATATTCAATCCATAGATGAAGGGGAAAGAGATGTATTACCACCACTCCCATAGGAGTCAAATAAGTCATCTAGGGATAAACTAACCTAAGTAAGTCCATGAAAACTTATCGTATCCATCGAGAGATTAGAGAAAAAGAGCCATATTGATGGCTGAATATCGGTTTTTGATCAGATTCGATAGAATATCGGCGGTATCGATTTCCGATATCTAGGAAAATGAGTCGTCTGAGTTTGTGTGTAAGTGAATGAATTGAATTCGACTGGAATTTGAACACGGCTCTCCGATTTCTCATTCGGAGTCGTTATCCATTATACACTGCGCTTAAATTCACAAATTCTTTGCACCCCAGAGGAAAGATTATCCAAACAATTACCATGAAAGTATCTATTTAAAAAAGTAAAGGGAATCTACGACCGTGGGAAATTAACTAAAATTGTGATGCCAGGTCAGGGCCAATAAATTTGCTGATTTTTTTTTTTGCATTTTATCAAGAATCATGAGATATATAGCAACATTGTGTAGGAGTAATATTTGTATTATGGACGAATGGTAAATATGTAACATAGATTTTGGTGAGAAAATTCTCTAGCAAGATGCATTGAACCATGTTTTCTGGCAGTAGATCTGACAATTGATTGCATATAATCTTATACAAATGATTTTCATACCATACTCATATGAATACAAAAAGAAAAAAAAATTGAAAAACAAGAAAAAAATGAATCTGCGTATATCACCGACACATTTGCAACAATGAAAGCAAGCAAGTTGATGATTAATTGGAGCGCATTAGATATTTTTGCTGTTTTCAGAGGAACACAATTTCAGTGCTTGTCGTACAAACAATTTTCCGTAGATATGCTAAAGATTATATATAAAAGTGCGTGCTATCTGGAAAAAATTATCAAAATATTGTAAACATTTTTTCACTTTAAAAAATAAGTTCATGTATTCTATGTTTTAAATAATATTTTGCTGTAATTATGCATTTGTGATATGAAATTTTGGAATTATTTGAAAATTAAACATATTTGTCTTTTCTATATATTTTTGTTGTATTTTCCTCTATATTTATTTATTGTTCTATTTCAGCCCTGCTACTGTTGGTCACAGTAATCTGTGCAGACCGTAAGTATTTTTCTTTTTGCCATTTCATCACATAATTATAATGAGCTGAATTCTTTTCAGCCTATTTTCTTGAATAATTTCATGAAATTAAAAAAAAGACGAGAATATCCAAGATAAGTCTGAGTGAAAGCACTTGGCCCAGAGAGAGAGAGAGAGGGAGAGTCTGTTTCTATCTATCTATCTATCATTACATCATCCTCTGAAATAAATGTTGGTAATATCCGTCATAGTTTATAGTTATAGAGTATCCTGTTGGCATCTGTTGACCATGTCCATCATAGTTTATGATTATAGAACACAGCGCAGCACATAATCTGTTCAATGAAACAACGTCAAAGATTAACACTCCCGAATCAGACACTCTGCTGAACCGGACCAGGTCGGCAATACTCTGAAAAATATGGCCGCCTTTTATATACATAGCATTGAATATTTTGAGCTTTCTGATTGGTTAAGCCTTCTATTGGTGAACTATAAAATGGGTGAGCCCATGGCTGTCTCACTAGTATATAATGTACGCAAAAAGTCTAACAATAACTGAATTCAAATCTTTCAATGGTTCATCAATCAAAAGGGTGGAGGATTTTAAATATCTTGGATCGTATATATTAGATTCGGGAAAAGACTTCCGCATACGAAAAGCTCTGGCTTGGGATGCATGCAACAAATCTAAGATCTGGGGCCATAACCTTCCACGTTCCTTAAAAGCTCGAACGTTCCAAGTATTGATTAAGCGGGTCCTTCTTTAAGGTTCAGAGACTTGGATTTTGTCTGCTTATTTAGACAAACCACCTGATGGAACTTATACCAACATGCTGAGAAACATCAAATGGAGATCCCGTCCGATATTAACCCAAATATACGAATATATCACACGGTTATCTCTTAAGCTTAAGCGGAAACTGCTATAATTTGCTGGCCACTGTTATCGAGTGCACAATGAGGTGACCTCATTCTTTCTCCTTTGAAATTCCCCCTGGAAGTGTTGTGTCAAGGAAACAATTTCCCTACCCTCAGAGCTGAATAGGAGAGATCTGAGTACAGTATTGCTTGGCCGTGTTGCGTAGGGCGGGATTGTCGTTGATTTCTAAACAATCATTGATTGGTCAAAGAATAATGATAATGGTGATTATGATCTGCTTATCTATCACCTCCTCATATATATATATATATATATATATATATATATATATATATATATATATATATACCCAGCGTGGTGTAATGGTTAGCAAGCTCGCCTCGCCAGAGTCATTCTGAGTACTGAGTTCAATCCTCACTGGGTGCCCCCTACTTTCTGCCGTGTGTCACGTCTAAGCTACGCTTAGAAAATCACCCTCCTCCAGGTTTGGGGGTTAAGCGCTGGGCTAGCAACGTGCCCCCCCCCCAGAAAAACAGTTTGTTACGGAAACTGCAAGAACGCTGCTCTACACACCAGTGGTTGTAACGAAGAAGTTTATATTTAAGTTTGTGTGTGTGTGTGTGTGTGTGTGTGTGTGTTGTTACGAACCCTACCTAAATTTATTAAAAAAGAGATTCAGAATTTAGAAATACTCTAAATAAAAATTCAATACCTTCAGAAAGAGTGGAAATCAACGCAAATAAGACAAAATCAACATGCATGCATATAAAAAGATTGTGCGTCTTATAAATTGTGTGTACGGCTCACGTGATAGCATGGTTTTCTGATCGGATGTTTTCCAGACATTTAGACAACCTTGATCTGTCTGAAATACTAAAGTCAGTGGCATCTTTTTGCCCACACGAATAAAAATCTATATTTCTAAATAAGTAATCACGTGCCAAAACCTTGGCGCGAAAAATTTGGTTGTGTTAAATGAGTCCCGTTCCAGGTTTCGTGCTGGACGGACGGACAGCGATGGTTTTGCTATAAATAATTAGTCTCGTTCGAGCTTTCAAATTGGACAAACGGACTGTGATGGTTTGCGACGATCTGCTATGGAATTGGATACGTGAGATCCGCAGAAGCCTAAGAAGATTTCAAAGATAAAAATTTGATTCAAAGAAATCAAATTCAATACGTTGAAACAAAGAAAGCATCACTCCGAAAGCCAAGCAAAAATAAGACCTAACTCAACCCCTAAACGAGAGGAAAAGAAACAAAAAAGAAATAAAAGAAAAAAAACTAATGAATAATCTATTTCGCCGATTAAACTTTCTACACAGCGAGGAGTAAGGAAAAGAAAGAAAGAGAAACAAAAGGAATCTATTACGCAAAAATTTCGGCAAAATATTCGAGGCCTAAATTAATACTGGAGTGGTTAAACATGCTAATTTTGATGACCTACTCTCTGACAAACAATATGGCTTCCGCTTATCAAGGTCTACCGTTGATGTGCTAACGACCATCACTCAATATGTACACCAGTTTCTTGATAATAATGGCGAAGCTAGATTTGTGGTTCTAGATATCTCGACGGCGTTTGACAGGGTTTGGCACGCTGGCCTTCTACGCAAACACCAGGGCTACAGTATTACAGGACCACTGTTTGATTCAATCCAATCATTTCTATCAAATTGTAAAAGATCGTTTTGAACGGGCACGCTTCCAGATCCTTTCACATGAACGCGAGTGTCCCACAAGACACTGTCCTAGGTCCCATGCTGTTTCTGATCTTCATCAATGAACTTCCTGGTCTCATCAGTTCCCAAGCAGGCGGATGACACCACCATTTACTCCTGTCTCAATAGGAGATCTGTTAAAGCTGGACAAGTCTTGAAAAGGACCTTAATTAATTGGGACAAGAAATGGTTGTAAATTTTTATGCTTCCAAAACAAAACTACTTTCCTTTAACCCCCATAGATACCCTTTCCTGCCCACCAGCAGCATGGAGAGCAACACACTGCACCTTCTTGTCCCCACTTTTTCATCCGACTTGAAGTGGAAAGTCTACATCGAAGCAATAGTTTCATCTACTGCATGGAAGTTTGGGTCACTTTGTGGTACCAGAAATTTTTTCTTGTCAGAGCCTATCTTGCACATTTATGAACCTATCATTCGTCTGTTCATTGAAGACTGTTGCTAAATCAGGTCGGGCGCTCCTGCTATTCATCTAGTGGTTCTCGACAAAATCCAAAGAAAAATCTGCAATGTAATCGATCCTGACTTGGCATCTCGTCTTCAGTAAAATTCTCGCCGCCGTGACGTAGCTTTCCATTGTTTTTTTTCCTAAAAGTATTTTCATGGCAACTGTTCTGAAGAGCTGTTTTTCTTGGTACCCGACCAAATTAATTTAATCGTGTTACTAGTTTGGCATCCAGGTACAAACCTTTTACCGCCACTACTACTCAAACAGTTTCTTTTCTTGCACTTTTCGCCTGTGGAACTCCCTTTCGTTTACTTGCTTCTCTGATATCTGCAGTTACAAAAAAATTAAATGCAACATCAGTTGCCATCTTCTATTTTTTTGAATCCCATTCACCTTTAATCCTTTTCTCAATACCCATTATGCCCAGTGTTTTTCTCTCACTTTCCCTCTCTGTTATCCCTGAGTACTAGTGCCATTCTTGGCTTGCATGGGGTGAAATGGTTAACAAGAAATAATGTAAGTGAATATATTTTGTTCTTGGGACTGTTTATATCATTACGAATTTTATTTTAAAGCTGAATGCCTATTTTCAGATATAAATACAATTAATGCATTTTACAAACATTTCTGTTAATAGAATCAGTCATTCATAGAATCAAGAATAATTATTAGTTTATTGGCTGTAGGTTTCTAGCTTTTTTTTTTTTCGTGTTAATGTATGCTGACTTTATACATGACTTGAAGTGATTTACTGACTCTTTTTCAAAATAAGGTCCAATTGTTTCCGTGAAATATTCCTAAAACCCGGAGCAAAAAAAAAAAAAAAAAAAAATAAGATAAAATAAAAAAATAATAAAAAACAAAGAAAACTATTTTTAGTTAAATTTTGTTATTTTTGTGGTCAATGCATCTCTCTTTACATTTCAAAATTACTTACACGCCATTATTCAAATTTTCTTTTGCAGAAAACTACGTGAAAGGTAAGTTAATATTTTGTATTTTTATTCAAAAGTCTGTTAGTTAAGTGCTATACGTAATACGCGCTTTGGGGGAATCATGTCTCGAAAGAGACATGACTGACTGGGCAGAAGATTATCCCGCAGTAGTTTCCCATTGCTTTCTGCGGTAGACTGGTTGCCAGCCAAGGATATAGAACCCAATCTGTCCTGTTATTTAACCCATAACTGGAAGGAAGAGACAGATTAATACCTTTCTCAAGGGTATTTGCGCGTAAGTGAATGCAAGGAATTCAACTGGATTTATCGTTCCGAGTCGATATCCACTGCACCACAATGCACATCCTTCTTTATTATTTATTATTTCCTTTTTTTTTTTTTATTTAAAATGAAAAGATGATTTGAAAATGTTGATTGCTTTTTCATTTCGTTATCTTCTTATTATTATTGTCAGACGTTGTTAAACACTGTCTAATTTTCTTTTTTATTTCACTTTTCTTTTGTGAAATTGGGATTTTCTCTATGTGTTGTAATATTGGAAAAGTTACGCCAAATATTTTGTTTATTAGTTTGTTTATTATTATTATTATTATTATTATTATTATTATTATATTTCGATTTCTGCTATGGTCACAAAACCTACCAAGTCAACGAGAAGACTCAAGTCAGGTAGTGGTGTGTTGTTATGGCTACATTTCCTAATTTGTCTTTCCATCTTCCATAACATCACCAGCGTTACATGGACAAAGTTCTTCGTGTCTTACCAACACAATTTTTTGTCACTCAGTTAAGTGCCATACGTGAAACACGCTTGGACGATCATGTCTCGAAAGACACATGACTGACTGGGCAGAAGATTATCCCGCAGTAGGTTGCCATTGCTTTCTGCGGTAGACTGGTTGCCAGCCAAGGCTATAGAACCCAATCTGTCCTGTTATTTAACCCATAACTGGAAGGAAGAGACGGATTAATACCTTTCCCAAGGGCATTTGCGCGTAAGTGAATGCAATGAATTCAACTGGAATTCGAACTCGGCTCCCCGAGTTCTCGTTCCGAGTCGATATCCACTGGACCAATTTTTTGTACATTTCTTAAACTGGGGTTTCCAGGCATTTTTTTCAATGTATTATTATTATTATTATTATTATTATTATTATTCCTTTAATGTATACTTATTTCTTTTCGGGGACCAACCAGAGACCTAAAGTCAGAAATGGCATAATGACATTTTTAACTGAGCACATTCTTTTGTAAAAAGTAAACATAAACCGACCTAACAAACGGACTCAATTTTCATAGATAAAGCCCTATATAAGGTGTGAACCGTACTTGTGAGCACGACTTCTTGTATTCCTTGAAGGCTTGGACGACCAGGGATTCACTTAATGAATCAATCGGAACATTTTTCAGTCAAGCCGAAGGCTCCAACTTCAATTCGAAATGTTAGATGTTCCCACGTGCTACATTTCTGAGATTTCCATTCCAAGGTCCTTTTACTTTGATAGCTTTCTGAAGATTTTCGAAAATGCATGATAGTCTGCAAAGACTTCTTCTATATCAATAAGAAGACCTATTATTATTATTATTATTATTATTATTATTATTATTATTTCTGTTTAATAAAGTTTTTAACGGGTCAAACCCTAAGGTAAGGCGAGATAATAAATATATTAAGTCTGTTTGCATAAATTCTAAGTGATGCATAGTATATGCATTGCTGTTATTGTTTTTGCTACTACTACTACTACTACTACTACTACTACAGTGCTACTACTACTAGTAATTATTATTCTTATTCTTATTATTATTGTATCTGTACCTCCCCAAAAAACGATACCTCACGTTTAGAACTAATTTTAAAAATGGAAAAACTTTTATTTTGGTGTCAATTTAAAACTAATAGATTCAATTTAATATTTCAAATAAGCAAAAAAAAAAAAAAGAAGAAATGTATATTTCAAACTGATTTGTAATTGATTAGAATGATTTTTTCTGATTATTAGTAAAATCGACAAAGTCATCCATATTTACAAATGTAATATATTTCTGCGATCAGACAGAAATATGATTGACCTCAAAGTCAGAAAATATAAAAAGCGACCGAAAAATGTATGATCAACATCAAAAGCAGAAAATATAAACAGTGACCGACAAAAGTGTGATGATATAAAAGGCAGCCGGCTTGAAGGGCAATGACCAGCGATAACGAATGTGCCTGGCCATAGATGGCACAATTAAGTGAGGACCTGAGAAGCTAAAAATGCGTAAAAATTTCAGAGATTTTTTCTGTCAGAAAACAGAACACTGAGAGAACGCAGAGAAGAAAGAAGAGAAGACAACTCCAGCTAGTCAACGACTCCTGTCAACTCCCTCGTATCTGTGTGTTTGATTCTCTCTGGTTATATCCATCACCGACAAAGAATAAAAATATAAGTTAAATTGTAATTGTAATAAAATTATATAACAAATGCAAGGAGAAACGTTAGAAAATTACAAATAAATTTAAAACTTTCTATAGTTATCTTTCTAATCTTTTTAATTTTTTGATAATGTCATGTATGGATGTTCGTATTCACAAAAAAATCAACGAGTTTATACACCCATACAAAAAAATTCAAAATTCTTTTTAATTATTGAGGATCACTGAATTTTGATAAGCTTTCTATTATGGAATATAGTTTTGTGTAAAAACAATGTCACTTAATCACTAAAAATCAATAAAACAATGTAAAACTACTATGAATTATTCTAGTTAAAATTGAAAAATAATTCTTGCCAAAATTCATCTTTCGTCGGAAACTTTAGTCGTAGGTGTTCATAAAAGATTTTATTCATGAACGCAGTTAGAAGCCTTTTTAATTAAATAATCTCTTAGTTTTATTGTATTTTTTATTTTACGATTCAGAGCATATATTGTATAAATTGGGTTCCTATATTTACGATTCAGAGCATATATTCTATAAATTGGGTTCCTATTTTACTTTTAAATATTTGATGACTTAAATTCTTTAAGAACTTGTCCTTATACCTAACTAGCAGAATAGGCCGGCGTTGCTCGGGTATAACTTTTTCAAGATCCTTATTCAACTCATTGTAAAATCCTCCCTTTCTAATCAGCAATAATTTCTTATGTTTGACTAGCAGTATAGTCCGGCGTTGCTCGAGTGGAATGAAAGTTTTAAAACTAATCCATAGTCCTGGAGCTCAGACTCTTTGGACGTTGGCACAAAAGACTAAAAAGCAATAGTTGTTTCCAGTTAAAGCGAAACCGTAGACCGAAAGAAAAATAAATGGATGTAAGTCAAATTTTGATTTCCTGATATCGATATCAAATAAGTTTTTCTCATCGTAAACTGAATTTTGAAGGCTAAATAAGTCCTCTGAGTAAATGGTATCATGGCTGAGACTAAGAACTACAATTATACCTACTTAGATCCAAACCCGAAGCAAAAACTAAAATAAAAGGGCTGAAAAAAATACAGACACACACACAAACAAATGTCTTATATATATATATATATATATATTATCGATTTTCTGCATTATTGTAAGAACTACAAACTTGAAACTTCTGAATATCGTTTCTGATGTCTTTGTCTATGAGTGTATCATATTTGATTAAAATCGGACCACTCCTTCTATAACCTGATTTTTTCGATTATCGATATTTATTTGGGGTACCTCGACACAAAACCTAGCTACGAACACTCACAGACGCTTATAGCACAACTGTGTAAATTTTCAAGAAAATCGGTTCAGCCGTTTCGGAGTCTATAGTTAACGGACACACAAACGCACAGACAAAGTTTCATTTATAAATAAGTTTAGATATAAATATGAAGCTCTAGTTTTAGATTTCTCGAAATTTTATAAAATTAAATGAGTGGGGGAGTAATAGATGTCAAAAATAGTTTTACTAACATTTTCTTAAAAGCAAAACACTTCGAAAATAATTTAGTTCACTTTTCAGTTAGTCCTGAAATTTACATTAAAATGTGGTAATTTTTGAAAGAATTTCCAAATCAATGTTTTTTTTTATCGCAAGAAAAGACGCTTAAAACTTCCGTACAAATTTATGGTTCCATGACGCCAGCAAACAAGATGTTTAACCAAAATTTTGAAGGTTCTGTTAAGGTTTAAATTAAATTTTTTGTTTTTTCTATTGACGGTAAAACTTTGTTTTATTAAGCTTTGGGCATTTTTAGATCATATATCCTCAATTTTTAACTCATATTTGTATGTACCTAAGTAAGTAAATGACAAAGTGCTCGTTTCCAGCTATTGTCGTCCTTCAGGGTGCTTAACTAACCTTTTTTGCAAATGAGTGCTCATGTACATTTCTGTTTCTTCGGCACTTTCACAGACAAATCGTAGTTTACACAGGAACTACGCTGAGTGGAACGTAGTTACAGGATGGCATGATATATATATATATATATATATATATATATATATATATATATATATGGCACAAACTGTAACTGAACAAGTAGAGTGCACTCAATCCCTCGGTCACGATGACTAATGACTTTCCTTTTATCATAGTCATCGACGGATTCCGATATCTCCCAAACGGGTTGTATCACCACTTTGTATGTTTTTTTTTGTGGAGTCGCCCATTTTTTCCAGGATAATAGACTTGTCTAGAGTATACATATACTCCTGCATAGAAGCAAGGCGTCAGTCATCGTCAGATAACGTGAGATAGCGAGTAATCAGTGAGATACCGAGAGATTCCGAACGATACCGAGGTTTCACGGAGAATACAGCGTCAGTAGCTCCACTCTGCAAGAATATTATACACAGCACCCGTCAGCTTCCGACGTGGAAATACTAAACCTACTACGGCCTCATTTCAGAGACTTGTATATATACTTGGTAGTAACTCGTATTATTGGATTACTAACTTGCGTTCAAGTTTGTATCCTTTACGTTAATATACTTATTTTCCTGTCTCCATTTCTGATTGTTGTTCATTTCTTTTGTGCGGTTCCCACTACCGGAATCTACAACTGTTTTCTAATAGTAATGCAAGCTGAGATCATCTCTACAGTCAAACATTATCAAGCAGGTCCACCTTGAAAAATCGACCATAGTGAAATTCGGAAACAGGTCTCACGCTCTCCTCCTTCTTTCTTCTTCTTCTTCTTCTAATAATAATAATAATAATAATAGATGTATGCGACTTTAAAATGCACACAAACAGAATTATCAGAAAAAAAAACACCCAGACATCGTGTCCAAAGATCACAAAAACAAAATATGATTACCTATTGACATGGCAGTTCCTGTAAACTGTAATGCAGTTCTGAAGATCTTAAAAACTAGCCAAATATAAGGATCTTCAAGTGGGAATCTAAAAACACGTGGCACATTAAGATGTCAATAATTCCAGTTGTATTTAGTTTTGTTTGAAAAGGTTCCGATAGATTCATTGAAGGGAAAACTAGCAGCCAATGTTTTACGGAAATACAGAAAATATTCTCTCAGAGCTCACACCTTACGAAAG
The DNA here is from genome assembly GCA_037127315.1 of Ascarosepion bandense. NCBI lineage: Eukaryota > Metazoa > Mollusca > Cephalopoda > Sepiida > Sepiidae > Ascarosepion > Ascarosepion bandense. Next base: position 3,045,903 of record JBBBDQ010000763.1, read on the forward strand.
GCGTGATCCATGTAAAATAGATCTGTATTTGTAGATTTTTTGAAATTTTTTTTTTAATCATTTCACCCCGAGCAAGGCGGAAACGCCACTGATGTGCAGGGGGCTACATAAATGTAAAAAGATTAATTAGAAAAGAGTGAGGAGTACAAACTAGTTAGAAAGGAACAATAGAAAGCTGAGAAAGCAGGTGCGATGACAGATACATAGGTGGAGAGAAAGGGAAGGTTATACGGGGGTGGGGAGAGAGCTAGATTCCAGTGGTTAGTAGATGAGTATTGACTTTGCATTTACATTTCTGGAGGTTGTAGCCGTCAGGAAAGCAAGAATACGGGAGCGAGTTCCACAGGCGGGAAGTGCGAGAGAAGAAGCTGCAGGAGTAGAATTGTCGTCTGCATTTGGCTAACCTGACTGTGAATGGGTAGGACCCAGTTGCCAGTCTGGTTGCACGAGTAAACACCTGTGAATTGACAAATATATAGAGCAAACGCTTTTAAATTCAGTCGAGGCTGAAAAGTGAGTTTTGGACAACTCTGGCTCAGATATTGCAGCAGTATTCCAGTGCGATCTGATTTTTAAGAGATACAGAATAGCAGGAAAAGATTGGTACGTGCAAGAGCTGACCATTTTTCCAGCGTCTTTAGCGATGGATCGTATATACAACTTTGCTTGGGTGTACGAGTGGTGTAATGGATAATGGCTCAGAATTCTTAATCGAAGGAAGAGTTTCAATTCACATTGGTTTTGATATACTCACTTAGGCGCAATGAATCCGTCTCTTCTCCCGCCATCTATGGGTTAATTATTAATACTTGTATCATTAAACAATTATTATATTAAAAAGATTTAAGATATGTGTATGTTCTCTGGCTTTTAATAACCTGCAACGGGTTGATAAGCTGTAGCAAACGAGTCATTAAAGCCATAAAACCCCGTTCCCATTTACGAAACGTTGATAGTCTCTTGTTTTTCTTTTGGTATTTCCGTGGAAATTCCAAGTTTGATCACTTCTGGAAAGATAATACCACCTCAGCAAGGGTAAAACTAAAAATGGAGATATTTTTTTAGCATGGGATGTTGGAGATCAATAACTTGTGAATTTTGAATTCTGGACTTGTACCTGCTAGGTAAGAGAAACAATTAATGTGAAATATTTGTCGTCCAATGGAAAAGCCAGAATCACATCCGGGAGAGAATTCCTAAACCAAATAAAAAACGAGCAAGGACGACCGTCGTTTCAGAGAGATAAGATGACGAGCAATTAACACGTACCCTTGACATAGCGATCGTTATTAAAATTTTCTCTCTTTTTCTTTCTCACCTCTTACCTTTCACCTCTTCTTCTTTTTCACCATCCACCCTGAGCGATAACTTCAAAGACATTCCTATCCAACGACAACGCTTATACATACTTACATACGTTCCTGCTTACGTATACGTACACTCACACGTGCAAGGACTACTACAAACTCTCTTGATACCCTTAAGCTCTTGGAACGTTTAACTTCTACCCATTCATGTTATTCTTTTCTATCAATAAATTTCTATTCAAATATGCAAAAGGTATACTTTATTCTTCCACAAATCTGCATATTCCAATCTACAGCCTTCTGATGATTACGAATAAACCTGTAAGTTGTAAGGAGTTCGGTTATATTTGACATAAGGCTGATTCAAAAATAACCTTCTCCACTACGGCTTCAGATTATCCACAGTAGATTTTCATCCATGCTTTTACAATATTTCACCTTTCTTTAATTATAAAAATAATAAAAAGTAAAATTGGCTAAACTCTATACTGAAACACGTATTTAAAAAAAATTAAAAAAAAAATTCTAGCATTCGTGAGCATGTGAAATTGCTTCGTGAGCATGTGAAATTGCTTCGTGAGCATGTGAAATTGCATCAACGTAAACATCACTTTAGCCTGATGAAGTATTAAGTGCCTAAATGCGTCACACGTTTTTTTTTCACTTTGTCATAGATTTTCGAATAAAAAGCTTTTGAAATTTTCACCGAAGTTCTTCAAAATTAATGACAAATTTCATTTTATTTTACAGCTGGACAATCAAATATAAAAGGAGGAGGAAGCGGAGGTAAGTTTCAGTTTTATTTCAACTTTTTTGTTTAACTATTTCACGAATAATTATTAACGAATTATATTTTTTTTTTAGGTAACATTGTGCAATGGTGGATGCGAAAATAAGAATATGTCTTTTGTAATTATATAGCCTACGACATCAGAGGCGGGTTTTGGCGGTAGTGAAGTAGAAAGAACGAGCATGTTTTTTTTAAAATTGGCCTTGTGCCAAACATAACCGAACTCCCTACAACTTAAGATTATCCTAATCATCAGAAGATTGAAGGCTGGAAGAATAAAATTATCTCTTTTGTATGTTAAAGTAGAAATTTATTAACAGAACAGAATAACATAAGTTTGCTAGAAGTGAAATTACCATGTTCAAAGGGAAAATGTAGAAAGTAGTTAAGTGAATCCAGAGATCTAGTCGTAGGTAGAGAATGTGTTTATGCAGAGATTAACAGGATATTAACAACGTCTGTGTTACTTTCTTTCTTTTTATGGCCGGCGAGAAAGGGAAAAGGAAGGTAAAGCAATAAAAAAATTGTACTCATCGACGTTGATTTTTAGGGGTCAGTTGAAGTGTCATATTGTTATTGTTGTCTTCTTCTTTGTTGACGGTGAGACTGGTGAGGACGAAGAAGAAAGGATCAAGAAAAATTACACGCGAGAAGAAAAGGGAGAACGAATGTGTGTCGGGACCTTATGTCCGGGTCAACGGAAAATTTCTTTTGTCATATATTGGCGGTGTCTAATCTCTTTCTCCCATCTGATTAATTCGACCTTCTTTCGACCTTCTTTCTTTATTATTATAGAAAAAGATCTTTTGGCACAGTCTCGTGAATTTCTCTCAAGTTTTGTCAATCGATTCCTGTCATTGATTAGAAAACTAATAGAACATCGAATCGCGAAATTTTGGTAACAAGCAGGCCATATTTTGAACAATATAAGGGACGAAAATGATACAGTGCGGATAGCAGACATGGAAAGGAAACTACAAGACATTCTACAGAACTGTTATGTCGCCAAGTATAAATGAATAACTCAACAACAGAATCAGAATATAAGTTGTATTCCGCGGAAAGACGGTTAGTATGTACAGAAGTGATTAGTAATATTTACAATAGAAAAGATACAAGAGTCCAATCCGTCGTAAGACGTGTGTATACGTGATTACTTCCGGTACGCCACCGGAAGTGTGACTAACTCTTCACTGACTCGCACTGACTCTCAAGTGACTCTCTACGACCCTGTATGACTCTCCACAACTCATTATTTAGCTGTCCCTCCCAGTAAGGACAACATATGACACATGGTCAGTTTATATCTGGGCTTTCCGGGCCATATCGCACGGCCAAAAAATGTCTGTCTATTTTTACCCAGTCGTGCCTCTACCCTTCGGCGGAACCACGACTGGGTTATTGCTCTCTGCTCGGAAGCAGAGAGCGCCCTCTACCCGAAGGCAGAGAGCTGACAGTGTCGTAGAGTCGTCAGTCTAGTGACTCTCCACAACTCTCCATGTAGAGAATCCACCATTGCTATATATAGCAATGGGAACAGTCCATTATGTAGTCAAATAGGAGCGGTGCCCTAACAAGAACGTAGCCGAAGAGAGTGTCAAGAAAGTTTATTTACAAATAAACTGAAAAAAAAACCAAAAACCAAAAACCGGATGCATGGTCATCAGCAAAAAGAGCAGCCCCAAATGCCAAATACAGGTGGGGGATACTAAAATCAAGCAGGTACAAAAATTTAAACACCTGGGAAGTGTTCTAACAGAAGACGGAAAGTGTGACACAGAGATCTGAAGGCGAAAGACAGGAAAATTTCATTAGAAACACAGAAGAGAGTACTGGATTGCTATGTGATGTTAATTCTTCAATATGGTAGTGAACAATATTATCGAATATCAAGGAAAAATTTTAAGCAACTAAAATGTGGTTCTACAGGAGGATGCTGTGAATATCATGGACCGAGCAAGTGAGCAATGATGAGATTTTTGAAAGGATGGAAACGAAAAGAAAATTAATACTGTGCATCAAGAAAAGACAGCTAAAGTTTCTGGGACATGCAATGAGGAAGGAGGCCATTGAGAGCCTGATGCTAACTGGTCAGATAGAAGGAAAAGGAGACAAAGGAAAACAACGTGTAACGTACTTGACTGGCCTAAGCGGGTGGATGGCAGAACGGGGGTTGCGTACAGGAGAAAGCGTACTAAAAGCCACCAGGGATAGGGAGACATGGAAGGCCATGATCGGCTACGTCCTGAAAGGACAAGACACAACCCATTTGAGTGGGGATGCTTTGAACCCTGTGGACATGGAATTGTGAAGACCACTCGCTCAGATTTCTTGATGAGACAAGTCACTACGTAGTGATTAGTAGAAAGTCAACCAGTTGACATCTATCTCCCTCTCTCTAACTTCTTCCTAGAAACGACGCTGCGTCTACCGTACCTTGTTAAGTAAAGCGAATTATTATTTTCAACATTACTTACATGCGAACTATTGTCCATATATTAATGTTTTTATTGATGAGATTTTATATACTTAGTGGTAAAAATATAGCATAATTAAAATCTTGTTTATAATTATACATCGAGGAGAACGCTGATGATGGAGGAGACATTAGGCTGTAAGTTTTTGTGTAATCATTTTACCCCAAGATAGGCGATGAAGCCGCTAAAACGCAAGTTATCAATCATTTTACCCAAGAGATAGGCGATGAAGCCGATAAAATGCAAGTTATTATTTATTTTACCCCATAATAAGCGATAAAGCCCTTAAAAAGCAAGTTATTACTCATTTTATCCCAAGATAGGCGATGAAGCAGCTAAAATGCAAGGTATTATTTATTTTACCCCATAATAAGCGATATAGCCGTTAAAAAGCAAGTTATTACTCATTTTATCCCAAGATAGGCGATGAAGCCTCCAAAATTTATGTTATTAATCATTTTACCCCAAGACAGGCGATGAAATCGCTAAAATGCAAGGTATTATTTATTTTACCCCATAATAAGCGATATAGCCCTTAAAAAGCAAGTTATTACTCATTTTATCCCAGGATAGGGAATGAAATCGCTAAAATGCAAGGTATTAAGAGACTGGACAAATTTGAGACAAATCGTTATTAAAAAGAGGCAACAATAAAAGAGAGGGAATTAGGAATATGTTACCCTTTGTTCAATCAACGACCCACTTCGTGGTCAAGACGGTCTAAACCACTTCAGATCTACTGACAAATGTATGCATGTATGTGATTGTTTTTTATTTAGAAAGTAGCAGTGGAGAGTGACAAGAAGGGACTACAAATAAACTTTAAGAAAACTGAGTGCATGGTCATCAGCAAAAGATACAACCCAAAATGCCAAATACAGGTGGGGGATAACAGAATCAAACAAGTCCAAGAATTTAAGTACCTAGGAAGTGTTCTAACAGGAGATGGAAAGTGCGACACGGAGATCCGAAGGCGAATTGGCATGGCAAAGGACGCGTTCCAGAAGATGAGCAAAATACTAACACACAGGAAGATCTCAATAGAAACGAAGAAAAGAGTGCTAGACTGCTACGTGATGTCAGTTCTTCAGTACGGCTGTGAATGCTGGACAATATCATCGAAAATGAGGACAAAACTGGAAGCGGCCGAAATGTGGTTCTACAGAAGGATGCTACGGATATCGTGGACTGAGCATACAAGCAACGACGAAGTGTTAGAAAGAATGGCAACAAAAGGAAATTGATGCTGAGCATCAGGAAGAGACAACTGAAGTTCCTGGGACATGCAATGAGGAAGGAAAGCCTGGAGAACCTGATACTGACTGGTCAGATAGAAGGAAGGAGAGACAGAGGAAGGCAGCGGATAACATATTTGCAGGGCCTGATCAGGTGGATGACGGAACGGGGGTTGCCAGGAGCAACAGGAGCAAACATACTAAGAGCCACAAGGGATAGGGAGACGTGGAGATCCATGATCGCCTCCGTCCTGAAGGGACAGGGCACATAGAAGAAGAAGAAGAATCCAACACCTTCTATCATTAAACATTATTTTTAGTGGATACCACTATTTATCTAGATTCCTCCATTATTCAGAAATTGAATAGTTTACGTTAGGATACGAAATTGAGTGAGGGGCAAAAATTTGAGTTCATAAGGTACAATTTAATAGTGCTTAACCATCCGGACTTTCATTAATATACCCCATTTCACATTAGGACTTCTAATTCTTTTTTCTTCTAACTTTCACACGTGGCTGGCGATTCTGGTACATTATATATATATATATATATATATAGTCATCCGCAGACAGATCTGTTACCTTGTATCACAGCTCATCAGTACGGTTAGACAGCCGATTGCCTTTTCCCAAGGATTGAAACCCGACTGAATTGGCGTCAGTCGGCGATTCTACCTCTGAGCTACGGGCACTCGGTAGAAGAAGGCAGATTTTTAGCGTGTATATTATCATTATACACGCCCAGTAGCTGAGAGTATTCTAATTTATTGCTGAATGAACGATGCGTAGATGCCAGAGTAGCTACTGTTTTTCAAAGTTTAGCATTCTTCCAGAGTGCTCATATACATTCTGGTACAATATATATATATATATATATATATATATATATGCATTGAATATTATTTTTAATGGACACTCGTATTTGAGTGGATAGTCTATTTTTCTATAATTAAAGAGTCGATAATTAAGCATTAATTATCCACCGGCCGAGATATTCGAGAAATCATGTTTAGAAAATATTTGTCTTCCATCAGGAAAGTATGTATTTAAACAACTTAATTTTGACTTTAGCTATCGTGATATCTTTTGTAGTTGATTGCTAAAAAACACACCAGATCTAATGGTGACATCTCCCCTGTATATGAGAATATACAGATTAGAAGCCTGCATACTCCCAAATGAATTATAACTTTTTCAAGATCCTTATTCAACTCATTCTAAAATCCTCCCTTTCTAATCAGCAATAATTTAATAATAATTTAATAATAAAATAATTATAATAATAAAATAATAAATAATAAAATAATAAATAATAAAATTTAAAATAATAAAATTTAAAATAATAAAATTTAAAATAATAAAATTTAAAATAATAAATAATAAAATTTTAATAATATAATAATTTAATAATAAAATCCTCACTTTCTAATCAGCAATAATAATGACTAGCAGTATAGCCCGGCGTTGCTCGGGTGTAATGAAAGTTTTAAAACTAATCCATAGTCCTGGAGCTCACACTCTTTGGACGTTGGCACGAAAGACTAAAAAGCAATAGTTGTTTCCAGTGAAAGCGAAACCGTAGACTGAAAGAAAAATGAATGGATGTAAGTCAAATTTTGATTTCCAGGTATCGATATCAAATAAGTTTTTTTCGTCGTAAACTGAATTTTGAAGGCTAAATAAGTCCTCTGAGTAAATGGTATCATGGCCGAGACTAAGAACTACAATTATACCTACTTAGAGCCAAACCTGAAGCGAAAGCTAAAATAAAAGGGCTGAAAAAAATACAGACATACAGGCAGATAAACAGACACACACACACAAACATCTTGCCTTTTATATATATATTATCGATTTTCTGCACTACTGTAAGAACTGCAACCTTGAAACATCTGAATATCGTTTCTTATGTCTTTGTCTATGAGTGTATCTAATTTGATTAAAATCAGACCACTTCATCTATAACCCGATTTTTTCGATTATAAATTTTCGATATTTATAGGGGTTACCTCGACACAAAATCTAGCTAAGAACACCCGTAGACGCTTATAGTACAACTGTGTAAATTTATATATATATATATATATATATATATATATATATATATATATATATATATCATATATATATATATATATCATATATATATATATATCATATATATATATATATTATATATATATATATATATATATCATATATATACATATATATGATAAGAAAATGACAGAACAGATTAAAAACCTGCTGTTCGCTGTAATTACTGTTATAAAATGTGCTTAATACTGAGTAGAACTTAATATTGTACTTTTGTTATTACAGTGGTTTATAAAAGCATTACATCACTACACAAAAAAATTCATATTTCAGAACATTGTTGTCTGTGCATTTAGGTAGCATATTCTTATTCAAATATGCTTTCTTGACTAATATGCACAGATAGTGAAATTGTTTTAATGATCAATATGTTTTTTTTTTTATATGTTTTCTTAAATAATAGGTATCAAGTGGAAAACAGTAGGAAGCGATGCTGGTAAGTCGATTAATTTCTTCATTTTTGATTATACATATATTTTTGGGGTTCCCATATATTACATATTGATACTTTTGTCATCAATCTTCAGGGTGTCCAATAAAAGAAAAAATGGCAGATTTATTATTACTGTTTAATTATCCAGAAATAATTGGCATTGAAAAACCTTGAATAAATTTCTTAAATATTCATGAGCTTAAATAATCATTCGACACTCTGGTTCTTTTATGATATATATATATATATATATATATATATATATATATATATAAATTTAGTGTATCGAGGCAGTAAATACTTTTCTAAACATATACTGTTAAATATAAGAGACAATGAATCTCTATTATATTTAATCATGATCCCCGGCTTTAATTTCAATTGAAATGTTGGAGAATCTTTGTCTTTATTTCCAACTGAAATTAAAGCCCAAATACGACGTTTAGAACTGTTCATGATTAAATATAATAGAAATTGTCTCTAATATTTAACAGTATATATATATATATATATATATATATATATATATATATATATGATATTTGGCATAATAGATTAATCTTTCTCTCAGTCTAACCAACCTAAAAAAACTTAAAACTCGAGCAAAAATATAAATAAAATACAAATAAGAAAATTAAACCCTTAAAACGGCAAATCAGATTTTATTAATAATTTTAATTTTATATATTTTCAAATGACTTGTGCATATTTTTACTTGGTTATTACTAGTAGTTTAAAGTTGTATTTCCTGTTGGTGGTAAAATCATTGGTGATTTTTATATTTAAAAATATATATATATTTGACAATATTCTGGAGTGCTTTCCTATTTTATACTAATCTAATTATTTTATCGCCGCCAGAAATTTGCAATCTGGCCAAGCATAGACAAGAAGACGATATGGGAACCATTAATACGGAATATTAGAAAATAATAATAATAACAACAAATTGTAATATAACCTCTGGTACAATAAGGATCAGTAGATAAAAGCGTTGCTTGAAGTAATCTAGTAACTTCACCCAATGAGTTGTTAGTTCAATACCTAGATATAGCAAGAGGTAAACAAAATTTTTGAGAGTTGAGCCAAAGGAAAATAACTGACACTGAGATATCCGGAAAAGGCATGACACGTGAAACCCGAACAATCTACACCGATAAACGAAATAAATGGTTTGGTTCTAAATTCTAATCGCCTGAAGAAGGCAGGAGCGTACAGCGACCGAAACTTTGAGAATATGGCAACCACGATGAATACAGCAGTCCGAACACTGTAAATAATTACAATACCTCATCTAATAAATATAGACAGAAGTTAATACCTTTTAGGATAAACATGATTTCATTGAGATTCTAATACTATTATATATCAGTCAGTCAGTTGTGCCATACGTGATACACGCTTGGGTGATCATGTCTCGAAAGAGACATGACTGTCTAGGAAGAAGATTATCACGCAGTAGGTTCCCATTACTTTCTGTGGTAGACTGGTTGCCAGCCAAGGCTATAGAACCCAATCTGTCCTGTTATTTAATCCATAACTGAAGGGAAGAGACGGATTAATACCTTTCTCAAGGGTATTTTCACGTAAGTGAATGCAAAGAATTTAACTGGAATTCGAACTCGGCTACCCTGATTTCTCGTCCCGAGCTAAATCCACTGCACCACAACGATTTATTAAAAAAGGTTCAGTGTAAGTGTAGACGTCAATGGTAACACTTATATTTCCTTTGCAATATATTATACATTTTTAGGGAGAATTTATACAGTTTTAATCATTTGATGTATCATTTGTTGTATGTCTATAAAACCGATTAGGTCTTCAGGATTTAATGAGAGCGAAAGACACAGTGAGAACACTAGAAGAACAGGCTTTATGAAGACAAAAAACTGAATACTGAAGATGTATTTGAATATTTAAAGCCGTAGTTGACAAGAAATCAGAAAAAGGGAAGAGACTTTCACAAGTAAGAAATTCAGGAAAACACTAGCATGTAGATAATAGTAAACTAGCAATTACTCCAGTGACCTTATGAGACATAGCTGGTAATTTAGTCAATCAGTACAATACATGACACACCACCTGAGCGATCATGTCTCAAAAAGACTTAACTGACTGGGAAGAATATTTGCCCGCAGTTTGTTTCCATTATCTTCAGTGGTAGTCTGGTTGCCAACCAAGGCTATAGAACCAAATTCAAGACAATTTAGTACTGAACTTAAATTCGCGAAGTCTACGTAACAACAGAACGATTACCGTAAAAATATTTCTACAGGATTCACAAATAAGCTAAGTTTGGACGGCGGGGAATTGAATGAAGCCGAGACGACAGGTGAGGTCATGTAACGATGTTTATGAATTTTCTAATTTTATTCATGTTGTGAGATCTCTCATTTGTATATGATAATGGACTCGACTGAGTGTATATATACTCCTGCCATAAAGAGAACAGCAGTTGAGTGATAATAGATATCCGTTAGTGTTATCAGAGAGTACCGGAACTGATACGTAAGTTACCGAGAGATACCCAAGTTACCCAGATATTACCGCGTCAGAAGTCAGAATAGCTCTGAGCTCCACACAGTTAGAATAATATACACTGATATAATATTTTCAAGGACTTCACTTCAAGAATTGTATATATTTATTTCTGACTAAAAGTATTCCTGGATTTACTAACCTGCGTTCAAGTTTGTATATTACGTTCAATATAACCTACTTTTTTATCTCCATATCTGTTTTTGTTGTTCATTATTTTGTGCGGTTCCTCACCCGGAATCCACAAAAGTCAAGAAGAGATAAAACAGAATTTTTAAAGCAAACGTGGCAGAAAGAATACGATGCACAGACAAACGTCCAAATACTCAAGATGGATTCAGGAAAAAAAATATTAGCACAAATAGTCAACCGACCTTCCTAAAAACAGACTTACCAAATGATTCAATTGAAGATATAAAACATGATGAATCTCGTACTTATTTAAAAATATATTTGACATTATTTTGAAGTACTTGCATATTTTATACGAAGTATAAACCTTTTCATTTTATTTAACTATGATTTTAACAATATTGTTATATATATCTTTTAAAGGTCATATCTCTGGAAGTAGCGGTGCCAGTGGTAAATTTCATATTTCTTTTCCAATATATTTGACATTTTTTCTAAAAACTTACATATATTTTACAATAATTTCACATTAATCAAGGCAATAAAAGGGATTAAGATTTTGAGTATGCATATGTTACATATTCATATTTTTGATCTGAATCTATTTTTTAAAATATGAGCTGACATTTTGACAGCCACAATTCGCCTGAGTATAACTTGGATTATTTAATATATATGAGTATGTCTAAGGTGTACGTGAGAGATTTAAGTGTGCTCAGGCTATATACAGTGAAACCTCTACTTACGAAATTAATTCGTTCTGGAAGTCGTTTTGTAACGTAAAAATTTCCTAAGTAGAGACGCTTTTTACCCTATGAATGCCCTAATCGGTTCCAAGCCCCGCAAAATTCGGACATAATTTTTTTTATAAATTATAAAAATGCCTCAAAACCCGTAACAAATCCATGTTAGAATTAGATTACTGCACAATAAACATAAAAATGAGAGTTGTACATAATGTAAAGAATAAACTGAGGCTTCGGTGATTCTCGTGGCCCGACAGGAAAACGAAGAGGATGCTGGGTATACGCACATACACATAGAGGTCCCTCCTAGCCAGTGGGATGCCAGGAAGATGCTGGGCGATAGCCAATGGCAGAGCAGCTCGGACGCGCCACTTTCAAACCAAGATACAGGATGCTACAAGTATGTTTACGTTCGGTGGACTGTGGGAGCTGCGAGTAGCAGCGCGTATTTTGAAATTTTCTCCTTTTTATGGACATTTATATTAAAAAAAAAAAAAGATAAGTTTCTTCAATAACTAACAGTTGATTTGGGTTCAGCATATACATTTGCAGAGAGAATGCTATTTTGTATAAATTTGAAGTGGGGAAAAGCTGTCGGGAGTTAAAACGAAAATTTATCATTGTTTCGTAACGTAAAAAATTCGTAAGTAGAGACGCTTTTTACCCTATAAATGCCCTAATCGGTTCCAAGCCCCCCCCCCCCCCAAATTCAGACATAATTTTTTTATAAATTATAAAAATGTATCAAAACCTGTAACAAATCCACGTTAGAATTAGATTACTGCACATAAAAAATGAGAGTTTCACTTAATGTAAAGAATAAAAAATAGATTTACCTTTGGGGTTGGGCGACTATGCAAAGACAACGGTGAGTGGGGTGAGTGAGACGAGGAGGCAATGAGTTGGACTCTGGTAGCTGCGAGTAGCAGCGCGTATTTTGAAATTTTCGCCTTTCGTATCCTGAAATTTCTTTCGTAACAAGACGCAATATTTTCTCGAAGAGACCTTTTGTAACCTGAACATTTCGTATATATATAGCCTTTCGTAAGTAGAGGTTTCACTGTAATGTATATTCCAACGCGTAAACACACTCACAAAAACATATTAATACATAATTTAAAAGGGTTTTAATCAAAACATTGCAATAAATCATTACCGACCCACTTGGTCTATCCAAGTTCAAGAAACATAATGATGAACACAAAATTATATAAAATAAAAATTCAGATGAGGTTTTATTGACATGTTTCAAAATAATTAGATATGAAATCAAAAGGATTCAATTTTTTAAAAAAATTGAAATGTGTTGTTAATATTTTGACTTGGTTTTTCTTGTAGTTTCTTTCATTTCTGGTGATGGTGATATTAGGGCTAAGTTTCATGTTTTAAAATATATTTGACATTTTAAGAGTGTTTACGTATATCATAGTAAATGTATACATTTTAATATATACATTATTTGATTAATATTTCGTTATAATTTTATATTTTAAAGGTTCAACCTATGGAACTAGTGGTACCACCGGTAGGTCTCATATTTCACTTAAATATATTTTACATATTTTGACAGTACTTATATATTTCTAAAAACATTTCAACGTATCTTCTTTTTCTTCATGTGCGTGTCCCTTCAGGACGTAGGCTATCATGTACTTCCACTTAAGTCTGATTTTTGCGGCCCTCAATATTTTTTCTCTTGGTATCTCTCCCAAACCCCGCACCGCTAAACCATTTGCTCAGGCATATCAAGTAGGTCTCATACTTCTTTCCCTTGTTTCACTTTCCTTCTATCCGTCTTGTGAGTATTAAATACTCCAGGCCGTCCTTCCTCATTATATGTCCCAGGAATATTAGCTCATACAAGTCAATAAAAAGCACTAGATTACCAGAGTTTACAGAAATCGAAAGAAAAAAGTACAGACAACAACAGATCGGGTTTCCGAGTGGCAGAAATTGAAGAACGACATTGTATTTAAATATTTAAAGATCGTATTTGAAATGACTGTTACCAACTGTCTAAGTGTGTCTTGGCTTATGTAATATATATATGCGTATATTTGCGTTGTACGTTATTGATATATATGTGACCGGGTTTTATGATTTACTCTCACATTCACAAATTCACAAGCATATATAAACATTTTTCGTTAAAAACGACCGACAAAGAAGATTTTAATAATTTTTTATTTAATTTTTCCAGTAATCTTACACGTTTCCTATTTTGCTAGATTTCTTTGATATCAAACAGTTTTCTTTCTTCTACAATCCACCTTAAACCATTTAACAGTGGAAATGGAGTTTTGAAAGTTTTGAAAAATTGACAGACGTTCACATGATGCCCACCACACACATCACGTGACAACTTTAAAGAATTATCCTTTCCAAAAAAAAAAAAAGAAAAAAAAAAGAAAAAAATCAAGAAAAAAAACAACAAAAATACACTAAAGCAAAAAAGTACATTACAGGCATGTGGACATAACAACACCGGAAAAATAACATCGTTGAAAATGGCCAGTGAAGAGGCTGAAAGCGCTTGGAAAGTCAAACATAATGAAACATTTTTACATTTCTTACCTCCAGCAAAAAGGAAACATGTAGGAATAAACGGAAAAAATAAATAAAAAATTAATAAAATTTCTTTGTCGGTCGTTTTTAACGAAACATGAATAAATGAAAGATTGCTGTCCAAATATATATTAATTAAACACATATAAATACACAATATGAATGAATTTGAAACAAATTGTCTTAATATATTACCGTTTTAATTGGTTTATCCAAACTCAACAAAAAATGAATAAATCAGAAACAATATAAAGAAAATTGAAAATAAAAAAAAAACTTTTTCAAACTGGCTTTCTTAGATAAAAAGTGAAAAAATTGATTCAATTAACGCGGCAAACAAGATGTAGCAATATTATTCGATGCCCGGACAAAAGATACAATTACAGATGATGAAGCAATTGGAAATAAAAAGTATAAGACTCACTGCCTTCTCCGCCCGAAGACAGTGAGTCTGACGCACAACACCTAACAGTATTTATCTGCCTCCCCACTTTTTTTTTCAATTATTAATAGCCTCATTATTCAAGTAGGTTTTCACCTGTTTTACAACATGTAACCTAGCGTTGTCATGCTGCAAAATCACTTTGACGTGTCATTCCTCGTGTAGCGGCCGATTTGTTCTTCAACGCCCAGCTCAAATGAATCAGCTGAAGTCGATAGCGATCTCCCGTGATGGTTTCAATCGGTGTGAGCAGCTCATAATAATCTAATCTAGCTGATCCCACCAAATGCAGATCAGAAGCTTCGAGCCATGGGCATAGAGCTTTGCAGTTAATGTTGATGCATGGCCGGGCTTAACCACGATATCCTACAATTAGGGTTATCATATTCTATCCGTTTTTTATTGCTTGTCACTATTTCTTCTTATTCTTCTATGTGACCTGTCTCTTCATGATATAAGCGATCATGGTTCTCCACGTCTTCTTGTCCGTTGTGGCTCTTAGTATGTTTGCTCCTGTTACACCTCGCAACCCCCGTTCCGTCATGCACCTGATCAGGTTCTTCAAATATGTTATCCGTTGCCTTCCTCTGCTTCGCTTTCCTTCTATCTGACCAGTCAGTATCAGGTCCTCCAAGCTCTCCTTCCTCATTGCATGTCCCAGGAACTTCAGTTGTTTCTTCCTGATGCTCAGTATTAATTTCCTTTGTGTTGCCATTCTTCTCAACACCTCATCCTTGCTTGCATGCTCAGTCCACGATATTCGCAGCATCCTTCTGTAGAACCACATTTCGGACGCTTCAAGTTTTGTCCTCATTTTCGATTTTATTGTCCAGTATTCACGGCCGTATTGAAGAACTGATATCACATAGCAATCCAGCAATCTTTTCTTTGTTTCTAGTGAAGTTTTCCTGTGTTAGTATATTACTCAGCTTCTGGAACGCGTCCTATGCCATGCCAATTCGCCTTTGGACCTCTGTGTCGCACTTTCCATCTCCTGTTAGAACACTTCCTAGGTATTACGATACGATGAAAAAAATACATTTTTTGCTGTTGAATCAGATGTTCACACGTGACAAGACACCGTTTGACATCTCATGGCTGTTATATGATGAGCTCCTAATGATTCTGCTAGTTCAGCATGCGCCAAACATGAGTTTTCATGAATTAATTCCTCCAATTCTTCGTCTCCAAACTTTTTCGGTGCCAGGGAGCGTTTTTTTTATCTTCAACATGAACATCGTTATTTATGAAGCGTCTAAACCAATCTCTGCATTTTGTTTCCAACAGAGTATGGCTGCCGTAATTCTCAACAAAAATTCTATATGGCTCACCTGCAGATTTCTTTTGAATGAAGTAGTTCCGTAATAATCTGTGCAAATGCACTTTCTTTGACATGAAATCCGACATGTTTAACACGATGAGAAACAAAGTTTTTTACACTTCGGCAAAATGACAAACATTAAATTTCAAACAGATTTATAGTAATCATTTATAGATGCTTTTCCGTCTGAAACAACACGCATGTAGTTCTGGAAACGCAATCAATTAGAAAACAGCGAGAACTTATTTAATGTCTTACTAATTTTTTCTTTTTGTAAAGCCTACATATTCTATACCATAAATATACATTTTAATACAAACATTCTTTGATTAACTGTTTAATCCCACCGTTATAATGGTGTAATAATGTTTATAATATTAAATGGATAATTTCCTTTAAAACCCAGTTATATAAAAGAATAGTTATATACAAAATTGTTCTTTAAAAATTGTTAAAAAATTCCATTAAAAAATCTATCTTCTTTTGTTTTGCGTAAACGTGATTTGATGTTTTGTGTGACCCTGTAAAAAACACTGTGTTTGTTATTGTTTCAAAATTACGGGGAAAAATATTTACTTTTTTTGTTGACTATATGTATTTAAGGTAAAAATCAAAATACTTTTTTTGTTTTACTGAAATTAGAAATATAATAACTATTACGCTCTCAGTTCAGAAATTTTCGAAGAATATTTCGAAATGTAGACATTTAATTGTAGAGGAAAAAGTTACATTAATGCCACACGAATTACAGACAGTTGCGTTTCTGCATTAAATATTTAGCGAAAAAAAAGGCTTTATTTTTTAAACTTTTATTTTCTGAATTGTGAAATATTAAATCTGAAAAAAACTTAAATAATTAAATTAACCACTGGAACTTTTTTTTGCATATTTTGTTTGTTTGTTTTTTTGTTTGAAAAAACACTTTTTCTAAAAAAATCTTTTGTTTTAAAATTACGGATAAAAATATTCACAGTTTTTGGTGATCAAATGAAGTTTTAAAACGTCGGAATAACAATTAAATATAAAGACACATTCTTTTTTAGTCGCAATTGATACGCGTGATTTGATTTCTGTGACGTAATTTAGCAACCATTTTAGACCTTAGATATTTTACGAAGCAAATCTAAACAATCGAATCTATTGGCCATAAAGGTACGAAAAGGAAAATTGCTGAACTTAAACTCAAAAAGTATGTGTCAACCTGGCTTCCCTGTAGATATGTGTCCCTAGAAAGTTTGAATGGCGTAGCTTAAAATGTAGGCGTGCATAGGGAACAGTCACACACAGACTCATAGATTGCCTTTTATATATACAGATAATATCAATGAGTTTGAATTAAGACCTTGGAATAACAAATTACCATTCCACTTAGTTTAGCCAACATCAACAAACATAAAGTAGGACACAAAATAAAATAATTTAAATAGAAGTTAATTTTTAAACGCTAAAAATGCGGGTAGAATTTTATTGAAACTTTTAAATAATTCAATTATTAATAGCCTCATTATTAAAGTTGCATAGACTTTCAAATTACTCGTTAATATTTTGACTTGGATAAAATTTGTACTTTAAATGTTTGCATTCGGGGATTGCTGAGTTTCATAATTCTTTCAAAACTGTTTGATATTATTTTTTTTGTACTTACATATTTTCCATCAAATGTATATCTTTAAATTTTGACAACATTGTCGTATGTATTTTTTAAGGTTCAACGCATGGATCTAGTGGTATCAGTGGTAAGTATCATATTTCTTTAAAAGTTATAGTTGGAATTTTTTTTTTTTTGGTAAACCGGTCTTTTTATTTTTTTATAAAATCTATTTCGATATGAACATTTTTTAGTCGATTAAGATATTGACAAAATTTGACAATAATTTTGAAAATGATTCTTCGAAACAGATATTTTAACCCAAAAACGCGATCAAGATATACATGTCGACTTTCCACACTGCGTTAAACAAACGGATAGAAAGGAAACCTTCACCAGTAATAGAAACAATGATAAGAGTGGAGATTAGAAAAAGTGAAAATTTCTTTACTTTAAAGATTTCATTAAATTCCACGGAAAGATACACTGGCTCTTCGGTCAACCAATGCAGAATGTTTCCATATTAAGAAACAACTAATATTAATATTGGCATTAAAAAAGAGAAGAGAATCTTCACTTTCATCACAAACCAATAATGAAAAGTATATTTTCCTGAAAAATTGTTGAAATAGTAAGATTTTATAATCTTGAAGCGTAAGCAGCACTGGCTATTCGGTCAATTAGTGCCAAATGTTTCCTTATAATGACACGATTCATAGTATTCTTGGTATTATTGATGATTTACAGGTTTGGTTGTTCTTGTTAGTCAGCATATCAATCTCTATTAATTATTCAATACCAATATTTATATATTTTGATTGCATTTGTATACGTTCAAGTTTAGATAATATGTATTGCAGGTAATTTTAAAATCAATAAGTGTTATGGGTAATTTTTTAATATAAAATGCAGTTTTATACTTTCTTAGTTTTTTGAGGGGATTTACTATATACCCAGATGTGCGTTGTGGTGCAGTGTATATAGACTCGGAACGACAAATCGGGGATCTGAGTTCGAATTCCAGTTGAATTCCTTGCATTTACTTTCGCATAAATACCCTTGCGAAAGGTATTAATTCGTCTCTTCCCTCTAGGTATGGATTAAACAATAGAACAGACTGGGTTCTATAGCCTTGCCTGGAAACCACTCCTCCGTAGATAAAATACAATGCCAATCTTTTGCGGGATAATCTTCTGCCCAGTCAGTCATGTCTCGTTTAAGATATGATCGCCTATAAATATGGAAACGAAAAGGAAATTAATATTGAGCATCAGGAAAAGACAGCTAAAATTCTTGGGACATGTAATGAGAAAGGAGAGCTTAGAGAATCTGATACTCACAGGTCAGACAGAGGAAAATAGAAAGCAGCAGGCAACGTATTTGACGGGCCTGAGCAAGTGGATGTGGGTGGAGTAAAAGGATAAATCGTGCTACGAGCCACTAGGGATATTGAGACGAGTGGGGTCGTCATTTACTACGCCCTGAAGGTTTATGGAACATAGAAAAAATGATACCAGCCGTCTGTGGTTTTGAGTAAGCAGTCAAATCAAAGAATGATTATTTGGAAATTAAAATCTCCAGAAGGTAACAGGAAACAATTTTACTATCTTTTCCAAGAAATCATGTCAGTTGGGAAATAATAAAGAAACAGGAATGTGTGGAGAGTCATGATCGCCTCTTTTCTGAAGGAAGAGAAATGACATTGATTTTATAACGATGAAGTAGACAAAGAGAACGTACTCTCCTATCTTTCACAAGACGCCACGTCAATTGACAGACAATATAGAAACGGGGATGTGTGGAGAGTCACGATCGACTTTCTGGTGAAGTGAGAAAAATTGCACTGAATTTGAAACCATGAATAAAACAACAAAAAGTATTCCTCCATCTTCCCTAAGAAATGGACAGATTTTTATCTGTCAATTGACATAAGAAACAGTAATGTGTTAAGTGTCATGACCTCTCTTGTGAAGGAAGAAAAAAGATGCTGAATTTAAAAATATGGAACGCAGATGCGCTCTATTTGACACTGAATTTAAGGAAAGTACGGGAACAATCTACTCTCTTTGCCAAGAAGTCATGTCAATTCTCAGGTAATACAGAGATTGGACTGCCTTCCAAAACGGCTACATTTTTTTTGTTATGTGCCATGTCATTTCTGAAGGTAGAAGATAATACACATAGTAATTTCCTGTCGTTTCTGTCTCTTAATAACGAGGGCTATTTTTTCTTTGATATCAAACAATTTTATCCTACCATCAACCTTACATTATTTTTCTGTGGAAATTGAGTTTTGAAAGTTTAAAAAAAATAGAGAGACACTCACATGATGCCCGCCGTGCACATCACGTGACAGCTTTAAACAACTCTCCTTTTCAAAAAAACGAAAAAATAAACAGACAAACACTAAAACAAAAAAAATAAATACAGCCTAACATAAGAACATAACACCGGAATAATAACATCCTTGAAAATGGCCAGTGAAGAAGCTGAAAGCGGTTAGAATGTCGAAAATTATGGAATATTTTTAAATTCCTTACTTCTAGCAAAAAAGAAACATGTAAGAATACAGGAAAAATTAAATAAAAAATCATAAAAAAATCTTCCTTTTCAGTCGTTTTTAACGAAACATGTTTAAATAAAAGATTGTTACCCATATACATATTAAATAAACATATATAAACACCCAATTTTAGCATATTTGAAAAAAAGAACATTGGCAAAATACATTACCGTTTTAATTGGTTTAGCCAAACTTAACAAAAGAAAATTACTAACTTAGAAAAAAAAAGACATAAATTGAAATAAAGATAATTTATTTTTTTAAACTGTCTTTCTTAGACACATACTTAGCAACTGATTCAATAAAAGAGCCTAAGAGGAAGTGATAATATTATTCGATGCATCGACAAATGATACAATTACAGATGATAAAGCAATTGAAAATAAAAAGTATAAGATATAAAATGCGATGAATCTGTTATTTCTTTTAAAATATATTTAATATTATTTTTTGCGTATTTGCATATTTTATTCCAGATTTATAATATTTAGTATCCTCTAAATTCTTTGCCTTAATGATCTCAATAATCCGTCTAACAGTCACAAATTGTTCAACGGTTAGATTTTTGTATTGAAGGCCTTTTTGAATATTTCGAGCACATTTCCAACTTCCGGTAGTATACTGTTGAGAAACTGGGTTGTTGAAATAAAGGCGAACATGTTTCCTGTATACTTTTTTGCTTTTTGCAAAGCAAGGCAATAAAAGTAAATGAGGATCTCAGGGTTTACTGAGAGCAAGAGAAACCGTGATCACAATAGAATAATAGGATTCTTCTTCTTCCATGTGCGCTGTCCCTTCAGGACGGAGGCGATCATGGTTCTCCATGTCTCCCTATCCCTTGTGGCTCTTAGTATGTTTGCTCCTGTTGCTCCTGGCGACACCCGTTCCGTCATCCACCTGATCAGAACCTGCAAATATGTTATCCGCTGCCTTCCTCTGTCTCTCTTTCCTTCTATCTGACCAGTCAGTATCAGGTTCTCCAGTCTCTCCTTCCTCATTGCGTGTCTCAGGAACTTCAGTTGTCTCTTCCTGATGTTCAGTATCAATTTCCTTTTTGTTGCCATTTTTTCCAACACCTCATCGTTGCTTGCATGCTTAGTCCACGATATCCGTAGCATCCTTCTGTAGAACCACATTTCGGCCGCTTCCAGTTTTGTCCTCATTTTCGATGATATTGTCTAGCATTCACTGCCGTATTGAAGAACTGACATCACGTAGCAGTCCAGCACTCATTCTTTGTTTCTATTGAGATTTTCCTGTGTGTTAGTATTTTGTTCATCTTCTGGAACGCGTCCTTTGCCATGCCAATTCGCCTTCTGATCACCGTGTCGCACTTTCTATCTCCTGTTAGAAAACTTCCTATAATAGGATTAATGGAGACAAAACCTGAAGCTTGATTTTGAATCTTTAAAGAGAGGAGCTGACAAAAAAAGGATGAAACCGGAAAACAATTTCCCAAGTGTGGAAATGCAAAAGAAGATAGTAGCATATAACTCATGGCTAAACAAACAAGTTCTATAGTGAAATTATGAAACATACCTACCAATCTAGTACGAGGCTTAAAGTCGCAAAGTCAATGTACAAAAGTGGAAAGTACATCAGAACTATTATTTTCAAAATATTTGTAGAAGAGGAACAGGAAAGCTATATTTAGACGATGACAAATTGAAGGAATTCCATATTCCAGGTCAAGGCAGGTAACGGTGCTTATTTTTGGATTCTGTCAAGAAAAAAAACATATTAAAAACGCCAAACCAAATGTGGTAGCAATACTTGATGTACAGACGAATGGTAACCTTATAGCTATGGAAAACTAATTCAAGAGAAAAAATTCATGAGAACGGTGTACCGACTTTCCTAGAACTAGAATTAGCAATTGATTCATTTGATGAAATGCAAACTAACTCTTTTTCTTTATTTCTTTATAGTTCTTGCTTATTTTTTTAATTAATATTTATCTACAAAAATTAGGAAGTAACTTGTCAGTGAAAATATTCTCCATCAATTACTTTTCCTAATATTTCTGTCAGCATTTGAATTCCATGTCGGAAAAATGATAGGTGTTTTGAGCTTAACCAAAGTCCACCCATATTTTTGACATCTTTATCAGAATTAATTTGTTGCTCAGCCAGGCCATGTGCTATCGTTTAGAACAAGTGATAATCAGACTGGGAAATGTCTGGTGAATACAACGGATGTGATAGGACTTCCCGGTTAAGCGTTTTCAAGTAGGTTTTCACCTGTTTTACAACATGTAACCTAGCGTTGTCATGCTGCAAAATCACTTTGACGTGTCATTCCTCGTGTAGCGGCCGATTTGTTCTTCAACGCCCAGCTCAAATGAATCAGCTGAAGTCTATAGCGATCTCCCGTGATGGTTTCAATCGGTGTGAGCAGCTCATAATAATCTAATCTAGCTGATCCCACCAAATGCAGATCAGAAGCTTCGAACCATGGGCATAGAGCTTTGCACTTAATGTTGATGCATGGCCAGGATTAACCACAATATTCTACAATGAGGGATTTCATATTCTATCAGATTTTTATTGTTTGACACTATACGATGAAAGACAAAATATTTTTCTACTGTTTAAGCAGGTGTTCACACGTGACAAGACACCGTTTGATATCTCATGGCTTCAACTCGTATGGCTATCAATATCCTTGTTTTGTAATTATTTTTATTGCTTTCAAACACTTCGAAACTGTTACGTGATCAACTCATGATGATTCTGCAAATTCAGCCTGACATGAATTTTCATGAATTAATTCCTCCAATTCTTCGTCTCCAAACTTTTTCGGTGCCAGAGAACGTTCTTTATCTTCAATATGAACATCATTATTTATGAAGCGTCTAAACCAAACATGTTCTTTCCAACAGAGCATGGCTGCCGTAATTCTCAACAAAAATTCTGTATGGCTCACCTGCAGATTTCTTTTCAATGAAGTAGCGCTGTAAAATTCTGTGCAAATGCACTTTCTTTGGCACGAAATCCGACGCGTTTAACACGATGAGACACAAAGTTTTTTACACTTCGGCAAAATGACAAACATTAAATTTCAAACAGATTTATAGTAATCATTTATAGATGCTTTTCCGTCTGAAACAATACGCATGTAGTTCTGGAAAGGCAATCAATTAGAAAACAGCGAGAACTTATTTAATGTCTTACTAATTTTTTTATTTTTGTAAAGCCTACATATTCTATACCATAAATATACATTTTAATACAAACATTCTGTGATTAACTGCTTAATCCCACTGTTATATATATTTTAAAGGTCAACAGTCGTCAAGTCATGGTATCGATGGTAAGTCTCATATTTATTTTAATAATATAATTATACATCTGTTGGGATTACATATTTAAAAAAAATAAATAATGTCATCCTAAGCAACACAATAAAAGCCAATAGAATTCTAGGAGATTTTTGGTCAAGAATCTATTCACAAAAAGAAAAGCTGACACTGTCACAAACTGATTGGAACTTGGCTTATGTAATGTATATGAGTATTCTTGCGTTGTACGTCGGGGATTTATATGTTCTCCAGTTATATAACACATACTCTGATACACGCGCACAGACGCATATGGATAGATAATTTGAAAGAGACGTATATAGATATATAATATCAATGAGCTTGAATTGGAACTTGGAATAATAAATTACCATTGCACTTAGTTTAGCGAACCTCAACAAACATAAAGTAGGAGGCAAAATAAAATAAGTCAAATACAAGTTAATTTGTAAACACAAAAAAATGCGTATAGAATTTTATTGAACTTTTTCAAATAATTCAATTTTAAGAGAATTATTATTAAAGATGTATAAACTTTCAAATGACTCGTTAGTATTTTGACTTGGATAAAAATTGTACTTTAAATGTTTACATTCGGGGATTGCTGAGTTTCATAATTCTTTCAAAATTGTTTGATATTATTTTTTGAGTACTTACATATTTTACATCAAATGTATATCTTTAAATTTTGACAAAATTAACGTATGTATTTTTTAAGGTTTAACGCATGGATCTAATGGTAAGTATCATATTTCTTTAAAGGTTTATTTGGAATTTTTAGACCGAATTCCGGTGTTTTTTTGATAAAATCTTTTTATTTTGATATGAAAATTTTTTAGTCGATTAAGATTTTGAAAAAAATTGACAATTATTTTGACAATAATTCATCGAAACAGACTGCTACAAAATTAATATTTTAACCCAAAAACGCGATCGAGGTATACATTTCGAGCTTCCACACTGCTTTAAACAAACGAATAGAAAGGTAACCTCCACCAGTATTAGAAGGAACGATAAGAGTGGACTTTAGAAAAATTGAAAATTTCTTTAATTTAAGGATTTCATTAAATTCCACGGAAACATACACTGGCGCTTCGGTCAACGAATTGGCATAAAAAACGAGAACAGAATCTTCACTTTTATCACAAACCAATAATGATAAGCATATTTTTCTGAAAAATTGTTGAAATAGTAAGATTTTTATAAACTTCAAGCGTAAGTAGCACTGGCTACGCGGTCAATTAATGCCAAATATTTCCTTATAATGAAACGATTCATAGTATTCTTGGTATTATTGCTAATTTACAGGTGTGGTTGTTCTTGTTAGTCATCATATCAATCTCTATTAATTATTCAATACCAAAATTTATTTATTTTAATTGCATTTGTATACGTTCACGTTTAGATAATATGTATTGCAGGTAATTTTAAAATCAATAAGTGTTATGGGTAATTTTCAAAAATAAAAAGGAGTTTTATACTTTCATAGTTTTTTTGGGATTTACTATTTACCCGGATGTGCGTTGTTGTGCAGTGGATATCGACTCGGAATGAAAATCGGGGATCTGAGTTCGAATTCCAGTTGAATTACATGCATTTACAGACGCACAAATACCCTTGGAAAGGTATTAATCCGCCTCTTCTCTCCAATTATGGGTTAAATTATAGAACAGACAGGGTTCTACAGCCTTGGCTGGAAACCAGTCTACCGCAAAAAGCCATGGCAGCCTACTGCAGGATACTCTTCTGCCCAGTCAGTCAGGTCTCTTTTGAGACATGATCGCCTACAAAGATGGAAACGAAAAGGAAATGAATACTGAGCATCAAGAAAAGTTAGCTAACATTCTTGGGACAACTTTGCTCTCTTCCCCAAGAAATCATGCCAGTTCGCAAATAAGAAAGAAACAGGAATGTGCGGAGAGTCATGATTGCCTATTTTCTGAAGGAAGAGAGATGGCATTGATTTTAAGACCATGAAGGAGCCAAAGAGAACGCACTTTTCTATCTTTCCCAAGAAGCCACGACAATTGATAGATAATACAGAAACTGGGATGTGTGGAGAGTCATGATCGTCTTCCCAGTAAAGAGAGAAAAATTGCACTGAATTTAAAACCATGAATAAGACAAAGAGAAAGTATTCCTCCATCTTTCCTACGAAATTATGTCAATAGACAGGTAAAAAAGAAACAGTAACGTATTGAGATTCATGGCCTCTCTTGTGAAGGAAGAAAAACGATGATGAATTTTAAAAGGTGGAACGCAGAAGCGCTCTATATAACGCTGAATTAAAGGACAACACGGGAGCAATCTACTCTCTTTGCCAAGAAGTCATTTCAATTCTTAGGTAATACAGAGATTAGACTGCGTTCTAAAGCGGCTACATTTTTTTTGTTATGTGCCATGTCATTTCTGAAGGTAGCGGATAATACACATAGCAATTTCCTGTCGTTTCTATCTCTTAATAACGAGTGCTATTTTTTCTTTGATATCAAACAATTTTCTCCTACCATCAACCTTACATTATTTATCTGTGGAAATTGAGTTTTGAAAGTTTTTTTCAAAAAGAAGGAGAGACACTCACATGATGTCAGCCACGCACATCACGTGAGGGCTCTCCTTAAAAAACAAAAACAACAACAAAAAAACAAAAAAAATAAAACAAAACAAAACAAACAAACAAACACCTAACGAAAAATTACCAAACAGCCTAACATAAGAACATAACGACACAGGAATAATACCATCTTTGAAAATGGCCAGGGAATAATCTGAAAGCGCTTGAAATGTCCAAAATTTTGAAACATTTTTAAATTCCTTATCTCCAGCAAATAAAAAGAAACAATAAGTATACAAGAAAAATTAAATAAAAAAATCTTCAAAAAAATCTTCCTTATCAGTCGTTTTTAACGAAACATGTTTAAATAAAAGATTGCTGCCCAAATATATATTAATTATACTCATTATAAACACCCAATTTTAGTGAAATTGAAAAAAAAAAAAAGAAGAAAAACATTGGCAAAATACATTACCGTTCTAATTGGTTTAACCAAACTTAACAAAAGAAAATTACTAACTTAGAAAAAAAAAGACATAAATTGAAATAAAGATAATTTATTTTTTAAAATTGTCTTTCTTAGACACATACTTAGCAACTGATTCAATAAAAGTGCCTAACAGGAATTGACAATATTATTCGATGTATGGACAAATAATACAATTACAGATCATGAAGCAATTGAAAATAAAAAGTATAAGATATAAAATGCGATGAATCTGATATTTCTTTTAAAATATATTTAATATTATTTTTTTGCGTATTTGCATATTTTATTACAGATTTATAATATTCAGTATCCTCTAAATTCTTTGCCTTAATGATCTCAACAATCCGTCTAACTGTCACAAATTGTTCAACGGTTAGATTTTAGTATTGAAGTTAATTTGTAAACACAAAAAAAATGTGGATAGAATTTTATTGAACTTTTTAAAATAATTCAATTTTTAAGAGAATTATTATTAAAGATGTATAAACTTTCAAATGACTCGTTAGTAATTTGACTTGGATAAAAATTGTACTTTAAATGTTTACATTCGGGTATTGCTGAGTTTCATAATTCTTTCAAAATTGCTTGATATTATTTTTTGAGTACTTACATATTTTACATCAAATGTATATCTTTAAATTTTGACAAAATTAACGTATGTATTTTTTAAGGTTTAACGCATGGATCTAATGGTAAGTATCATATTTCTTTAAAGGTTTATTTGGAATTTTTAGACCGAATTCCGGTGTTTTTTTGATAAAATCTTTTTATTTTGATATGAAAACTTTTTAGTCGATTAAGATTTTGAAAAAAATTGACAATTATTTTGACAATAATTCTTCGAAACAGACTGCTACAAAATTAATATTTTAACCCAAAAACGCGATCAAGGTATACATTTCGAGCTTCCACACTGCTTTAAACAAACGAATAGAAAGGTAACCTCCACCAGTATTAGAAAGAACGATAAGAGTGGACTTTAGAAAAATTGAAAATTTCTTTAATTTAAGGATTTCATTAAATTCCACGGAAACATACACTGGCTCTTCGGTCAACGAATTGGCATAAAAAACGAGAACAGAATCTTCACTTTTATCACAAACCAATAATGATAAGCGTATTTTTCTGAAAAATTGTTGAAATAGTAAGATTTTTATAAACTTCAAGCGTAAGTAGCACTGGCTACGCGGTCAATTAATGCCAAATGTTTCCTTATAATGAAATGACTCATAGTATTCTTGGTATTATTGCTAATTTACAGGTGTGGTTGTTCTTGTTAGTCATCATATCAATCTCTATTAATTATTCAATACCAAAATTTATTTATTTTAATTGCATTTGTATACGTTCAAGTTTAGATAATATGTATTGCAGGTAATTTTAAAATCAATAAGTGTTATGGGTAATTTTCAAAAATAAAAAGGAGTTTTATACTTTCATAGTTTTTTTTGGATTTACTATTTACCCGGATGTGCGTTGTGGTGCAGTGGATATCGACTCGAAATGAAAATCGGGGATCTGAGTTCGAAATCCAGTTGAATTTGTTGCGTTTTCTTACGCACAAGTACCCTTGGGAAACGTATTAATCCGCCTCTTCTCTCCAATCATGGGTTAAATAATAGAACAGACTGGGTTCTATAGCCTTGGGTGTAAACCAGTCTATCGCAAAAAGCAATGACAACCTACTGGGGATACTCTTCTGCCCAGTCAGTCATGTCTCTTTTGAGACATGATCGCCTACAAAGATGGAAACGAAAAGGAAATGAATACTGAGCATCAGGAAAAGACAGTTAAAATTCTTGGGACATCTAATGAGAAAGAAGTGCTTGGAGAATCTGATACTCACAGCTCAGACATAGGGAAAGAGAAAGCAGCGGGCAACATATTTGACGGTCCTGAGCAAGTGGATGACAGAGCAGCTTTTGGGTGGAGTAAAAGGATAAATCGTGCTAAGGGCCACCAGGGCTATGGAGACGTGGAGGATCATCATTGCCTATGCCCTGAAGGGACATGGGACATGGAAAAATGATACTAGTCATCTGTGGTCTTGAGTAAGCAGTCAAATCAAAGAAGGATTATTTGGCATTTAAAATCTCGAGAAGGTAACAGGAAACAACTTTGCTCTCTTCCAAGAAATCATGTCAGTTCGCAAATGATAAAGACACAGGAACGTGTGGAGAGTCATGATCGCCTCTTTTCAGAAGGAAGATAAATGACATTGATTTTAAAACCACGAAGTAGACAAAGAGAACGTACTCTTCTATCTTTCCCAAGAAGCCACGTCAATTGACAGATAATATAGAAACGGGGATGTGTGGAGAGTCATGATCGCCTTTCTAGTGACGGGTGAAAAATTGCACTGAATTTGAAACCACGAATAAAACAAAAAGAAAGTATTCTACCATCTTTCCTAAGAAGTTATGTCAATTGACAGATAAAAAGGAAACAGTAATGTATTTAGTGTCATGACCTCTCTTGTGAAAGAAGAAAAACGATGATGAATTTTAAAAGGTGGAACGCAGAAGCGCTCTATTTAACGCGAAATTTAAGGACAACACGGGAGCAATCTACTCTCTTTCTCAAGAAATCATATCAATTCTCAGGTAATACAGAGATTAGACTGCGTTCTAAAGCGGCTACATTTTTTTATGTGCTATGTCTTTCCTGAAGGTAGCGGATAATACACATAGCAATTTCTTGTCGTTTCTACCCCTTAATAACGAGTGCTATTTTTTCTTTGATATCAAACAATTTTCTCCTACCATCAACCTTACATTATTTATCTGTGGAAATGGAGTTTTGAAAGTTAAAAAAAAATAGAGAGACACTCACATAATGCTCGCCGCGCACATCACGTGACAGCTTTAAACAACTCTCCTTTAAAAAATAAAGAAACAACAAGAATAACCAGACAAACACTAAAACGAAAAATTACAAAACAGCCTAACATAAGAACATAACAACACTGGAATAATAACATCCTTGAAAATGGCCAGGGAAGACGCTGAAAGCGCTTAGAATATCGGAAATTATGGAATATTTTTAAATGTCGAAAATTATGGAATATTTTTAAATTCCTTAATTCCAGCAAAAAAGAAACATGTAAGAATACAGGAAAAATTAAATAAAAAAATCTTTAAAAAAAAGCTTCCTTTTCAGTCGTTTTTAACGAAACATGTTTAAATGAATGATTTCTGCCCAAACATATATTAAATAAACACATATAAACACCCAATTTTAGTAAATTTGAAAAAAAAACAAATTTGAAAAAAAAATTATTTGCAAAATACATTACCGTTTTAATTGGTTTAGCAAAAATTACTAAAAATAAAATACTAAATTAGGAAAAACCTAAATTGAAATAAAAATAATGTATTTTTTAAACTGGCTTTCTTAGACACATACTTAGCAACTGATTCAATAAAAATGCCTAACAGGAAATGACAATATTATTCGATGCATGGACAAATGATACAATTACAGATGATGAAGCAACTGAAAATAAAAAGTATAAGATATAAAACGCGATGAATCTCATATTTCCTTTAAAATATATTTAATAACATTTTTTGTGTATTTGCATATTTTATTACAGTTTTATCATATTTAATATTATTTAATTATGATTTTAACATTACTGTCATATATATCTTTTAAAGGTCAAATCTTTGGAAATGGCGGTGGAAGTGGTAAATTTCAGATTTCTTTTTCAATATATTTGACATTTTTCTAAATAATTAAATATTTTACACGATAATTTTACACTAAACAAATTAATAAAAGCCATTAAGATAACTTGGATTAATTTTTAGATGACTGGATATTACATATACATGTTTTTTTTTCTTGAATCTATTAAAAAGAAAAGAGAGAAGAGATTCTGAGAGTCATTAACCGTCTAATAGTGATTAGGATTATGTAATATATATATATATGAGTATATCTGAATTCAACGTGAGTGACATATATGTGACTGGGCTATATAATGTATATATAGGTGTTTTGAAGCTAAGCACGAGTCGAACCATTTTTTTTTTTTGACATCTTTGTAAGAACGAAAGTGATGCTCAGCCAGACCATGTGCTGGGACAAGCGATAATCGGACTGTGACATGTCTGATGAATACGGCGGGTGGGGTAGAACTTCCCGGTTAAGCGTTTTCAAGTAGGTTTTACAACATGTAGCCTAGTGTTGTCATGCTGCAAAATCACTTTGTCGTGTTATTCGTCGTATAGCCGCAGTTTTTTCTTCAATGCTCCGCTCAAATGAATCAGTTGAAGTCGATAGTTTTCTCTCGTGATGGTTTCAGTCGGTGTGAGTAGCTCATAATAATCTAGGCTAGGATCTCACTTAAAGCAGAACAGAAGCTTTGGGCCATGGACATACAGCTTTGCAGTTAATGTTGTTGTATGGCCGGGTTTAACCACGATATTCTACAATTAGGATTATTATAGTCTATCCGTTTTTAATCGGCTGTCACGATACGATGAAAAAAGTTCATTTTTTTGCTGTTGAAGCAGCTGTTCACACGTGACAAGACGCCGTTTGACGTCTCTCGGCTTCAACTCGTACGGCTATCAATGTCCTTGCGTTTTAATTATTCCTAATGCTTTCAAACATTTCGAAACTGTTGTGTGATCAACTCCTAATGATTCCGCAACTTTAGCTTGCGCCTGATATGACTTTTCATGAATTAATTCTTCCAATTCTTCGTTTCCAAACTTTTTCGGTGCGAGAGGGCGTTCTTTATCTTCAACATTAACATCATTATTTCTGAAGCGTCTAAACCAATCTCTGCATTTTCTTTCCGACAGAGCATGGCTGCCGTAATTCTCAACAAGAATTCTGAATGGCTCACCTGCAGATTTCTTTTGAATAAAGTAGTGCAGTAAAATTCCGCGCAAATACACTTTCTTTGGCACCAAATCCAACATGTTTAACGCTATGAAAAAAAAAAGTTGTTTACACTTCAGCGAATGACACACACTGAATTTCAAGCTTGCTTATTGTACTTTGTTATAGATTCGTTACCATCTGAAACTACACTTATGTTGTTCTGGAAACGCAATCAATTAGAAAACAGCGAGAATTTATTCAAGGTCATATTATTTTATATCTTTTCGTAGAACTTACATATTTTATGCCATAAATATACATTTTAATACAAACATTCTTTAATTAACCTTTTAACCAGACTGTTTTATATATATATATATATATATATATATATATATATATATATATATATATATAGATAACGTAAGTATCGTAACATTGGCATAATACATTACCGTTTTAAGTGGTTTAGCCAAACTTAAAAAAATAAATAAATTAGAAACCAAATAAATTAAATTGAAATAAAAATATATTTTTCGAAACTGGCTTTCTTAGCGTGATTCACTTAAATCGCCTAACAGGAATTGACAATACTATTCGATGCACGGATAAATGATACAATTACACATGATGAAGCAATTGAAAATAAAAAGTATAAGATATAAAATATATAAAATTTTATATTTCTTCTAAAATATATTTAATGTTCTTTTTTGAGTATTTGCATATTTTATTAAAGGTTTATACTGTTTAGTATTATATAATTATGATTTTAACATTACTGATATATATATATATATATATATATATATATATATATATATATATATATATATATCTTTTAATGGTCAAGTCTCTGGACGTGGTGGTAGAAGTGGTAAATTTCATTTTTTTAACAATATATTTTAGATTTTTCTAAATAATTACATATTTTTCACAATAATTTTACGCTAAGAAAATCAATAAAAGTCATTAAGATGACGAGGATTAAATTTCGATCACCGAATATTACATATACATATTTTTCTCCTGAATCGATTTTAAAAAGTAGGACTGATACTCTGAACGGTAATTTTTGCCTGGGCAAAATTTTTCCATAGACACTGCATATGGTAGGGTTGAGTAACTCATCTATTTATTTTATTATTTTCAGTAGAATTTATTTCGCTTCCTAGGGATGTAAAAGATTCGATAGATTTTATTAATTAATTTTGGACAGTTCGTATTGAGCCTTACTGCTCGAAGCCTATGAATGCAGTTTTAGATACATAATAAATATAATGTATAATTAATAAAATAATATAAATATAAATAAATATAAAGAAACGGAAATGTGTGGAGTGTCATGATTACCTCTTTAGTGAAGGGAGAAAAATTAGACTGAAATTAAAGCCACGAATAAGACAAAGAGAAAGTATTCCTCTATCTTCCCTAAGATATTATGTCAATTTACAGATAACTAGTAATATAGCCCGGGGTTGCTCGGGTGTAATGAAAGCTTTAAAACTAATCCATGGTCCTGGAGCTCAAACTCTTTGGATGTTGGCACGAAAGACTAAAAAGCAATAGTTGTTTCCAGTTAAAGCGAAACCGTAGACTGAAAGAAAAATGAATGGATGTAAGTCAAATTTTGATTTCCTGGTATCGATATTAAATTTTCTGCACTATTGTAAGAACTGCAACCTTGAAACTTCTCAATATCGTTTCTTATGTCTTTGTCTATGAGTGTATCAAATTTGATTAAAATCGGACCACTCCTTCTATAACCCGATTTTTTTCGATTATCGATTTTCGATATTTATCGGAGTACCTTGACACAAAACCTAGCTAAGAACACTTGCAGACGCTTATAGTAGAACTGTGTAAATTTTCAAGAAAATCGGTTCAGCCATTTCGGAGTCTATAGGTAAGGGAAACACACACACACACACACACACACACACACACAAATTTCCATTTATAAATAAGTTTAGATAAAGAAACAGTAATGTGTTGAGTGTCATGACCTCTCTCGTAAAGGGAGAAAACTGGTACTGAATTTAAAACTATGGAACGCATAAGCAGTCTATTTAATGCGGAATATAAAGACAACACGGATGCACTCTACTGTCTTTCCCAAGAAGTCGTGTCAATTGTCAGGTAATACGAAGATATGATTGACTGCGTTCTAAAACGGCTACATTTGTTTTCTTTTATGTGCTCTGCTATTTCCGAAGGTAATACTCACCGAAACATAGTAATCCACCACCATGTTCTTTTGTTTGTTTGTTTTTTCAATTGGAGTAGATAGATCTATCTATCGCCTGGTTCACACTTCACCCACGTCTATTGAACAGGTTAAGAGGCTCATCTCTTGTTCCCTGTTTAGGATACGGTTTCCGGCTTTCTCTTTTTCCAATCTTCTCACTTTGTTTTTTTTTTTCAATTGGAGTAGATAGATCGATCTATCGCCCCGTTCACACTCCACTCATGTCTATTGAACAGGTTAAGAGGCTCGTCCCTTGTTCCCTGTTTAGGATGTGGTTTCCGGCTTTCACTTTTTTAATCTTTTCACTATTACGTAGCCCCCTGCACATCAGTGGCGTTACCGCCTTGCTCGGGGTGATACGATTAAAAAAAAAACTTCCCGTCGATTCTATGGCTTTACAACCACTGCTTTATTTTACATTCTTTCCACTAGTATGACATAATAGTTCAGAACTCTTTTTTGTTTCTAATAAAATTTCCCTGTATCTTAACACTTTGTTTAGTGGTAGGTTTCATTTGTTTCGAATTGATTTGTCATTTCTTGTTAAAATTATATATTTTTTAATATTTTTATAATGCATGACATTTAGTGAGCAGTTGATCGAGTACAATACTGTCATTAATATTTTTAATTAACATTAATCATCAAGAGGGCAGTGATAAATCTGGTATTATTTAAAAAGTATTCGATAATTTTATGTTTATAAAATTTTGTAAGCACTAAAGTTTATATTTTATAGGTACAGACTAAATCTCATATTTGAGATATTTTGATATATTCTGATATTTTATATAATTCTATAGATTCTACAAATATTTATATATTACGAGGTCTAGCCACGGAAATCAAGGAGGGATTTTTGAATATATTTCGGAGTTTAGTTTTCATATTAATATCTTACAATTAAATACAAACCTTCTTTTAACATGATATTGATGACTTCATTTTTATTTTTTCATTATAGTGATGAACTTTGGAAACCAGCACAGCAGTAGTAAGTCTAATATTTTTTTTTAAGAATAAATATGTTATATTTTTTATATTATTTCATTTAATATTACTTTTATTATACCAAATACAAGTTTGTAGTTGCCTTAATGGTTATTGACACTGAAAATAGATATGGGGAGTCAAGTGCAAATCAATTCCTATCTATTATAACCAATTTTGCACTAATGCCCCAATTATTCAACCTATGGGTTAAACTGCGGATTATACATGCCTCTCGAAACTTGACTGATAGCCACTCCGTAAAAGGAACATATCAGAATTCAGAACCTAGGAAAATGCAATAGCAAACATCTTTGCTATCTTTCCATAGAAGTCATGGAAATTAACAGACAAATTTTGCATACTTTGGTTACCAATTTATTTTTTATTTCATTTATCATGCTACTAGCTCTATAACCCGGCGTAGCCAGGGATTTTTTAGTGGTTATATTGAAATTGTAAAGTCAAATGCTTATTCAAAAAACACCAGTTACGCGTAAGATAAAAAAAAAGTGAAGTAAGTATTGGTTTTTGTTGTATTTGTAAAATGGGATTCTTGTTTGGTCAATTTTTCCAATAAACGGGAATGATGTATGTACAGTTGGAAAAACGGGACTGGGTGATACGGGAGCCTGTAATGTGATGTGATGAGTCTGACGCAGAAGTGAATACATTGTCATTGCAACGTCGGAGAGGTTGGCACCTTGGAAAAAACGTGAAATTGTTACAGCATATGATAAGGTAGAAGTTACAAAAAAGACCTGATTTTTGTTGGAATACGACTAAACGTTTCGAAGAAATAAACGATCGAAAAAAGCAACAGTTTTCATTAATTTTTGCCGCACCCTGTGTATCAATGAAAAGTTCTGTTTGCATATCAAGGCATCAGATATTGAACTACCAATAACTCGATTTTCGTTGAGTTTGAGTGAAGAGTCTTGGAGAAATGCAAAAGACCACCCGAAATTTTGTTTATCGTTGATTTTTTACTATGTACAATGATTCGAAAAAAAAATGTGTACATTAAAGTTTCAAACCTTGATCTACAAGTTTCCCGATTTTGGTTGAATTCGCATAAGGTGTCTCTCAGAAGAAGAGTTCGTAAATTCTAAGCGTTTCTGTGATTTCTGCCGTACACTGTCAATCGATTCGAAAGATTTTGTGTACGTCAAAGGTTCATTTTGTGTTTGACAAGTGACCCAATTTTGGTTGAAATCGGACTAAGTGTTTCGGAGGAGTGGGGTCCGTTAGAATGGAAACACACAAGCACACACACAAACTGACATGTATACTTTATATATATATATATATATATATATGAAATGATTTGTTTGAATATTATTTTTTATTGATACTCGTATTTAAGTAGATATTCTGTTTTTAATTAAACAGTATTATATATTTATATCTACTGGCCTGATTATTTACGATAAATTGTTATTACGAAAATGTGTGTCATTCGGCAGGATTCGAACCTGCGACTCTTATCTACATAGGAGCAGCCACCGGTCTTAGACCTCTCGACCACGAAGTCAAATTAAGCCTACAACACAATTTTCGAATTCATCGTAATAACTATCTCTGCTCTGAAATGTCTCGTAATGTCAACAAATGTAAACATGTTACGGAATTTAGCGAAGATTAACGAAACTTGGTTATAAACAACCGACAATTTGAAATGATTTGTTTGAACATTATTTATGATCGATATTCGTATTTTAGTAAATATTCTGTTTTATATTACGAATTTAACGAAGATTAACGAAACTTGGTTATAAACAACCGACAATTTGAAATGATTTGTTTGAATATTATTTTTATCTATACTCGTATTTAAGAAGATATTCTGTTTTTGATTAACCAGTATTATATATTTTTATCTACTGGCCTGATTATTTACGATAAATTTTTATTACGAACATGTGTGTCATTCGGCAGGATTCGAGCCTGCGAACCCTATCCACATAGGGGAAGCTACCGTGTGATTTGGCATGTCTTAGACTTCTCGACCACAAATGACCATTAGTCTAAATAATATTCTGTTTAATTAAAAACAGAATATCTACTTAAATACGAGTATCGATAAAAAAAATAATGTTCAAACAAATCATTTCAAATTGTCGGTTGTTTATAACCAAGTTTCGTTAATCTTCGTTAAATTCCGTAATATAAAACAGAATATCTACTTAAATACGAGTATCAATAAAAATAATGTTCAAACAAGTCATTTCGAATTGTCAGTTGTTTATAAACAAGTTTCGTTAATCTTCGTTAATATTGACTTGGCGGCTCGAATGTGGCCTCCCTTTGTCTGTTCTATAAGTACTTTCATGGCTTCTGCTCAGATGAACTTAAGTCACTGGTGCCTCCTCAACAGGTGTTTACTCGTGCAACCAGACTGGCAACTAGGTCCCGCCCATTCACAGTTAGGTTAGCCAAATGTAGACGACAATTCTACTCCTGCAGCTTCTTCTCTCGCACTTCCCGCCTGTGGAACTCGCTCCCATATTTTTGCTTTTCTGACGGCTACAACCTCCAGAAATTTAAATGCAATGTCAATACTCATCTATTAACCACTTGACTCTAGCCCTTCCCCCACCCCGTATACCCTTCCCTTTCTCTCCCCCCTTGCAAATGTCATCACACGTGCATTTTCATCTTTCTATTGCTTCTTCCTAATTGGTTTTTAATACTCTTCTCCCTCCTCTAATTAATTTTCTTTCAGTTATGTAGCCCCCCCCCCCACATCAGTGGCATTTACGCCTTGCCCGGGGTGAAATGATTAAAAAAAAATAGATAGATAGATAGATAGATAGATAGATAGATAGGTAGGTAAAGAAAAAATATTTAGAAGGAAAAGAGCACATCAATACCGTAAAGCGGATTACTAGAAATTCACAAGTGGGGAAAAAACAATGTGAACTTTCACTCCTATATTTCCCAATAAAGCAATGGAGTCATAGAAATGATGAAATGTAATTTGCGGGGAGGATGATTGCCTTTGTCGTGGAGATACATAACATCTCAAAAATGTTTTAGCTGACAAAGATTTTGACATTATTACTTTCATTTTACAGGTGAAAGCTATGGGGACAAAAAGAGTAGCTGTAAGTTTCTTATTTCTTGCTAAATTAATTTGTCATCTCTTGGAACAATAATATATCATGTTAATTTTGTACCGTTTGAATATCAACTCCATTGAATGATTAAATCTTTAAAATTGATTCCTCATCAATAGCACAATAATATTATCTCCTCATTTTATAATTCTTCAATATGAAATGTCCACATATTCAATAGAGATCTGAATACGACTATTGTCTTTTCATTGTAGCTTCAAGTTTTGGAAACAAACAGAGTAGTGGTAAGATCCTTTTTATTTTAAAATATATTTGACAACATATGAATATTAAGTAATCTATATTGTATGAATTTTCAAATTTTAATGGAAACATTCCTTCAAATTATAGACATTATTGCACCATTTCTTTTTTTTTTTCATTTTATAGGTTCAAGCTTTGGATTCAGTGGAAATGGCGGTAAGTCTAAAATTCTATTTCAAATGTATTTGGCGAATTTTAGTCTTGTCTGTGATTACTGAATAATTTACTTATTTTCAAATACAAAGTTTCTCTATAATGATAAAACGTTTGACCTCAATATTATTTTTATTTTATTGGTACAGGCATTGGAGGACAAGGAGGCATTGGTATGTTGGATATTATTCAGAGAATATTTGAAATTTTTTATTATCTATTCTGCTATTTATATTAATTCGTGAAATCATTTAAATACAAAGATTTTTACACGTTTTGACACCACTAATATTATTTATATTTTATAGGTGCATTCGGCGGAAATCAAGGAGGCAATAGTGAGTTTCATATTTCTTTATAGATATATTTGCCATTTTTAAACATTTAGTTATTTTATTTTAATATTTTATTATCGAATACAAACCTACTTTATACATGAAAATCATGACATATGTATTATTTTTTCATTATAGTGATGGAATTTGGAAAGCGGCACAGCAGTAGTAAGTCTCATATTTCTTTTATATTAAATGTTACATATTTTCGTTTTTATTTTATTATTTTATTCTTTTTTAGTTTTTTCTTCTTTTTGAAAATCTTTTTTTGTCTATAAGAACTCAGTTGAACCGTCATTTTCTTCCAACTGTTAGCATTCTACTACTTCTTGGCAAAGAATCTTGTCAGTCAGTTAGTTAAGTGCTATACATGAGACAATCTTGGGCGATCATGTCTCGAAAGAGACATTAATGACTGGGCAGAAGATTATCCCCAGTAGGTTGCCATTGCTTTCTGCGGTAGACTGGTTACGATCCAAGGCTATAGAACCTAATCTGTCCTGTTATTTAACCCATAACTGGAAGGAAGAGACGAATTAATACCTTTCCCAAGGATATTTGCGCGTAAGTGAATGCAATGAATTCAACTGGAATTCGAACTCGGCTCGCCAATTTCTTGTTTCTAGCCGATATCCACTGCACCACAACGGAGATCCCGCACCACAAAAAACCCTAATGATTATGGTATGTCAGAAGGCCTTACTATTCTGTTCGAATCAATGTCTTCTACAACCAATATCCGTTCAATAAATGTGTAGATTTTGTTTTGTCAACTTCGGTTGAAACATTTTCTGTCATTAAAAATGAAATTACAGTGTAGAGCTCATATTTCAGCTGAGCTTCTTATGTCAAAGTGCACACTCTTACACTATGAGTGAAAGAGAATCTTAGAATGAGTTCTCAAACCTTACGTTGAAAGAATTCACCCTATTATCACTACTAGGCCGATTACAAGGAGTCGTCATATGGTCAGACTGTAGCTGAGTAACGCATCAGCACACGCCCTATGACTTGCTTGCATGAATCTGCTTTTTTTAAATAATCATATCGCTCCAAGCAAAAGCATTTCACTGCCACTGTTGTGAAGGGGGTTACATAGGAGGAAAGATATCTAACCTGTCACAGGGGGTGTCAGGAAGAGGGTAAGAGAAGGATAAGAATACTGATGAGTGGTGTGGACGGAGAAAGAGAGAGAGAGAGAGAGAGAGAGAGAGAGAGAGGATGAAAGTTAGTGAGACAGGAGATGACTATATTTAAATTCTTGAAGATTGTAGCTGTCTGGAAAGCAAGTAAGCGGAAGGGAATTCCACAGGCGAGAAAAGAAGCTAATGGAGTAGAATTTGCGTTTACAATTTATCGGTTTCACAGTAAAATGGTGGGACATAAACGCTAATCTTGTGTCTCGAGTAAATTCATACATAGGGGCACCAGGGAGCTAAGTTTATCGGAGCAGAAGCCGTGAAAGTATTTGTAGAAGAGACACAGGGAAGACACACTGCGTCGGTGAGAAAGCGACTGTATCCTAGCTGCCAAGTCGGGATCGCTCACCTTACAGATTCTCCGTATGGTTTTATCAGGGATCCCTAGGTAGCAGGAGCACACGACCAGATATGGCAGCAGTATTCAATTCACGGGCGGATGGTAGATTTGTATATGTGCAGGATTGTTTTAGACGGTAAAAACTTCCTGGCCCTGCACAGAGAACCTATCTGCTAAGGCAGCGGAGTTAGCTATGGATTCTATATAGTCATTCTACTTAAGGTCTGTTGTAAGAGTTAACTCGAGGAGGCGCAGTGTTTTACTTTCAAGGAGACTAGCCTGATCCATGCTAATGGGTAATAAAATCCGAGCTGTAAGATTTCATGTGTTGCATAACTTAGGAAACAATACCTGATAGATAAAATACCTGAGACCATGCTCGATGGAGTACATCTGCTTCAAGGATCGTCTTTGTGAAATAATTATGAAGTAGATTAAAAGAAATTAAACAATGTATTCTGAAGATATGTTAAAAGGCAAATTGATAATAATCTTCTTGATATATCCCGAAAAGGAATACAGTATAAAATGATCAGTTGAAGAATGGAACTTCACACCAGGAATAAGAAATACAGATTTATTGTACTAAGGTACAATTAATAATAATACACATATAGGCAAGCCACGGGTTGGAGCGGAATCGATTATCGAATAGTGAATGTTTTCGCCTAAGACCTTTTTTCTATTGTCGTACCGCTCCTAACCGTCTTTTATAAAGTCAGTCAGTCAGTTAAGTACCATACGTGATACACGCTTGGGCGATCATGTCTCGAAACAGACATGACTGACTGGGAAGAAGATTATCCCGCAGTAGGTTGCCATTGCTTTCTGCGGTAGACTGGCTGCCGACCAAGGCTATAGAACCCAATTTGTCCTGTTATTTAACCTATAACTGGAAGGATTAGACGGATTAATACCTTTCCCAAGGGTATTTGCGCGTAAGTGAATGCAAGGAATTCAACTGAAATTCGAACTCGGCTCTCCGATTTCTCGTTCCGAGCCGATATCCGCTGCGCCACAACGCACAACTTTTATAAAGTAGAGCAGTCTATTCTCGAGGATGGCAGGATGTTCCATATAACACTTCGATGTCTCCAAAGAAGACACGTGGCCAGCAAAAGAAATACACAGAATTCAGAAATACTGAAGATGGAAATAAAATCACCCCAAGAAATTTCTTAAAATTCGCCTTAATTTACAAAGAATAAAGAAACCGAATCTGTGAAGAGCCGTAATAGCATAATTTATGAAGAGAGAAAGGCTATCATTACAAAACAAAGAAAAAGAAATGAGTAATCCCGTTATCTTTCCCATGAAGACATGGCAAGTGATAGATAATAAGAAAAAAAGTTTTGGAGGGCCATGATTGCATATATTCTGAAGAGACATTGCATCAAACATTACTTTAGCTAACAAAGATTCCAACATTATAATTTTATTTTACAGGTGAAAGCTATGGAGACAAAAAGAGTAGCTGTAAGTTTCTTATTTCTTGCAATATTAATTTGTCATCTCTTGCTGCAATAATACATCATGTTAATTGTATAATGCTTGAATATTAATACTTCGTTGATTGGTTTCATCATTAAAATTTATTTTTCATCAATTAGAACAATATTATCTCCACATTTTATAATCCTTCAATATTAAATGTCCACATATTCATTAAAGATCTGAAAACGACTCTTGTCTTTTCATTGTAGCTTCAAGCTTTGGAAACAAACGCAGTAGTGGTAAGTTTTTAATTTATTTTAAAATATAATTGCCAACATAGAAATGGTAGGTAATCTATATTGTATGAATTTTCAAATTTTAATGGAAATATTCTCTTAAATTATAGGAATTTTGACACCATTTTTTTTTTGCATTTTATAGGTTCAAGCATGAGATTCAGTGGACATGGCGGTAAGTTTAAAATTTTATTTCAAATATATTTGCCTAATTTAATCTTGTTTGTAAAGACTCAATATTTTACTTATTTTCAAATAGAAAATTTCTCTGTAATCATAAAAACTTTGAACTCAGTATTATTTTTATTTTATTGGGTCATGATTCAGAGGTTGAGGAGGTTTTAGAATTTCGGATATTATTTCGAGAGTATCTGAAATTATTTGATGTGTTCTGATATTTATATAATCCGTGGAAATCATATGAATGCAAAAACTTTTGACACCACTAATATTATTTATATT
This sequence comes from Ascarosepion bandense, assembly GCA_037127315.1. Taxonomy (NCBI): domain Eukaryota; kingdom Metazoa; phylum Mollusca; class Cephalopoda; order Sepiida; family Sepiidae; genus Ascarosepion; species Ascarosepion bandense. The sequence continues at coordinate 3,088,160 of JBBBDQ010000763.1, forward strand.
TTATAGGTGCATTCGGCGGAAATCAAGGAGGCCACGGTGAGTTTCATATTTCTTTATAGATATATTTGCCATTTTTAAACATTTAGTTATTTTATATTAATATTTTATTATCGAATACAAACCTACTTTATACATGAAAATCATGACATATGTAATATTTTTTTCATTATAGTGATGAACTTTGGAAATCAGCACAGCAGTAGTAAGTCTCATATTTCTTTTATATTAAATCTAAACTTATTTATAAATAGAACTTTGTCTCTCTGTGTCTATGTGTATGCGTGTGTGTGTGTGTGTGTATCCGTTACCTATAGACTCCGAAATGGCTGAACCGATTTTCTTGAAACTTTACACAGTTGTACTATAAGCGTCTGCGAGTGTTCTTAGCTAGGTTTTGTGTCGAGGTACCCCCGATAAATAACAGGGAGATTTTATAAGAAACAAAAAAGAGTGCTGAACTGTGATGTCATACTAGTGGAAAGGGAAATAAAATAAAGTACTGGTTGTTAAAGACAAAGAAACGACAGGAAGTTGCGGTGTGTATTACCTTCGGAAATAGCAGAGCACATAAAAGAAAACAAATGTAGCCGTTTTAGAACGCAGTCAATCATATCTTCGTATTACCTGACAATTGACACGACTTCTTGGGAAAGAGAGAAGAGTGCATCCGTGTTGTCTTTATATTCTGCATTAAATAGACTGCGTATGCGTTCCATAGTTTTAAATTCAGTATCAGTTTTCTCCCTTTACAAGAGAGGTTATGACACTCAACACATTACTGTTTCTTTATCTAAACTTATTTATAAATGGAACTTTGTCTGTGTGTGTGTGTGTGTGTGTCTGTGTGTCCGTTACCTATAGACTCCGAAATGGCTGAACCGATTTTCTTGAAACTTTACACAGCTGTACTATAAGCGTCTGCGAGTGTTCTTAGCTAGGATTTGTGTCGAGGTACCCCCGATAAATAACGAAAATCGATAATCGAAAAAATCGGGTTATTGAAGGATTGGTCCTATTTTAATCAAATTTGATACACTCATAGACAAATACATAAGAAACGATATTCAGAAATTTCAAGGTTTCAGTTCTTACAATAGTGCAGAAAATCGATTATATATATATATATATATATATATATATATATATATATAAAAGTTTTCATTACACCCTATCAACGCCGGGCTATACTGCTAGTGTTACATATTTTCGTTGCTATTTTATTATTTTGTTATTTTGTTTTGTTCTTCCGGCCTTTTGAAAATTCTTTTTTGTCCATAAGAACTCAGTTGAAGCGTTGTTTTCTTCCAGCTATTAGCCTTTTAGCGTTCTACTACTTCTTGGCAAAGAATCTTGTAATTTTCCAGACCCCACCCTCCGCATAATGACTAGGGTATTTCAGAAGAAATTTTCATTCTGATCTTCTCCAACCAACTATCCGTTCAATGAATGTGTAGATTTTGTTCTGTCAACTTTGGTTAAAACATTTTCTGTTATTAAAAATTAAATTGGTGTGAAGAGTTCATATTTCAGCTTAGCTTCTCATGTTAAAGTTCACACTATCACACTTGGAAAGTGCATGAATAAATCTCTTCTCCAGCTAATTATGAGTGAAATAGAATATTAGTTTGCATTCTCAAGCTTTGTGTTGAAAATGTTCACCTCGTTATCACGACAAGGCCGATTACAGAGAATCGTCATATGGTCACTCTGTAGATGAGTAACGCCCCATGTTTTGCTTGTATGAATCTGCTTTAAAGTCAGTGACGTGTTCTTTCATATGTTGCTTGACTTCGGAAAGAATGCCTGGTGGAGAAATTTGGTTTCAAGGGTTACCTTGGTGAAAGAATAATGAAGTAGATTAAAAGAAAATAAGCAATGTATTCTGAAGAATAGAAAAAGCCAAATTAAAAACAATCCTATATGTTTCCAAAGATGACTTGACAATAAAAAAAAAAGGAATTCATAGACAGCCATGGTTGCCCACATCTTGTGACCACAGAAGAATACACAGAATTCAGGGGTAATAAAGAAAAAAAAATACAATTAATTTATCAATATTTCGCCCTAACTTATAGTGAGGGAAGAACATGACTCTGTGGATGGCTATAATAGCATAATTCCTGAAGGAAGAAAGGCTATAAACACAAAATCACAAAACGAAAATAAGTAATCACGTCTATATCTTTCCCACAAATACATGGAAAGTGCTAGATAATAAGAAAAAGATGTTTGGAAGGCTACGATTGTATATATTCTGAAGAGACATTGCATCAAACATTACTTTAGCTAACAAGGATTTCAACATTATAACTTTATTTTACAGGTGAAAGCTATGGAGACAAAAAGAGTAGCTGTAAGTTTCTTATTTCTTGTAATATTAATTTGTCATCTCTTGCTGCAATAATACATCATGTTAATTGTATAATGCTTGAATATTAATACTTCGTTGATTGGTTTCATCATTAAAATTTATTTTTCATCAATTAGAACAAAAAATATTATCTTCACATTTTATAATCCTTCAATATTAAATGTCCACATATTCATTAAAGATCTGAAAACGATTCTTGTCTTTTCATTGTAGCTTCAAGCTTTGGAAACAAACGCAGTAGTGGTAAGTTTTTAATTTATTTTAAAATATAATTGCCAACATAGAAATGGTAGGTAATCTATATTGTATGCATTTTTAGAATTTCAATGGAAATATTCTTTTCATTTATACAAATTTCGATTTAATGTTTCCTCTATTTTATAGGTTCAAGCTTTGGGTTCAGTGGAAATGGCGGTAAGTCTAAAATTCTATTTCAAATGTATTTGGCAAATTTTAGTCTTGCCTGTGATTACTGAATAATTTACTTATTTTCAAATACAAAGTTTCTCTATAATGATAAAACGTTTGACCTCAATATTATTTTTATTTTATTGGTACAGGCTTTGGAGGCCAAGGAGGTATGTTGGATATTATTTAGAGAATATTTGAAATTTTTTATTATCTATTCTGCTATTTATATTAATTCGTGAAATCATTTAAATACAAAGATTTTTACACGTTTTGACACCACTAATATTATTTATATTTTATAGGTGCATTCGGCGGAAATCAAGGAGGCAATAGTGAGTTTCATATTTCTTTATAGATATATTTGCCATTTTTAAACATTTAGTTATTTTATATTAATATTTTATTATCGAATACAAACCTACTTTATACATGAAAATCATGACATATGTATTATTTTTTCATTATAGTGATGAAATTTGGAAAGCAGCACAGCAGTAGTAAGTCTCATATTTCTTTTATATTAAATGTTACATATTTTCGTTTTTATTTTATTATTTTGTTCTTTTTCAGTTTTTTCTTCTTTTTGAAAATCTTTTTTTGTCTATAAGAACTCAGTTGAACCGTTTTTTTTTCTAACTATTAGCTTGTTAGCATTCTACTACATCTTGGCAAAGAATCATGTACTTTGCCATAAAAGACTCTAATGATCATCATTTGTCTATATTTCTGAGATTAGGTAGTATTTGCACTATTTACATTAATCGGACTATTGTCCTCATGTTAAGGACACATGGCCCAGTGGATATAGACATTGGTTAGTTCCTGTGACTTGACCCTAAGTTTTGTGATTTCAGTACCAGGCTACAGCAGTGGTGAACTTAGAGGGTTATAGGTAGATAACTTATGTCTGCTAAAAGATGTTCTACGGAAGAAATGAGGATGATATACCCCAGTGATTGTCATAAATGTTTCGGTTAAAAATTCCTAGCACCTGAAGAAGGCGGCCGAAACGTCGTTCTTATGGTCATGGTAATTGTTTCGGAACGTAATTTTATTCTGGTCCAATTTTTTCTAATAAATTACGAAATTAGATTTGTCTAGAATGTACACTCTGCCAGGTCTTTCTGCAGCGTCCCTCAGATCGGTGCCCTAACACCTACGCTATTCCTAGCTTCCATCAATGACCGTTCTGGTGGTGTCAGTTCTCCATTCGGCACCTATTCTGATGATACAACCACTTACCCCTGTCTTAATAGTAAGTCTGATTAGTCCGATAACTACAAATTAGTAACAGATCTAAAAAAAAAAAAGTGACCTAAGCGTAGTACGTAATTGGCGGATGTGCGTTGTGGTGCAGTGATTATCTGCTCGAAACGAGAAATCGAGTGGGGGGGCGAGATCGAATTCCAGATGAATTCCTCGCACTCACTTACGCGCAAATACTATTGGGAAAGGTATTAATCCGTCTCTTCCCTTCATTTATGAAAGGAAGAGACGGATTAATAGGACAGGTTGGGTTCTATAGCCTTGGCTGGCAACCAGTCTGCCGCAGAAAGCAATGACAACCTATTGCGGGATGACAACCTATTTCCCAGCAATGAAAACCTATTACCCAGTCAGTCATGTCTCTTTCGAGTCATGATCGCCAAATAGTGTATCACATATTGCACTTAACTGACTGACGAGGTTGGCAACAAGGTCTCATTGTTTTTTGTTTTTACATGAGTCGATGTAAACGTAAGATCTATGCTAACAGTACCTTTTCTATTGCAAGTCTCGATTGTGAGAACTCTCTACTGCATCTCAGCTTCCCATCTGATTTTCATCTTCAAAAGTTTAAATGTAATGTCAATCGTAGTACTTCGTTTTCTTATTACGTGTTTATTTATTACAGTCTCTCCTTAAAAAAAATTCACATACCCTCTAATTATCATGAAACATTTGCGTCTTAGTGGATTTATTGCCTTTCTTGAGAAGAAATTTTTGTTTTTTAAGTGAAAATTTGTGGATGATGTAACAGTTATCAATTTTGAAAATGGATTTTGTGATTTAAGTTCAAATTTCATCCAAATTTTCATGTTCAGTTTAAAACAAAAATCCTAGAAAAAATCACGAATTAATGTTTTCTCTAAACAAGTATCCGGCCAATAGAAATATTGTCACTTTTTGGTTGAAATATTTTCTGTCATTAAAAATTAAATTGGCGTGCAGAGTTCATATTTCATCTTAGTTTTTATGTTAAAGTTCACACTATTAACCCCCCAACTAGAAAGGGCGTGAACAAATCTCTTTTCAAACTATGAGTGAAATAGAAGGTTAGATTGCGTTTTCATGCTTTGTGCTGAAAACATTCCCATCTTTATGACGATTAGACCGATTACAGTGGTCACTGTTTAGCTGCGAAACTCATCAGCACATGCTCCATGACTTGCATGAATCTACTTCAAAATCAAAGACGTTCACTTTCATGTGCTGTGTGACTTGGAAAAAAATACCAGGTGGAGAAAAATCCTAAGACTATAGCCGATAGGGGAATTCGGCTTGAGGGATCTCCTTTGCTGAAAAAGTAATGAAGTAGAATGAATGAAAATAAACAATATATTCCGAAGAATGGGAAAATGCAACTTCAAAACAATCTTCTATGTTTCAAAAGAAGACATATTTCATACATAATATAGAAAACGCATTCACAGAAAACCATGGTTACCCACATCTTGTGGCCAGAGAAAACAAGATAGAAATCAGAACTAATAAAGAAAAAAATAAAATCACTACAATAAAATTCTCAAAATCTCGTCGTAATTTTCGGGAGTGAAGAAACCGAATCTGTGGATGGCCATAATAGCATAATTCATGAAGAGAGAAACGCTATAAATACAAAACCAGAAAAAGAAAATGAGTAATAACGTTTGTACATTTCCCATAAAGACATGGCAAGTGATAGATAATAAAAAAGGAAGTTTTTTTTTTTGGGGGGGGGATGATTACCTTACGGCCATATCACGTTGAATACACCGGTTCTCGTCCGATCACCGAAGTTAAGCCACATCGAGTCTGGTCAGTTCTTAGATGGGTAACCGCTTGGGAATACCAGGTGCTGTAAGCGTAAACAATGTGCGTTGTGGTGCATTGGATATCGGCTCGGAACGAGAAATCAGCGAGCCCAGTTCGAATTCCAGCTGAATTCATTGCATTCACTTACGCGCAAATACCACTGGGAAAAGTATTAATCCGTCTATTCCTTCCAGTTATGGGTTAAATAACAGGACAGATTGGGTTCTATAACCTTGGTTGGCAACCAGTCAACCGCAGAAAGCAATGGCAACCTACTGCGGGATAATATTCTGCCCAGTTAGTCATGTCTCTTTTGAGACATGATCGCCCAAGCGTGTATCACGTATGGCAATTAACTGACTGACTGATTACCTATATTCTGAAGAGACTTTGCATCAAACATTATTTTAACTAACAAAGATTTTGACATTATTACTTTCATTTTACAGGTGAAAGCTATGGAGACAAAAAGAGTAGCTGTAAGTTTCTTATTTCTTGTAAAATTAATTTGTTGCAATAATATATCATATTGTATAACGTTTGAATATTAATACTCAATTTACACAGAAATATTATCGCCTCATTTTGTAATTCTTCAATATTAAGTGCCCACATATTCATTAAAGATCTGAATGCAACTATTGTCTTTTCATTATAGCTGCAAGCTTTGGAAACAAAAGGAGTAGTGGTATGTTTTTTATTTATTTTAAAATATATTTGCCAACATAGGAATGGTAGGTAAACTATATTGTGTAAATTTTCCGATTTAATGGAAATATTCTTTTAAATTATAAATATTTTGACACCATTTCTTTTTTTGCTTTTATAGGTTCAAGCTTTGGATTCAGTGGAAACGGAAGTAAGTCTAAAATTACTTTTTGAATGCATTTGATAACGTTTCGTTTAGTCAATTTTTTATAAGAATTTAATCATATTTAGTTGCAATAATCATCTGAAATCATAGAACATCTGACATCACAATCATTTTTATTTTGTAGATACAGGCTTTGGAAATCTAGAAGGTAAGTCACATATGATTTCTCAAATATTTGAAACTGTTTAAAACTGTTTATTTTAAGTAAACTTTTGCGACGTTTGAATACAAGTTCTTTATACTAATACAGATATTTAACCATGGATATTTACACTTTATAGGTTCAGTCTTTGGCAACCAAAGAAGCAGTTTTAATTTTCATATCATTCAGAACACTTTTGAAATCCTATAAATTTTACAACATATGAATACAGAATCTTTTTTTTCAAATTTTGACATCTATAATTCATTTTGTGTAGGCTCACGATTTGAAATGATGAGAATCGCAAATAAATTTAATGCCATTTAGGAATACTTGACGATTTCAACATTTATATACATATATTCTTGTTCAGATTTGAAATTTGTTTTAGATTCAGGCATAGGAATCAATAGGCAGATTAATAGGTTTCATGTTTTTGAAAAATACTGCAGATCATTTAGATTTTACATTTTCAATATATATTTTTTATTTGTTCAAATATTAATCACTGTAAATATTTTTTATAGAGTCATGTAATGGAATAATACGAGGGAATAGTTAGCTTCATATTATTTAGAAAATAATCGAAATTTTGTAATTTTGCAACATTTAAATACAGAAGTTCAAATTTGTTCAAACTGACATTTATGAATATTTTTAATAGGTTCAGCATCTGGAGGAGACAGTTTTAAGTTTCTATAAACTTTTTAACATTTGAATAATTTAATCATATTTAGTAGCATTAATCATCTGAAATCATAGAACATCAGACATCACAATCATTTTTATTCTGTAATTACAGGGTTCGGACATCAAGGAGGCAGTGGTAAGTCACATATGAATTCTCAAATATGTTTGAAACCCTGTTTTTTACGGGCTCAAATTCTGACATCCGTTTTTTTAGACTCCATTAGTGAAATAAAATTAGATAAGTAGTAAGTTTCATATTAATTCCATAAAGTTTGAAATCTTTTTAATTCCGCAATATTTAAATACAACAGTTTTTACTTGGTCAAATTATAACATCTATAAATATTTTTTATAGGTTCAACTTTTGGAGGAAGCGACGGTAAGTTTCGTACTGTTTAGAAAATACTTGAGACATTTTAAAATTTAGATTTGAATAAAAAATCTTTTACTTGTTCAAATTCTTTGAGCTCAAGCACTCAAATAAAAAGAAGCAGTGGTAAGTTTCCTATTATTTAGAAAACATGTTTTAACTGTTTCAACACTTAAATACAGCAGTTTTTTCTTGTTCAATTTCTGATGTTTATAAATATTTTTTTCTAGGTTCAGGCTTCAGAGGAGGCAGTGGTAAGTTTCATATTATTTAGAAAATACTTGATTTTTAAAAATTTAGATTTGAACAAAAACTTTCTTATTTTTCAAATTCTTAAATTTATTTTTAGGCTTAAGAACTGGAATAAAAGTCAGCAGTGGTAAGTTTCCTATTTTTTAAAAATACTTGATGCTTTTAATTTTACATTTGAATACAATAATTTTCACGTTTTCAAATTCTGAGATGTACTTTTTCAAATTTTCAAATTTTTTTAAGCTTAAGAACTGGAAAAGAAGGAAGCAGTGCCAAGTTTGCTATTATTTTAAAAAAATGTTTGAAACGTTTGCAATTTCGCAGCATTCGAATACAAAAGTTGTTACTTGTTTAAATTATTACATTTATTTTTTAGGCTCTGGTAGTGTAATCAAAGGAGAAAGTGGTAAGATTAATATTATTTAAAAATACTTGAGATCTTTTGAAATTTTAATTTAAATACAAATGTTTTAACTTGTTCAAATTCTTCAATTTATTTTTTCTAGGCTCAGGTGTTCAAATGAAAGGAAGCAGCGGTAAGTTTCATATTATTTACGAAATACTTGAAATTCTTTAAACTTCGCAACATTTAAATACAGCAGTTTTTACTTGTTCAAATTTTGACATCTATAAATACTTTTATAGGTTCAAGCTTTGGAGGAAGCAGCGGTAAGTTTAATTCTATTTTTTTTTAATTCTATTTATAAAAATTCAGATTTAAATAGAAAAAAACTTTTTCTGTTGTTGAAATTCCTAAAACTATGTTTTAATTCAAGCATTCAAATAAACAAGTGCTTGATGTTTTCTATTTTAAAACATTTAAACAAATATTTTCATTTGTTCAAATTCTGACATTTATTTTTCTTTAGGGTTTGGCAGTAAAATCAAACGAGATAGTGGTAAGTTTAATATTATTTAATAATAATTTAATATTATTTAATAGAAAGTACTTGAGATCTTTTTCTTTTAGAATTTGGATTTAAATAGAAAGGTTTTAATTTGCTCAAATTCTTAAATTTACTTTTTCTAGGCTCAGGTATTCAATTGAAAGGAGGCAGTGGTAAGTTTAATATTATTTACAAAATACTTAATATTCTTCAAACTTCGCAACATTTAAATACAGCAGTTTTTACTTGTTCAAATTCTGATATCTATAAATACTTTTATAGGCTCAAGCTTTGGAGGAAGCAGCGGTATGTATAATATTGTTTTTTTTAAACTCGATTTTAAAAATTTAGATTTGGATAGAAAACTTTTTCTGTTGTTGAAATTCCTAAAACTATGTTTTAACTCAAGCATTCAAACAAAAAAAAGTGTTGATGTCTTCACTTTTACAACATATAAACAAATGTTCTCACTTGTTCAAATTCTGACATCTATTTTTCTTTAGGGTTTGGCAGTAATATCAAACGAGATAGTGGTATGTTTAATATTATTTAGAAAGTGCTTGAGATCTTTTTCTTTTGAAATTTGGATTTAAATTGAAAGGGTTTAATTTGTTCAAATTCTTAAATCTACTTTTTCTAGGCTCAGGTATTCAATTTAAAGGAAGCAGTGATAAGTTTAATATTATTTACAAAATGCTTAAAATTCTTTAAACTTCGCAAAATTTAAATACAGCAGTTTTTAATTGTTCAAATTCTGAATATCTATAAATACTTTTATAGGTTCAAGCTTTGGAGGAAGCAGTGGTAAGTTTCATATTGTTTACAAAATACTTGAAATTCTTTAAACTTTGCAACATTTAAATACAGCAGTTTTTACTTGTTCAAATTTTGACATCTATAAATACTTTTATAGGCTCAAGTTTTGGAGGAAGCAGCGGTAAGTTTAATATTTTTTTAAAACTCGATTTTAAACATTTAGATTTGAATAGAAAACATTTTCTGTTGTTGAAATTCCTAAAACTATGTTTTATCTCAAGCATTCAAATAAAAAAATGTTTGATGTTTTCAATTTTACAACATATAAACAAATGTTCTCACTTGTTCAAATTCTGACATCTATTTTTCTGTAGGGTTTGGCAGTAAAATCAAACGAGATAGTGGGAAGTTTAATATTATCTAGAAAGTACTTGAGATCTTTTTCTTTTGAAATTTGCATTTAAATAGAAAGGTTTTAATCTGTTCAAATTCTTAAATCTACTTTTTCTAGGCTCAGGTATTCAATTGAAAGGAGGCAGTGGTAAGTTTAATATTGTTTTAAAACTCGATTTTAAACATTTAGATTTGAATAGAAAACATTTTCTGTTGTTGAAATTCCTAAAACTATGTTTTATCTCAAGCATTCAAATAAAAAAATGTTTGATGTTTTCAATTTTACAACATATAAACAAATGTTCTCACTTGTTCAAATTCTGACATCTATTTTTCTGTAGGGTTTGGCAGTAAAATCAAACAAGATAGTGGGAAGTTTAATATTATCTAGAAAGTACTTGAGATCTTTTTCTTTTGAAATTTGCATTTAAATAGAAAGGTTTTAATCTGTTCAAATTCTTAAATCTACTTTTTCTAGGCTCAGGTATTCAATTGAAAGGAGGCAGTGGTAAGTTTAATATTATTTACAAAATACTTAATATTCTTTAAACTTCGCAACATTTAAATACAGCAGTCTTTACTTGTTCAAATTCTGACATCTATATATACTTTTATAGGCTCAAGCAATGGAGGAATCAGTGGTAAGTTCAGAATTATTTTTTAAAAATTCGGATTTTTAAAATTTAGATTTGAATACAAAACTTTTTCTTTTGTTGAAATTCTTAACTCTATTTTTTAGGTAGTGATATACAAGATGGCAGTGGCGAGTTTAATGTTATCTAAAAATATTTGAAATTTTATAACCTTCGTAACATTTAAATACAGCAGTTTTTACTTAGGTTCCATCTTTGGCGGAGGCAGCGATAAATTTCATACTATTTAGAAAATACTTGAAATCTATATAATTTAGAGTTGAATACAAATAATTTCACTTGTTCAAATTTTGACATCTATTTTTTTATTTATTTAATTTTTTTTTTTGAGGGCAAGATAGTGAAATCAAACGAATAGTTAATAGTTTCATATCATTTAGAAAATCGTTGAAATCTTGTAATTTTGCAACATTTAAATAAAACCGTTTTTGCTCTTTTAAATTCTGACACCAATAAATATTTTTTATAGGTTCAGGATTTGGAGGAGACAATGGTAAGTTTTATCTTATTTAGAAAATATTTGAAATCATTTAAATGTTATATTTAATTACAAACAATTTCACATGTTTAAGTCTGTCATCAATAATATATTATAAGCTTAATCTTTGGAATCAAAGGGAACAAGCGTAATTTTCATATTTCTTTAAGAATATTTTGTCATCTTTTGTCATTTACTTACATAGATTTAATATTTTACTGTTGTATACCAACCCTCTTTTAAACTGAGAATATATTTTCATAATTTTATTGTAGTTGTGGCCTTTGGAAAGAAGCACAGCAGTAGTAAGTCTTATATATTTTTATATTTCTATCATAAGTGCAAATTTGGGGGTAATATAAAGTTTATCAAAGTTGGAAATGGGGTTTGTATCCTACAACTTTGTGAAAATTAATTGAAACAAAACAAATATTGTCACCTAGCATCTTTCACACTTTCCTGATCACATAAACATCGACTATTGGAGCTGATTTTCTCTTCAGGCTGTGATAGAGGGATAGATATAAGCAGACTGAGATAGATAAATATGAACAGAAATACACCCTTGTGCAAATTAATTGAAACAAATCGAATAATGTCTTCTTAGGATCTTTCACATTTTTCTTAATTGCATATACGTTGTCTCATGGCGTTGTTTTTCTCTTCTGAGTGTATTTTTCTTTGTTTGATTGATGGATCCTGTTTGTTTTTTCGCCTTGATAACATGACTAAAAGTTAAAACGCTGACACCAAAGATATCCGCGATCTCTCTGTAAGGTTTGCCAGTGTGTTCGTACAGCGTTACAATTTTCGTAACCTTACTTGGAGTAACATCAATCTCAGACAATGGCTGCCGTAGGACAACTAATCGACAGTCGGGAAAATAGTCTATGTGCGTGATAAAAATATGATGCGTACACGGAAGCCGCAATATTTCATCATACACCCCGAAAATAGATCCATTGCTACACACCGCTCCAAATGATCTAATCTGAGGAAAAGAACCAAAAAAAAAACCAACAACAACAACAAAAAAACAAAAACAAAACAAATCGATTACACCCTGTCACTCCAGTGGGTCTAAAAATGCTGAAAGAAAGGAAATTAAAGCAGTTGTTTTCTAGGAAAGCTGTATATTTCCTAAGAAGTCATAGTAATTCAAATATTTTTCATGGTGATATATTTTATTATTTTAACTGAAAATACCCTGCTAGTTTAAATATCTGCTCTTTAATATGGCAACAGATACTGGATTATCTCATTAAAGATTAAGAAAATACTTGGAGCAAATGAAATTTGGTTCTACAAAAGGATACTGAGGATACTATTGACCTAACATGTTAGCAACGACAAGGTTTTGGAAAGGATGGACATTAGTTGCCAGACTCTTCTAGTAACCACTTTCTTGACTCAAAGACGCTCTTGGCTTCCACGTTGGGTTTGAGGCCCTTACCTTCCGTAGTTCTTTTCTTATCAGAACGATAAGTTTTTCGAGATGCCGTCTACTCTCCTCGGGCTTCTTGACAAGATACAACGGAGAGTCTAACGTGATCGATGCTGACTTGGCAGACCGGCTGTAACCACTCTCAGTGCCTCTTCTATAAATACTTTCACGGCTTCTGCTCATATGAACTTAGATCATTGGTGCCGCCTAGGTACGAATTTACACGAGATACTAGATTGGCAACTAGGTCCCACCCTTTTACAGTGAAACATAAGATGTAACCGTAATTTCTACTCCAACAGCTTCTTTTCTCGCGCTTCCCGCCTGTGGAACTCCCTTCCACAAGTCTGCTTTCCCGACAGCTACATTCTGCAGGTGTTTAAATGTAGGGTCAATAGACACCTCCTATCACACTAACTCCCAATTATTCTCAGAACACTCACCATCTACCCAACCCTCATTCTCGGTATCCTTACCCGTCTATCAACCTCCTTCTGACATTTCCTATATCCAACCATCCTTTCTCACCATTTCCCCCCTATGTAACCCCCTGTGCAATAGTGGCAGTGGAATGCCTTGCTCGGGGGGAAACGATTATAAAAAAAATCCTCATTAGACGCTTTGCGAATCATTTGCACTGTCCTCAGATTGAAACCATAAGATACTGAAATTTTCATATTAGAGCTTCAATGCGACTGCCAAGGACTACAGCTTTCCGTTTCCAAATTTCTGGCGGAGTGAATAGTGTCATGGTGTCCATGCAGTCGGCAAAATAATAAACAATACGCATGCATGAAATTAAAAAATATATAATGCTGACGATTTACGCATCACACCCCTTATACATAGTGTTAGGGTACACAGGATTGAAAACCATACCATGATCACCTAATATAATGTATTTGTTTGTCGATGAAATTTGTACCCTTTTTCTTTGTGATAAAAATATATCACGCTTTATTCGTGAATCAATTATCTGACAAAGTCAGTGAATCAGTGAGGCATTGGCAAACGAACTTCTTATTCAGTGGTAGCAACATTTTGAACACAATTCTCTATCACCATAGAATGGAGAAAAAAAGAGGGGATAAACATGCCACAACCACCACCTCGAAACAGAAAAAAAGTTTAAACATAAGCTCTGGTGCAAATATTTATTTATGCGTTGAAAAATCCTCGGGTGGATCAACTCCCTAAAATCTCTATTTCATTGGCCCAATTTCAGAATACCGATTTTAGAAAGTGGGAAAAGGCCAGTAATTTTCAGCACCCTCATGCTCCCTTGCAAAATAATATGGACTTATTTAGTAGTATGCTTCCACGCATTGTACTTTAATCACTTCATATACTATTCTAAATGAAAAAATGAGGAGACCAAAGCGATACCACACAAATATCTTTCTTAAGAAATGATCGCACACACAGTCAGTTAAGTGCCATCGCTTTGAGCGATCATGTCTCGAAAGAGACAGTTACTGACTGGGCAGAAGAATATCGCGCAGTAGGTTGTCATTGCTTTCTGCAGTAGACTGGTTACCAACCAAGATTGTAGAACCCAATCTTCTCTGTTATTTAACTCATAACTGGAGGGAAGAGACAGATTAATACCTTTCTCAAGGGTATTTGCCCGTAAGTGAATGCAAGGAATTCACCTGGAATTCGAACACGGCACCCCGACATGTCGTTCCGAGTCAATATTCACTGCACCAAGATCGCACATTACAGATAATAAAAAAGAAAGCTGTAGATGGCCATGTATACCTTTTAAAAAGGTATGCAAAATTCATCAATACCTTCTACTTTTACATATCTACAAAGACGAACGTATTTAAAATATCTTTTTTTCCCCAGGAGCTTTCGATAAACTACAAAATTTGCTCATTAATACAATGTTATTATGAGCTATGATAATACCACTGTTTAGGTTTAAATTATGAGCATAATACCAAGTGTTAGGCGAGTGATGTAATAGATAATAGCTCTGAATTGATAATAGTTAAAGGGTTAAATAGTCAGTCAGTCAGTTAAGTGCCACACGTGATACACGCTTTGGTCGATCATGTCTAAAAAAAACATGACTGACAGGGCAGAAGATTATCCTGCAGTAGTTTGCCACTGCTTTCTGCAGTAGACTGGTAGCCAGCCAAGATTGTAAAACCCAATCTGTCCTATTATTTAACCCATAACTGGAGGGAAGGGACGTATTAATACCTTTCCCAGAGTACTTGTGCGTAAGTGAATGCAAAGAATTCAACTGGAATTCGAACTCGGTTTTTCGATTTGTCGTTCCGAGCTGCACCACAACGCACATCCTGGTTAAATAGTAAGATTTGTAAAACCAGAAATCACCATTATTATCACGAGAAAAATATTCTTACAAGCTAAAAATATTTTATGCCTTTAAATATACTGCAATGGCGTTGATAATCAGAATAAAATTAATTAATCAATAATTAAGAATATAAAGTGTGCTAACAAAACTGGATTGGAAAACAGCCTAAAAAACCGGAATAATCTGAAGTCAGATTTTTATGTTTCCCTGTTTCAAGCACGCTAAATATGTTATGCATTATTTTCCTCTGTCCCTCTTTCTGTCCTATGAGTAACACATTTTCCAAGCCCTCTTTCCTCATTATGCGCCATACAAATTTCAAGTGTTACTTACTTTTAATAAAGTATGCTTCTTGTTGTGTAATGGATAATGATTCAGAATTTTAAATCGGAGAGCCGAGTTCCAATTCTTGTGGGGTCCATTTGTTTACTAATGCATAAATAGCCTTGCGAATAGTTCGAATCCACCTTTTATTCCTCCAGCAACGGGTTAATGAGTAAAGAAAAATTATTAGTTTAAAGAAAAAAATAAAATAAAATGGCATACAAAATATTTAGATTTTGATATTAAAAAATCTATAGAGGTTTATCTAATCGAAACTTATTTATAAATGGAACTTTGTCTGTGTGTGTGTGTGCGTGTGTTACCTATAGACTCCAAAACGGCTGAATCGATTTTCTTGAAAATTTACGCAGTTTTACTATAAGCGTCTGCGAGTCTTAGCTAGGTTTTGTGTCGTAGTACCCCCGATAAATATCGAAAATCGATAATCGAAAAAATCGGGTTATAGAAGGAGTTGTCCGATTTTAATGAAATTTGATAGACTCATAGACAAAGACATAAGAAACGATATTCAGAAGTTTCAAGGTTGCAGTTCTTACAATAGTGCAGAAAATCGATAATATATATATATATAAAAGCTTTCATTACACCCGAGCAACGCCGGGCTATACTGCTAGTATGCCACTAAAACAAACAGACAATCTAGTCGATTGTGATTTAAACATACATTCAATCCTTTGTTTTTTTATAAACATGGCAATTCACACATAACGAATTATCTGTGGGGAGCCATAATTGCATATCACTTAAAAGGAGTCAATATTAATAAAAACGTATTTAACTTTGACATTATTATTTGTATTTTACAGGTGAAAGCTTTGGAAGCGACAAAAAGAGTGGTAAGTTTTTTCTTTTTGTCTATGAGAATAGATTTGTAATTACTTAATGTAATTATATGTTTTATAATAATTTCAATCTTCTTGACTATTATTAGTAGTTTGATTGAATGAAATACTGACATAATTATAATTTTTATCTTATAGCTTCAAGCTACGGAAATAAACAAAGTAGTGGTAAGTTTCATATCGTCATATTCAGTATTTGATGGGAATCTATTTCGTATGAATTTTCTACTTTTATTGTAAACATTGTTTTAAATTATTCAAATTTTAACGTTATTATTATTTCGTATTTTATAGATTCAGAGTTTGGAATCAAAGGGCACGGTGGCAGTAAGTTTGTTTCGAAATTTGTTTGGAAAATATTTAACAATTTTGTCTCTTTAATAATTATAATTTATTTACTTTTGAATAGAAAAGTTTATTTTTATATTATACAAAATTTCACAACACTATCATTTGTGTTTTTAGCCGTGGGCATTGGTGATCTCGGAAATATTGGTAAGTTTTATGTTTTTTAAAATTTTGATCTACTTAGATATTTTACATAGATTTTTGCAATTTTTTAATAAAAGCTTTTATGCAAATTTTGACATAATATACATTTATATTTTATAGTCTCGCCTTAAAGGACTAAATTTCATATTTCTCTGTTAATATATTAACCATTCTTTCGACATATCGTTATCTATGTATCAATACAGTAGTAGCTACATGTGTCACATTCTAGAAAGATATATGAACGCAAACACAGACATAATAGATTAAATATAGAAACGCCGGACGACGTACACACAAGCACACATGATAAATGAAAGAAAACGTCGAACAGGAAATATAAAAGGAAAATTACTGTAATATATATATATATATATATATATATATATATATATATATATATATATATATAAGAGTCATTCAATAAGGTGAATGTTTCGATATAAGGACTTCTAATACAGATAGAAGCTTACTTTTTTTAATCTTTCAACGTAGTCTCCCAGCATGTGTTACACACTTTTCCCATCTTCCGTATTCCTTCAGCGTAAAAATATTTGGACTGGTGTCACAGACAATCGCTCACAGCACTTTTGACTTCATCGTCACTTTCAAACTTCGTGCGTCTCGTGAACGCTTTCAAGGGACCAAACAGGTGAAAGTCTGAAGGGGTCTGAGCTGTAAGGGGGATGAGGGAGTAGTTCCCAGCCCAGCTCGTTGATGGTCTGTACAGTTTGGGCTGCTGTGTGAGGTCTTGCAGCTGACCTTCGAGTAGGCAAGGTCATCATGGACAATTTTGTGATCTCTCCCAACAGATAGGCTCAAATTCCTTGCAATGTCATCCACTGTGACCCTTCTCTCAGACTGAATAATGTCATTGACTGATTCGATAACCTCAGGAGACCTCACTTGTGTAGGCCTCCCAGGCCTGTCTTCGTCCTCAACACTGCTCCGTCCTTCTTTAAACAATTTAGCCCACTTGTAGACATTTTGTTTTGGCTGAAACATGTGACACCATACACAGTTGACATTCTCCCTTCAGCAATCAAAAACTTGATAACTGACCTCTGTTCAATCCTGGAGCATGCTTCTTGGTCGGTCATCTTTGTTAACCTTTGGAGGTTTTTTTTTAATCTCCCCCCCCCCAAAAAAAAAATTATATCCCTTTGAAAAAGAAGGAAAGGAAAAAAGTAAGCTTTTATCTGTATTAGTTCTTATACCAAAAGATGCACCTTATTTATTGAATGACCCTCGTGTATATATATATATATATATATATATATATATATATATATAGAGAGAGAGAGAGAGAGAGAGATAAAGAGAGAGAGAGTATTATTTTACTGATAACGTTTTTGTGCTTTAAATAATAATTTCAAGCTTTTCTATGCTGTCTTCATCTGGATTCTGTTTCAATTACGAAAATACTTTTAATTCGTTTATTTGTATTTATTTTAATCCAACTCGTGCTTCAGTTCTCGCTTTGAACAACATAGCAAGTCGTAGTCTTCATATTATAATGTAGTAATACCTATCTAGGTGCCTAAGCGTGTCATGCTTTTGCTGTAATGAATTAAATTAAATGTATTCTGTAAATGCATTATATTTCCGGAGAAAAAAATTGCAATGGAAGAAAGAATAAGACAAAAAGAGAGACAGCAGAGAAGAAGACGAGAACGATTACGAGCAGAAGAGAGACAAGCAAACCGTAAACATAGTAGAGAACGAATGCAAGCAAGAAGGAATGATATAAACGAAGAAGAAGAAGAGAGAGAGAGAGAGAACTTTTTATTTATGATTGTTATTGCAATATTTTGGTAAAGTTGTTAAGTTCCAATATTTTAATGATGTAATAGGAGAATTTGTACACGTATTTTATTGTAATAAAATTTGCCATGCGTTTATTCAACCATTTACTGAAGAAATAAGATCCTTCAGAAAATGAAAATAAGAAAACTGAATTTTTCATAGGTTAAAACTCGTTTAGTATTAATATTTTACTATTGAATACAAACTGTGTTTCAATACTGACATCAGTTTTATGTTTTCATTATAGTAATGAAATTTGGAAAGAAACACAGCAGTAGTAAGTATCATATTTATTTGAAAATACATTTGAACTTTTTTGATTACTAAATTACATTTTATAATTTAAATTATATTAAATGCAAATTTGTCGCTAGGATAACAGTTATCAATGTTGAAAATGGATTTTTGTGAGCTATGTTCAAATTCAAATTTGTGACGTTCATGTTTGCACTAATGGCCTCAGAAAAAAAGCGGAAATCAGTGTCTTTTCTAACCGACTATCAGTAAAATAAAAATGTCGATTCTATTAAGTCAGCTTGTGTTGAAACATTTTCCATCATTAAAAATGAAATTAGTGTGCAGAATGCTAAATACAGGTCGGGGATACCAGAATCAAGCAGGTACAAAAATTTAAACACCTGGGAAGCGTTATAACAGAAGACGGAAAGTGCGACACAGAGATCCGAAGGCGAATTGGCATGGCGAAGGAAGCATTCCAGAAGTTGAGTAAAGTATTAAGAAACAGGACATTTTCGCTAGAAACTAGGAAGAGAGTACTGGATTGCTACGTGATGTCCGTCCTTCAATATGGCAGTGAATGCTGGACAATACCATAAAAAATGAAGGAAAAACTTGAAGCAACTGAAATGTGGTTCTACAGAAGGATGCTGCGAATCTCATAGATTGAGCATGTGAGCAATGATGAGGTCTTGGAAATGATGGAAACAAAAAGGAAATTAATACTGAACATCAGGAAGAGACAGCTGAAGTTTCTGGGACAGGCAATGAGGAAGGAGGGCTTGGAGAACCTGATACTGACAGGCCAGACAGAGGAAAAAAGAGATAGGGAAAAGCAATGGATAACATATTTGAAGGACCTAATCAGGTGGATGACGGAACGAGGATTGCACGGTGTAACAGGAGAAGGCGTGCTCAGAGCCACCAGGGATAGGGAGACGTGGAAGGCCATGATCGTTTACGTCCTGAAGGGACAGAGCACATAGAAGAAGAAGAAGTGTGCAGAGATCAAAATCCAGCTTAGTTTCTTATATTGTGTCTTTGGAAAAAGCATAATGAATAAAATAGAAATGTAAATTGCATTTTCTAGTCTTGGCTTGTTCGCTCATTATCATTAATTTTGTAACTGGGTGTGGTGATATTTTGGATAATTATGCATTTTTTTCATCCCAAATAAAGCCCCAAAACATGTGAAGGCTTTTTGTTTTTTGTTGTTTTAAACTTTTCACCTTTTAAACTTTTCCAGCAAGACATTAAAGAATTTAAGGCAGAATGGAAAGCTAAGTATGGAAGAATAAGAAAAAGAAAAACACTAATGAAGAAAACAATAAACGAATATGAATCATGAAGACAGTAGATAACAATTGAAATTGCAAATTAAATTTTTGAAGATCAAAATTAACTGGAAATTAAAAAACCGAGAGAGAGAATTACAAAAGCAAGAGAAGAAACTGTTAGCATAGGACTTATAGTAATAATATGAGAAGAAGAAAACATAGTTAAGGGGAGAGAACAATTAAAGAACAAGAATTAAGACAACAGAAAATGACGATTGACAGTGTATTTAAATCTATGACGATCAAAGTTGACTGAAACGCAAGAAGCCGGAAGGGAGTCCCACAAGCGAGAGAAGAAACTGTTAACATAGGACTGATAATATGAGAAGAAGAAAACATAGTTACGGAGAGAGAACCATTAAAGAACAATAATTACGAATACAGAAAATAACGATTGACATTGAATTTCTGAAGATTAAATTGACTAAAAGTCTATCAACGCAGTTACCGTGAGAAAGAGACACACTATTATAAGTCTATCAGCACAATTACTGTTTTTGTAGAAAAGTCACGTGGAAAGCTACATAATGGCGGTGGGAAAGTGATTTTAGGCCAAGATGTCAGATCAGAACGAGTGACATTTCAGATTCTTTCGGTTTTATCAATAGTCTACCAAGTATACAACACTAGCACTTGAGCAGATTTAATAGAAAGAGGTTAATGAGAATATGAGAAAAACACTTTTAAGGAGAGAGAGCAATAAAGGGAGAAGAACTAAGAAGATTATAGATAACGATTGACATTTCATTTAAATTTTTGAAGCTAAAATTTGGCTGTAGAGCAAGAAGATAGAAAAGAGTTCCACGGATGAGAAGTGAAAGAGAAGATGTATTTAGCAAAGAACTTACAATTACATCTATCTAATTCAACTGTGACCTTGCTATAAATCTTATACATCGCTTCAATTCATAGATTCTAGGTCCCATAGACTAAAGTCTATCAGAACAATTACCATGGGATTATTTATTGAAAAAGGCACTGGGAAGCTACAGGATTGCGAAGAGCGAAGCAAACAAAGCAAACGTTATTAAATATTTTTTTTTTGTTTTTTATAAGCGTTTCACCCCGAGCAAGCCATGTCTCTGCCACTACTGCGCAAGGGGCTACATAGAGTGGAGAAAGGATGATTAAATATAGGAAATGTCAGAGGGTGGGTGATAGGCGGGTAAGGATACCGAGAATGAGGGTTGGGTAGATGAGAGTGTTCTGAGAATAATTGGGAGTTAGTGTGATAGGAGGTGTCTATTGACCCTACATTTAAACACCTGGAGATTGTAGCTGTCGGGAAAGCAGACTTGTGGAAGGGAGTTCCACAGGCGGGAAGCGCGAGAAAAGAAGCTGTTGGAGTAGAATTTACAGTTACATCTTATTTGTTTAACTGTAAAAGGGTGGGACCTATTTGCTAATCTAGGATCTCGTGTAAATTCGTGCTTAGGCGGCACCAGTGATCTAAGCTCATCGGAGCAGTAGCCATGAAAGTACTTGTAGAAGAGGCACAGGGAAGCCACATCACGCCGGTGAGAGAGCGGCTGCAGCCGGACTGCCAAGTCAGTATCAACCACGTTACAGATCCTCCTTTGTATTTTGTCAAGAAGCTCAAGGAGAGCAGCAGGGGCACCCGACCAGATATGGCAGCAATATTCAATACACGGGCGGATGGTAGATTTGTATATGTGCAGAATAGATTCAGGTGGGAAAAACTTCCGGGCCCTGCACAGGGAGCCGACTTTCATAGCAGCAGATTTGGCAATGGATTCGATATAGTAAGTGTAAGGCCAAGGAGGCGTAGTATTTTACTCTCTGGGAGGCTAATAGAAGAAAATAAAATAAGAGGACTTTAGCAGAAATGAAATCGTTTTAACTATAGAAGAGAATAAAAGAAGAAGAATGACGGCTCAGAATATGAAGTCAGATGGCCGATTTCGTAATCCGGTCTGGTTCGTTGCATTTAGTTATTAAACATGATGATTTTTGAATCCATCTTTCTCTCTTCAGCTATGGGTTGAATAGTAGGACAAACACCAGGTCTACTACAGAAAGAAAGGGCGATTAATTGCAGGAAATCTTTAGCCTAGACAGTCATGAATCGAAAGAGACATGATCGCCCCATTAGTTAACTGAAAGAGTCAAGGTTTAATAAGGGTGGAGGTTGTGGAGAGAGATGATCGCTTAAGAGTGTTTCACGTATTGCATCTGGCAGACTTAGCAGAAGAGACAACACGTTTTAGCCTTCTCTGGTAACCAGTCAAAGAAAATAACTGCTATTGAACTGTATTGAAATCTAAAGTTATTTATAAATGGAACTTTGTCTGTGTGTGTGTGTGTGTGTGTGTGTGTGTGTGTGTGTGTGTGTGTGTTACCTATAGACTCCGAAACAGCTGAACCGATTTTCTTGAAAATTTACACAGTTGTATTATAAGTGTCTGCGGGTGTTCTTAGCTAGGTTTTGTGTCGAGGTACCCCTGATAAATATCGAAAATCGATAATCGAAAAAATCGGGTTATAGAAGGAGTGGTCCGATTTTAATCACATTTGATAGACTCATAGACAAAGTCATAAAAAACGATATTCAGAAGTTTAAAGGTTGCAGTTCTTAAAATAGTGCAGAAAATTTGATATCGATACCAGGAAATCAAAATTTGACTTTCAGCCATTCATTTTTCTTTCAGTCTACGGTTTCGTTTTAACTAGAAACAACTATTGCTTTTTAGTCTTTTGTGCCAACGTTCAAGGAGTTTGAGCTCCTGGACCATGGATTAGTTTTAAAGCTTTCATTACACCCGAGCAACGCCGGGCTATACTGCTAGTGCATCTTTAAAACAATGAAAATTACTCTCCAATTAACAGATAATAAAAAAAGGAAATCTGTGAAACGTCAAGACTCGATGGATTCTGAAGGAAAATGATACAGAAAACCTTTTCTTTTACTTTATGAAAATTCTTATATTATTTCCATTATTATTTGCATTTAACAGGTGAAAACTTTGGAAAAGACGCAAAGAGTTGTAAGTTTAATTTTTCTTTAAAAATAGATTTATAATTTCTTCTTGTAATAATTTCAATATTTGTGACTATTAGCACCGGATTGGATGTGCGTTGTGGTGTAATGGATATCGGCTCGGAATGAGAACTCGGTAACGCCGGGTTCGAATTCCAGTCGAATTTTTTTCCATTCACTTACGCGCCAAATACCTTTGGAAAGGTATTAATCCATCTCCTTTTAGATTTGGGTTGAATAGCAGGACAGGTTGTGTTCTATAGCTTTGGTTAACAACAAGTCTACTGCAGAAAGTAATGCCAGCCTAGTGCGGGAAAATCTGTCCAGTCTCTTTCTAGACAAGTCCGCCCATGTGTGTATCCCGTGTGACACTTTCTGACTAAATATAATAATTGGAAACAAAGCTTCTACTGGGTGTAAGGTGGGGGATTTGTTCTCTATTGTTATGAAGTAATAAACTGATCCCCCCTCTCGCTATGAATTGAAGAGCAGGATATATTGGATTCTATATAACTGGTAGATCTACCGCAGAAAGTAAAGTAATGGCAACCTACTGCGGGAAAGTCTTCTGCCCAATCAGTCATGTTTTTGTCGAGACATGAACACGTATGACACTTAACTGACTAACTGAGTAGTCTATTGATTGACTAAAATGCTGACATTTCTTATTTCTTTTAGAATTAATCAATTCTTGGTGAAATAATATATCATATTATCATATTAAATATATATATTATAATATATCATATTAGTATATTATATTATATTAGTATATTAATCTAGGATATCAAGAGTTCATTGTCTAACTGAATCTTTAAAATTGATTTCGCATCTTTTAGCAGAAAAAATATAATCAATATATTTTTTCTTTTACAGCATCAAGCTATGGAAACAAACAAAGTAGCAGTAAGTTTCTTATTTATGAGGAAACTATTCCATTTGAAATTTCTACTTTTTGACCCGAAACTTCTTTTAAATGATACAAATTTTGAAATTTTTTATCATTTCACTCCATGCAAGGCAACAAAACCATTAAGGCTACAGAGTGGTAAAGAATAAGAAAAAAAAGAAAAGAAAAAAGAAACATTAATGAGGAAGAACAATAAAAGAATAACTAGAAGACCTCCTACAGAAGGTAGCTGAGGAAAGTGACAAAAAAGGACTACAAATAAACAGCAAGAAAACTGAATGCATTGTCATCAGCAAAAAGAGCGACCCAAAATGCCAAATACAGGTAGGGGATACTAGAATCAAGCAAGTACAAAAATTTAAACACCTGGGAAATGTCCTAACAGGAGATGGAAAGTGCGACACTGAGATCCGAAGGCGTATTGGCGTGGCGAAGGACGAGTTCCAGAAGCTGGGTAAATTACTAAGACACAGGAAAATTTACCTAGAAACAAAGAAGAGAGTGTCAGATTGCTATGTGATGTCAGTTCTCCAATACAGCAGTGAATGCTGGACAATATCATCGAAGATGAGGAAAAAAACTTGAAGCAGCGGAAACGTGGTCTTACAGAAGGATGCTGCGGATATGGACCGAACATGTGAGCAATGATGAGGTTTTGGAAATAATGGCATTGCAAAGAAAACTAATAGTGATCATCAGGAAGAGACAACTGAAAATCCCGGGACATGCAATGAGGGAGGAGGGCTTGGAGAACCTGATACTGACAGGCCAGATAGAAGGAAAAAGAGACAGAGGAAGGCAGCGGATAACATATTTGAAGGGCCTGATCAGGTGAATGACGGAACGGGGGTTGCGTGGTGTAACAGGAGAAAACATATTAAGAGCCACCAGGGATAGGGAGACGTGGAAAGCCATGATCACCTACGTCCTGAAAGGATAGGGCACATAGAAGAAGAATGATTGGCACTGGATTTAATTTTTCTAAGATTGAAGTTGGCTAGAAATCAAGGAGCCAGAAGTGAGTTCCACAAGAAGTGCGAGATAAAGAAACTCCCAACAGAGAACTTGCTGTTACATCTAGGTAATTCAACAGTAAAGAGATAAGACCTTGTCAATCGAATGTTCCTTAAAATAAACCGGAGTGAAGTGCTTTTTTTTATTCAGAAGGGTTACGTAACATCAATGTAACCACAAAAATGACAGGTTTAAATGGCAACTTTATCTTTTTTATTTCTTCTTTTATTAATATTTAAATTTTATTAATATTTAAATTTGATTTCTTCTTTTATTAATATTTAAATCTTTTATATTTTTATTCTTTTCGAGGACATTTTTGCTGTCGTTTTGGCAGTTGTAGTGATGAGTAAAATTACAGTTATTTGCGGAGAACCATGATGGCATATGTCTTGACCCAAATTAGAAGTAGAAAAATGAATCATTAATGCGAATAGGATGTGCGCTGTAGTGCAGTGAATATCGGCTTGGAACGAGAAATCGGCCGAGCATAGACATAAATACAATAAGGAAACCATTAATACGGTGTGCTAAAGAAAAAAGAAAACAATAATAACAAATTGCAATATGAGTTCTGGTAAACAATTTCTAGTGAAGCATCAGTAAAAAAACAAAACAAAAAAAACATACACTAATATCCTCACTTGGCTCAGTGGATAAAAGTTAGAGTTGGGAGCTTAATACCTGGCTACAGCAGAGGTAAACAAAAGCTTGGAAAGTTAATTCAAAAGGAAATAATGAAACTAAAACAATCTACCCCGGTGGATGAAATAATCACCTGAAGAAGGCCGGAGCTTATAACGGCTGAAGCGTCGTGAATACGGCAACAAAGACTAAGAACCAAACAATATAAATAATTAGAATACCTCATCTCAGAAATATGGAGAGATCCTGAAGAAGGCTGGAGGGTATAACGACCGAATCGTCGTGAATATGGCAACAAAGATGAGAGTAACAGTACGAACAATCTAAATAGTGTAAATATTTTTTTATAATTCTCTCAACCAATACAAGACGGTACTGCCACTGGTGCGCTTGGGGTTACATAATAGGAGAGTGAAGAGAGAGGAGAACATATCACAGTAGGTGTCGGAGAATGGGTAAGAGAAAGACGGGAAAACTGGTGTGATGAGAGCTGCGCCAGAGTAAAGTGCAAAGGGAGAAGAACATGGTACGGGGTGCCGGGGAATGGATAGGAAGCAAGGAGATAAGAGATGGCTGTTGACGTTGCCTTTAAATTCTTGGAGGTTGTAGCTGTCAGGGAAGCAAATAGACAGAAGGAATTTCCACAGACGGGAAGTGCGAGAAAAGAAGTTGATTGTTTTCACTGTAAAAGAGTAAGGCCTTGTTGCTAGTTTAAATTCGTGCAGAGGAGGCACCAGGGAGCTAAGCTCGTAAGAGCAGAATCCGTGAAAATATTTGTAGAAGAGACAGGGGGTATTCACATTTCGTCGGTGAGAAAGTGACTGGAGCCGAGCTATCTGATCAGGATCGACTACATTGCAGATTTCTTCTTTTGTCGAGAATCCCAATATGAATAGCAGGGGCCCACAACCAGAGATGACAGCAGTATTGAATGCACTGGTTGATGGTAGATTTGTATATGCGCCTAACGGATTCAGACGAGAAAATATTCCTGGCTTAACACAGGGACCCGTCCTTCCTAGCAGTAGATTTAGCTATTGATCCAATGTAGTTGTTCCACGAGGTCAGGTGAGAGAGTGACAATGCCTTATCTAAAAAATATAGACAGATCCTGAAGAAGACCAGGGAGTAAAACTGCTGAAACGTCGTGAATATGGTAACACAGATGAGAAAATATAAAGAGAGTAACAAATTACAATATCTCGTTTCAGAAATATAGGCAAATATATGTTTCGTTCATTCTTTTTATTTATTCATTTATTTATTAACTTATTTATTGTGTTTGTATTTTCTAGGTTCAAGCTTTGGGGTCCAAGAAAAGGGAGGCGGTAAGTAAAACTACACATTCAGGTGGGCAGAAAAAATAAAAGCACGTGGTATTCCCAAGAGATCACCTCCTGACCAGAATCGTCTTTGCTTAATTCATTGTAGTACTTTTGTAATAGAATGAATTCTGAAAGATGTCAGCTGTGTTTTGAAAATAGTATTATGGTAACCGTGCCATATCCGGCTAGCCAGCCCATGGAATACAATCTAAAAGTAATTTGGAAAAAGCAAGGCAATGAAGCCACTAAGATGCTACGCATTACTTGCGTGTAAGAATATATGGAAAAACTCTATTAAGAAGTCATTCATTTGAGTGCCATACGTGATACACGCTTTGGACGATCACGTCTCGAAAGAAACATGACTGATTGGGCAGAAGATTATCCCGCAGTAGGTTGCCATTTCTTTCTGTGGTAGATTGGTTGTCATCCAAGGCTATAGAATCTAATCTGTTCTATTATTTAACCCATAACTGAAGGGAAGAGACGGATTAATACCTTTCTCAAGGGTATTTGTGCATAAGTGAATGCAAGGAATTTAACTGGAATTCGAACTCGGCTCCCCGATTTGGCGTTTCGAGTCGATATCCACTGCATCACAACACTCTTCTTCTATTAAGAAGAGAGAACAGTAAAAGATCAAAGTTGACTAGAAAGTAAGGAGTTGAACGAGAGTTCTACCATCGAGTAGTGCAAGATAAGAAACTGATAAGATAGAACTTACGGTTACGTTAAGCGAATTCAACTGATGAGTCCTTGTTGTCAATCTGCTATTGCGCTTAAGTTCATCAACTCCAAATACCATAGAGAAAATCTCATAAGATCAATTATCATGAAACTATTTATAGAAAAAAAAAAAAAACACATAAGCTATATTACAGCGATGGTAAGTTACTGATGCCGAGATGCATTCAGAACGAATAATATTACAGATTTTTCAATATTTGGAGCATGGGCGAACGGTAGATTTCACATTTATATGGAAGGTAGATTCTGACAAAAAAATATCTAACACCTTACAGTAAACTAATTTTCCTGGCATCAGGCCTAGTATTCGATTAAACAAAATCTTTCCAATTCGTGTTAGGGAAAAACGTTAACTCGAGAAGTCATTCAATGAGTGACTCCCCTGAAGATTAGCAAAAGCCATACCCTTGCAAGGCACAAAGCGTTATTATTGCATATTGGAGCCAAGGATGTTGGAAGGCTGAAATATAAAGACGGACAACGTGTATTTAAACATATATCCCCTAAATTTATTTATTCATTTATTTATTAACTTATTTATTGTGTTTGTATTTTCTAGGTTCAAGCTTTGGGGTCCAAGAAAAGGGAGGCGGTAAGTAAAACTACACATTCAGGTGGGCAGAAAAATAAAAGCACGTGGTATTCCCAAGAGATCACCTCCTGACCAGAATCGTCTTTGCTTAATTCATTGTAGTACTTTTGTAATAGAATGAATTCTGAAAGATGTCAGCTGTGTTTTGAAAATAGTATTATGGTAACCGTGCCATATCCGGCTAGCCACCCATGGAATACAATCTAAAAGTAATTTGGAAAAAGCAAGGCAATGAAGCCACTAAGATGCTACGCATTACTTGCGTGTAAGAATATATGGAAAAACTCTATTAAGGAGTCATTCATTTGAGTGCCATACGTAATACACGCTTTGGACGATCATGTCTCGAAAGAGACATGACTGATTGGGCAGAAGATTATCCTGCAGTTGGTTGCCATTTCTTTCTGTGGTAGATTGGTTGTCAGCCAAGGCTATAGAATCTAATCTGTTCTGTTATTTAACCCATAACTGAAGGGAAGAGACGGATTAATACCTTTCTCAAGGGTATTTGTGCATAAGTGAATGCAAGGAATTTAACTGGAATTCGAACTCGGCTCCCAGATTTGGCATTTCGAGTCGATATCCACTGCATCACAACACTCATCTATTAAGAAGAGAGAACAGTAAAAGATCAAAGTTGACTAGAAAGTAAGGAGTTGAACGAGAGTTCTACCATCGAGTAGTGCAAGATAAGAAACTGATAAGATAGAACTTACGGTTACGTTAAGCGAATTCAACTGATGAGTCCTTGTTGTCAATCTGCTATTGCGCTTAAGTTCATCAACTCCAAATACCATAGAGAAAATCTCATAAGATCAATTATCATGAAACTATTTATAGAAAAAAAAACAAAAAAAAACACGTAAGCTATATTACAGCGATGGTAAGTTACTGATGCCGAGATGCATTCAGAACGAATAATATTACAGATTTTTCAATATTTGGAGCATGGGCGAACGGTAGATTTCACATTTATATGGAAGGTAGATTCTGACAAAAAAATATCTAACACCTTACAGTAAACTAATTTTCCTGGCAGCAGGCTTAGTATTCGATTAAACAAAATCTTTCCAATTCGTGTTAGGGAAAAACGTTAACTCGAGAAGTCATTCAATGAGTGACTCCCCTGAAGATTAGCAAAAGCCATACCCTTGCAAGGCACAAAGCGTTATTGTTGCATATTAGAGCCAAGGATGTTGGAAGGCTGAAATATAAAGACGGACAACGTGTATTTAAAAATATATCCCCTAAATTTATTCTCTCATCAGGTGACGTATCGTTAAAGTGGATGTATGTTCAAAGGTAACAGCACACACGCATCGAGGGGCCAAAGGGCCCCCCCTCGCTCGCAGTTTCCCACAGTCTTTCTCCATCTTATTCAAATCCCGATTCTCGACCGACTGCTTACTACTAATAATTTCTGTCTCTTATATAAGCGATCACGTCATATCCTGATACATTGCAAAGCCCACATTATCTGACCTTGGCTACGCTGGTTTTAAAACAATCAAATATTTTCCTGATACCAAGAATTTTAACAGCATTCTTAATTTTGACAACAATCAATATTTATCAAACAATGTCTATTTTTTTTTGCTAGCAATTTGCCTTTTTTTTTTTTACTGTTTCATGAAAATACACATCTTCAGGATTTGATGGTTCAAATGTTTTATTTTCTTCTCACAGGAATAACAGACGGAACACTTCTTAGATGTAAGTTTTATATTTCAAACTGAATTTTAATAATTAATTATCTTTATATTTCGCATATGCGAGGTTTATTCATTTACGGTTATTATGACTGTAACATTCAAAGTGTAAACGATGAATTTGTTATGACGAAACAAAATGAAAAAATCGTAGTAAATGTTTAATGACAGCCAACATCATTAATAGATAGAGCATATTAAAGAAGAGCAACAAGGAGAAGATGAAGAACGTGAAGAACAACAACAAAAGCAAGAACAACAAGGAGGACAAACATGAGGACGAACAACAACAACAGCAAGAAGTATAACAACAACAACAACTTCTTTGCGTCCAGGTTCTTACAACATTTCTGTAATAAAATGCGATTGTGGCGAGTAATAAAAGTTCGGAAAGGGACTTACCTCAATCTGTAAGAGTAGCATGCAAGGTCCTGTTACGTGCTAGATAGAAAAACAATATGGCGACCGATTATATGCTGGCGGGTCTCACGAAGTAACGTGAAATCCCGTTCTTCATATGCAAATAAGATGGTGCCGACTTGCAGAAAAAGCCTCTGTTTTCAGAGAAGGGTATTGTTTTGGAGTTGTGAGTTACAACCAAAGCGTGTGTACGTACAGTATTCAGGCCAGTGTTGAACTTCCGAGAATTGAACAGATATGTGACCTACCACACCAAAGATGGAATCGACGTATGTGAAGAAGTCATGAGGGAGTGAAGGAGAATGGAACGAGCAATCAAGATCGTGGATTTAAAGTCGGTTTACCTTCAAATTTATGTGGACAAGAAACTATGATGGTATCAATTGGTAGAATATAAAGGTTAGATTTATTGCTTGACCAGATTAGGATTTGGACTGAATTCCGCATCAAAAATTATGACAGCAGTGCTTAAGACCGTGTTGACCAAAGATGAAGCGGTGAAAAGAGCTACCTGCTCTTATATCGATGATGTACTGGTGGACGAGACAGAGGTGACGGCGGAAATGGTGGGAGACCATGTCAAAACGTACAGACTGACGGCTAAGCTATCAGTCATTGGAAAATGGAATGGCTTTGGGATTGAACTTACAGCGGAATAAGACAGAAAAGTTGATGTTTGGAAGAGGAAACGAGATCTGTACGAGTAGCATGCAAGGTCCTGTTACGTGCTAAAAAGAAAAACAATATAGCGGCCGGGCCTGATTATATGCTGGCGGGACTCACGAAATAATGTGAAATCCCGTTCTTCATATGCAAATAAGATGGTGCCGGCTTGCGTAAAAAGCCTCTGTTTTCAAAGAAGGGGGTTGTTTTGGAGTCGTGAATTACAAGCGAAGCGTGTGAACGTACAGTATTGAGGCGTGACGATTAAAACCATCAAAACCAAAATCACACTTTCACCTTTCTTGGAAGATCTTCAAGTAAGCACAATGTCGGATACTAAAAAAAAAAAAAAAAATGAAACTAAATTTAAACTCTATACCCAAATATTTACTAAATATCATTGTGAGAATAAGAAAATAATAACAAAACTTTTCCAGTTTAAAATTAATTTTCTTTTTATATATATATGCCTTGTGGATATCGGCTCGGAACGAGAAATCGGGGAGCGGAGTTGAATTCCAGTTGAATTCCAGTTGAATTCTTTGCATTCAGTTACGCTCAAATACTCTTGGGAAAGGTATTAATCCGTCCCTTCCCTCCAGTTATTGGTTAAATAACAAGACAGATTGTGTTCTATAGCCTTGGCTGGCAACCAATATACCGAAGAAAGTAATGGCAACCTATTGCGGGATAATCTTCTGTCCAATTAGTCATGTCTCTTTCGTATATCACATATGCCACTTAACTGACTGACTATATATATATATGTGTGTATGTATGTATGTGTATGTGTCTGTTACATGTATAAAATATATAATAAGCATTCTCTTATTCCAGACTGCGCATCGACAACAAATATTTATTCCCCTGATAATTTTTTGGGTCTACTCTTCCATGCTGGCTCAATGTATGTTAAAAGAGAGCATTTTCTACGCACTAGATTGTTATTTATGGTAGACTGGCTGTCAACCAAGGATATAGAATTTGTTTTACTATTGCAAATCATAGGTGGATTCATAGCTTTTTCTAACTAAAAAAATTTGCAACGAATTCAAACTAGGGACGCATCAAGTATATTACATCATAAGGCTGGCCACATCAAGTACAGTTCATCATAAGACAGGTTGCATCAAGTACAGTACATCATAAGACAGGTTGCATCAAGTACAGTACATCATAAGGCTGGCCACATCAAGTAGAGTACATCATAAGACAGGTCGCATCAATTACAGTACATCATAAGGCAGACCACATTAAGTACAGTACATCATAAGGCTGGCCACATCAAGTACAGTACATCATAAGGCTGGCCACATCAAGTACAGTACATCATAAGGCTGGCCACATCAAGTACAGTACATCATAAGGCTGGCCACATCAAGTACAGTACATCATAAGGCTGGACACATCAAAAATACATCAGTTTGGCGAACACACACACATATTCATACATTTTTTTTTTCATAATCGTTTCACCCCGAGCAAGGCATTTTACTGCCACTATTGCGCAGGGGTTATATAGAGTGGTGAGAAAGGATGGTTAGTGGTGAGAAAGGATGGTTAGATATAGGAAAAGTCAGAAGTAGAATGATAGACGAGTTAGGATACCGAGAATGAGGGTAGGGTAGATGGTGAGAGTGTTGGGAGAATAGATGCAAGTTAGTGTTATAGGAGGTGTCTATTGAGCTTACATTCAAACTCCTGGAGATTGTAGCCGTCAGGAAAGCAAACACGCGGAAGGGAATTCTACAGGCGGGAAGCGCGAGAAAAGAAGCTGTTGGAGTAGAAATTATGGTTACATCGTTTCAGTTTTACTGTAAAAGGGTGAGACCTAGTTGCCAATCTAGTATCTCGTGTAAATTCATACCTAGGCGGCACCAACGATTTAAGTTCATCGGAGCAGAAACCATGAAAGTATTTATAGAAGAGGCACAGGGAAGTCACATCAAGCCGGTGAGAGAGTGGTTGCAGCCGGTCTACTAAGTCAGTATCGATCACGTTACAGATTCTCCGTTGTATTTTGTCAAGAAGCCCAAGGAGAATAGCTGGGGCACCCGACCAGATGTGGCAGCAGTACTCAATATACGGGCGGATGGTAGATTTATATATGTGCTTGGTAGATTCAGGCGGGAAAAACTTCCGGGCCCTGCACAGAGAACCGACTTTCATAGCAGCAGATTTGGCAATGGATTCGATATAGTCATTCCATTTGAGATCCGCCGAGAGTGTAAGGCCAAGGAGGCGTAGTGTTTTACTCTCTGGGAGGCAAGCTTGTTCCATGCTAATGGGAGGTAGATGCGATTGTCTGTGGTGGTTAGTTGATAGAAGCTTCATTTTAGAGGCGTTGAAATTTATGAGCCATTTCCTACCCCAGGCCACTACGGATTGGAGGTCCTTTTCAAGCTCGGCAGCGAGGTTCGCTTTGTCGCCCACACC
The DNA here is from genome assembly GCA_037127315.1 of Ascarosepion bandense. NCBI lineage: Eukaryota > Metazoa > Mollusca > Cephalopoda > Sepiida > Sepiidae > Ascarosepion > Ascarosepion bandense. The sequence goes on from JBBBDQ010000763.1 coordinate 3,121,785, forward strand.
GGGTTTTTGATCGAGGTGAGAGTAGATTGTGGTGTCATCGGCGTACATGCCTACTTGAGGTCTAATGGCATCGGGGAGATCATTAATGTACATCAGAAAGAGCGTGGGATCTAGGATAGAACCATGAAGGACGCCCGCGTTCGTATGGTAGTTTTGGGAGGCATGTCCATTTAATATACCTTCAATGTGCAGTTAGAGAGGAATGACTGGATGAGATCTAACAAATGTCCAGTTATACAGTAGCTCCGCAGTTTGCATAATAAAAGACCAGCGTGCCAGACTTTGTTGATCGCTTTGGAGATATCCAAGGCAACGGTTCGGGCTTCGCCATTTTTGTCAAGAGCCTGGTATATGTACTCGGTCATTGTCGTTAGCATATCAGCAGTAGACCTGGTGAAGCGAAAACCGTACTGTTTGTCCGAGAGAAGCCTGTGGTCCGTGAGATGCTGAATCACCTCGGCGTTGATAATGGCTTCGAAAACTTTGCCGAAGATCGGAAGGAGATTGATAGGGCGGTAATTGGCGGGGTGTGAGGGTTCGCCAGAATTCTTAAATATAGGAAAGCATATATATACGCAACATATAACTAGAGGACACGCGTAGCGGCGGATGTCAACAAAAGTTCGAAGATACATTCAGCCTGACAGTTGGATTGCAGACCCGTAGATTTGAAACGTAAAGAAAGTGGGTTAGGTGAGAGAGAGCGTTAAAAAGAAAGAGTGAATATCTTAAAGCTTAAACGAAAAGGGAAAAAGAAGAAAGAAGAGAGGAATAAATTTAAAATAGAAAGAAAAGATCAGAGGAAGAAATGATAAAATAAAAATAAATAAATATCATAAATTAACGGTGAAAGGATAAGAAATTGGAGTCTGAAAAAATTAAAAATATATTTAAGAGATAATAGTTAATCTGTTGTGATCACAAAATACTCACACCACTTCTTCTTCTATGTGCCCTGTCCCTTCAGGACGTAGGCGATCATGGATCTCCACGTCTCCCTATCCCTTGTGGCTCTTAGTATGTTTGCTCCTGTTGCTCCTGGCAACCCCCGTTCCGTCATCCACCTGATCAGACTCTGCAGATATGTTATCCGCTGCCTTCCTCTATCTCTCCTTCCTTCTATCTGACCAGTCAGTATCAGGTTCTCCAGGCTCTCCTTCCTCATTGCATGTCCCAGGAACTTCAGTTGTCTCTTCCTGATGCTCAGCATTAATTTCCTTTTTGTTGCCATTCTTTCTAACACTTCGTCGTTGCTTGTATGCTCAGTCCACGATATCCGTAGCATCCTTCTGTAGAACCACATTTCGGCCGCTTCCAGTTTTTTCCTCATTTTCGATGATATTGTCCAGCATTCACAGCCGTACTGAAGAACTGACATCACGTAGCAGTCTAGCACTCTTTTCTTCGTTTCTATTGAGATTTTCCTGTGTGTTAGTATTTTGCTCATCTTCTGGAAGCGTCCTTTGCCATGCCAATTCGCCTTCGGATCTCCGTGTCGCACTTTCCATCTCCTGTTAGAACACTTCCTAGGTACTTAAATTCTTGGACTTGTTTGATTCTGTTATCCCCCACCTGTATTTGGCATTTTGGGTTGTGTCTTTTGCTGATGATCATGCACTCAGTTTTCTTAAAGTTTATTTGTAGTCCCTTCTTGTCACTCTCCACTGCTACTTTCTGTATGAGATCTTGCAGTTTCCTTTCCGTGTCCGCAATCAGTACTGTATCGTCCGCGTATCTTATGTTGTTCAGGTTGTGGCCTCCAATAATAAATCCTGGTGTGTCATCTAGGGTCCTCAAAATATTCTCGCTGTATAGGTTGAACAAATCCGGTGAAAAGACACATCCTTGTCTTACGCCTTTTTCTATCTTTGTGTATCTACTGAGGTCGTTACCTGTCCGTATGCAGGCCGTTTGCTGCCAGTAGAGATTCTTGATTATTCTTATATCTTTGCCGAAAATGTCGAGGTTGCCTATCATTTCCATCAATTCTTTGTGTCGTATTTTGTCGAATGCTTTCGCGTAATCAATGAAGCATAGGTACAAGTCTTTCTTCATTTGTAATGCCCTTTCAGAGAGCATCCTAATCATGAATATGGCGTTCCTTGTTCCAGTGTCTTTGACGAACCCGCACTGTTCCTGCCCTATCTCTGGCCTGATTCTGCTTCTCGCTCTATTCATCAGGATTCTGACAATCAGTTTTGTAATGTGACTCATTAAGCTGATTGTTCTGTGTAGTTCACACTCGTTTGCACCTGGTTTCTTCGGCAGTGCTATAAATATCGACTTGCATAGGTCGTCTGGTATTATTCCGCTGCTATAAATTTCGTTTATTATGTCGGTAATCTTTTCTATGCCATATTCTGTCAGCAGCTCTATCACTATGCCATCTGGGCCAGGTGCTTTTTTTCTGTTCATTTTGGCCATTGCAGCTTCCACTTCGGATTTTAGTATTTCCGGTCCATCCATCTCCTTGTGTATTCTCGGTTGTTCTCTCTTGTCGCCAAAGAGATCCTTTATGTATTCTTCCCATCGCTGGAGTATTTCCTCTTTCTCTACTATGATTGTCCCTTCCTTGGATTTTATGCATCCTGTTGAGGAACAGGTTTTTTGTCCTGTCTGTTCTCTTATCTCTTTATGCATTTCTGCTTTGTTGTTCCTGCTCAGTCTCTCTATTTCTGCACATTTGTTGTTGAGCCATTCCTCTTTGGCTTGTCTGCAATTGTTCCTTATCTCCCTGTGAAGTTTTTGTACTCTGCTCCGTGTCTTGGCGTTATTTTTTGTCTCCTTTGCATCATGTGGAGGATCTCTTCGGTCATCCACTCATTTTTTCTTCTGCGTCTGATTTCCTTTGGGGCTATGTTGTTCGCTGAGGTCACCATTGCTTCTTTTAGTGACTCCCATTTTGAGTATCCTTTTCCAATTTGTTCTTCATATTTCTTTTTTACGCTGTTATTATATTCTTTCTGCAGGGTGAGATAATCCTCTAGTGTGTCGTATTGCAGTCTTGGTGTTATGCTGGGTTTCTTCAGTCTTCGGAGTTTCACTTTTAGTTTGCAGATGACTGGGACGTGGTCACTTCCGCAGTCAGCACCTGGGTACGTTTTGCATTGGACTACTGCGTTCCTGAATCTCTTGTTTATAGTTATATAATCTATTTGGTTCTTCGTGTCCCCTCCTGGGCTTCTCCATGTCCATAAACGTCGTGGGTGTTCTTGGAACCAGGTGTTAGTAATGACCTGGTCATTGGCTGAGCACCATTGGATCAATTTTTCTCCTTTTTCGTTGCGCTCTCCTAGTCCGAAGTTGCCGTTCGTGTCTCCTTCTCTATCTTTACCTACCTTTGCATTTAAGTCCCCCATTATTATCCTGACTTCTTGGCTTTTGCACTGAGCCTTAGCACTGTCCAGTATTGAATAGAATGATTCTATTTCGTCCTCTGAGCTTTGAGTTGTTGGCGCATAGACTACTATAATAGCTATATTGAGGGGCCTTCCCCGCAGTTTAACCAAGAGGACTCTCTCTGACAGTTGCCAGTATCCAAGTACACATCTCTTCACTTGTTTGTTTAGTATTAAAGCGACCCCTTTTTCGTGTTTTTTTCCTCCTGTATATATTATCCTGTGGGTGTCGCTACTGAAATCTCCGTTATTAGGCCATCTTGTTTCACATATTCCTAGGATGCTGATATTCAGTCTGTTCATCCTCACACCACTATATAAACAAAATTATACTAATGATACAATCAACAAAACAAATATAATACAATATAAAATAAAAAAGTAAAAAAAAGTTTAAAAAATTAAAAAAAAACTAATTTAAAAGTAAGCCTAATTATTCTATTTAAATTTAGTTGTTTAAACTTAATTATTTAGTTTAAAAATATATTTATATATTACTAGTGAAAGGACAAAAAAATTGGAAATTTAAAAAAAAAACTAAGGAAATTAAACAATTAAGATATAATAGTTAATCAATTAGCTTTAATCATAATTACCACTACACGACTATATAATCAAAATTATATTAATTATTCGATTAACAATACAATAATAATAATAATAATAATAATAATAATAATAATAATACCATAATGTAGGTAAATTTTTCGGTCAACAGTACAGTTATAATACCGTATAACTTTAGCACTGTAAAAACATATATATGTACACATACAACTCACACACACACGAAATTGCGTACACACATACCCGCATATACATATATATGTAAACCCATATATGTACATGTACACAGATACATATATACATATACACACATACGAGCACACACACACATATAAACACTCAAACACCAGCAAAAACAAATATGTAAGCAATACCATAGATATACAAAAACCCGTATAAAAAAAACCTCAACATACATAACAATGGTTTATAATTAAACAATATATATTCCGTAGAATAGTGTGATGTGTGTAAAGTCATCAGAAGAATGAATGACGAGCTAAAAGTTTAACATAGTTTAAACCGGCTCCTGTGTCGACATTTAAAAATTAGTTCCCTCCGCAGATTCAGCAGATCCAATTGGTTTATGTGTTTTACAATAGTGATATTTTCATCCAGGCATAAGTGACAGCAATCTTTGAAGTTGGTGGGTGTGTTGGATTTTTTAATGATATTCAATTTAATCATGATTATTGTCTTTCAATGACCAGAGATATTTTGATAGAGCTGTCTGATTTCTTAGTTCAGGGTTGGAAAAAGAGTGTGTGTGATTGTACAACCGTATCTTTCAAGCACCTGCAGAAATACCAATGTAGTATTTTTTCAAGTTTGTATTTTCTTTTGGGTATATCATGGCTTGATATACTACCCCTTCTGTCATACACTCTCCACCCATAGGACAGTCATTTTTTATTCTGCAGTTGAATTTAGGTGTATGACTGTCGTGTCCAGGTGCATCCCTTATGTCTGGTAAATTCCGGGCAACTTTAGTTTTGCTTTGGTTAGGAGTTGTAGAACTACGGTTGGCTCGACTAGGAGTTGTTACTCTGGAGCTGGCTTGATCAGTGGTAGTAGGTTTCGGGTTATCACTTTGGTTTTTATATCTAGATAAAGGTCTTCTATTGTGGGAACTGATTATACTTTCTATATTTTTAGTGCACGAATAGCTAATTTTTAGGATTGTTCTATTTTTCTATGAAGGTTACTAGAACTGCTAAAATGTTTATCTACGGGTTTTAAAAAATATTTACCGATATTAATATTACATAATTTACAAAATGGAGGGTTGAACCAAATTGCTTTATTTTTTCTGTTGGTCTTATTGGTATTACTATATTTCAAGGATTCGTCATAAAAAACGGCTTTTGAAATCCGCTCTTATGTAAAACCTCGTTATTTATTTTTTTGTGTGTCAAAAGTTTTTGGTTAGAAGATAGTCTGTTGATTCTAGTATTAAGGGAGTTAGGAATTTGTCTCAGTACATGTGAGGGGTGGTTGTAATTAATTAATATTAATGTATAAAGACGTTTGGTTAGGTTTTCGGTAGGGTCCAAAGCTGTTACTTGAGAGGTCGAAGGTGATGTCTAGAAAATTAACTATTTTAAGGTTGGTCTGGATATCTAATTTAAAACCTCGGTATTAAAAGGCATTAGTTAATTATTTTTGTTTTTGTAGCACTCTTGGACCAGTACTATTGCTAATAATTGATAATTCGTCATCTCTGTATAAGCCGACTACTTCTAGGTCCCAAAATCTACCTATAATGTTTAATATATATAAACCTACCAGATCGGTGACCTGGGCAGAGTCGAAGGCACCCATGAGTGTCCTATGGGTGGAGAGTGTATGACAGAAGGGGTAGTATATCAAGCCATGATATACCCAAAAGAAAATACAAACTTGAAAAAATACTACATGAAATACCATGAAATAACGTGTCTGCCTTAATTGTTCTTATATTTGCTCAATATATATATATATATATATATATATATATATATATATATTTAGAGCTTTCTTAGAGAGTTATCCTACGACTGTATGTACAGGATACTCATTTGGTTTCTTCTATACCCACACTGCATGGTGATATATATATATATATATATATATCCAACGGTCTTTATTATAATAGAGTTAATAATTATGTTTTTCACTACTCGACAACATAATTATTTAAAAGTAAAATAATATGGTACTGTTAAAGAGCAAACACGCGCAAGTGCTTTCATAACTGGTAGTAAAGTTAATTAATTGGCAGTAAAGAGAATGAACTGAGCCGACGCTGCTTCGCTATTGCCACTAACTCTCTCCATGAGAGTAACAAGTGGAATATATATATTCCATATATATATATATATATATGGAATATATATATGGAATATATATATATATATATATATATTATTATTATTATTATTATTATTATTATTATTAAAATACTTTAATCCAAACGTAAAAGTAGGAAGGTAAATACCAAGAACCTGATCTTAATTAATATTAAAATGTTAATATTAAATATATATTACATATATATATATATGTATATATATATATATATATATATATATATATATATATATAGTAAATATATATATTTAATATACATATATTTATTAATATATATATATTTAATATATATATATATATCTCAATTATATATATTAAATATATATTTAATATATATATATATATATATATATATATATATATATATATATATATATATATATATATATATATGCACAACAGTCTTTGACATAGTAGAGAATATTGCTTCACCATCAGATTGCTCCATCTAGAAGGCTGCCTTGGTCTAACGTTTTAAAGAAAAAAATCAACAAAGTTAATTGTGTCTTGTCTACGGCCATATCGTATTGAATACAGCGGTTCCCGTCCGATCACCGAAGTAGAGCAACGTCGAGCTTGGTCAGTACTTAGAATGGGTGACCATTTGGGAATTCCAGGTGCTGTAAACGTAAGGACCAAGAATGGTCCTCTAGGTTCGGGGGTTGGGTGTAGAGCTCACAACTCAGCCTCGTATAAACAGTTTGATACAGAAATAGCAACAAAAAGTTGCTGCCCTATGCACCATCTGGATGTGATGGATAAATGATGATGATGAATTTTCTGTTGCAAAGTTTACTTATTTTCCTGCACTAATAAGAGGATAACAACAAACACAATCAACAAAAAATGCAAATATTTTACTAAAAAATTTATGCAGTTAGAAATAGAGAATAATACACTTATTTCTCTTTATTGTTCAATAACTTCTCCACATCAGGTGAAATGTTTGTCGACGACAGAAGCAAAACACCGTCCAGATAGTCATCACGACATAAACGACTTTTAGTATATTTGTTTTCAAAAAAAAAGTTATTTACATATGTACTTCCAAATAATGACACCATCATTTTTACATCATTCTATAGGCTTTTATATGTTTCTCCTGGCAAAGCATATTTTTGTCAGAGTTAGCTGTGGATTCGGAATTTGATTTTAATTTCAAAAGTAAGTCAGTTAACTCCAACTGATATTTTTCTGCCACGTGCTCCACAAAAGAACTAGATTATTAGTGCCTGGGTTTAAGTTGGCGGGCTGAACAAAAATCCTTCACAGGTTTAATGTGACCCGAGAACAAGAGATTGCCGACCTATGGATTAGACCGTAAGAATTCTGTTCTTGAGACTACGGACGAAACTTCCATTTCACGGAGGGGATTTCTGTACAATAACATCCTTTTGGAGTACTAATCCTTTATAAGAAATTTGATAGACGGAAGTCGTTGACGGTTGTCTCAAGTCATCGTGACCTTTATATAACCATTATTATTTTTCTTTTCTTTTCCCGAATACTTTTGACCTCTAAAAATTTGCATATAATCACTTTTTCTAGGTGTTCTACCCTGCGACGGAAGTAAAGGTAATAATTTCTATATATTTTTTATTTTCGGTTCTAAGACTTCATATTAATTTGGAAAAAATTTAATATCATCGTCTTTGCTATTTCTCTGTGAATATATATGATGGCAAGTGGTTAAAGCGTTAAAGTTCCTTCGCTAATTCAAGTAGGTGATTTCATTATAATATCGTTCCTCTTGTGTTTGAATTTTACTATACCAAAGAATTAATTTCATTTATTATCAACTTGAAGGAGACCTAAGTTTTGTGTGAGAAATTTCATGGGTAGAAGTCGTTAACTATTGTACTAACACAAAGATTCTGGTCATCGTGACCGATTTATTACTGTTGTTCTTTTTTTTGCGAATATTTTTCTCGACTTCTTAACATGTCTAAATATTCGTAACCCTAGGTTCTCAACATAAGCATCACAGAGGTAATGTCATTTTATTTTCTTTAGTTTGTATTTCTAAGATTTCATATTATTTTGACACTTTTGTTAAAAATTTTTTTTTGTGTCTTCCTGTTGTTTGTGCAAATATATTTGATGGTAAATGATTATAACGTTAGTGTTCAGTGCAGAAATTGTGTTTGAATCTCATTATGCCAAAGAATAGATTTCTTTTATTATCATCCTGAGTAAGACCTAAATTTCGTTTGAGAAATTTAATAGGTAGAAATTGTTGACTATTGTACTAATACAAAGTTTCAGGATATTGAGACCAATATATTACTGTCATTCATTTCATACGAATATCTTGTCGACATCTTAAATGTTTAAATATTCATATCCCTAGGTTATCAACATAAGCATCACAGAGGTAACGTCATTTTATTTTCTTTAGTTTGCATTTCTAAGATTTCATATTATTTTGACACTTTTGTTAAAAAATGTTTATTTCTGTCTTCCTGCTGTTTGTGCCAATATATTTGATGTTAAATGATTATGACGTTAGTGTTCAGTGCAGAGATTCTGTTTGAGTATCACAATATGAAAGAATTGATTTCTTTTATTATTATCCTGAGTGAGACCTAAGTATCTTGTGAAAAATTTTATACCCAGAAATCGGTGACTATTGTATTAACACAAAGATTAAAGTCATCGTGACCAATATATTGTTGTTATTCTTTTTAAAGAATATTTTGTCGACTTTTTAAAATAATTAAATATTCGTATCCCTAGGTTATCAACATAGACATCTCGGAGGTAATGTCATTTTATTTTTCTTTAGTTTGCATTTGTAAAATTTCATATTAATTTGACACTTTTGCTAAAAAAAGTTGTTTCCGTCTTCCTGCTGTTTGTGCCAATATATTTGAAGGTAAATGAATATACCGTTAGTGTTTCGTCTAGAAATTTGTGTTTGAATCTCACTATACCAAAGAATTGTTTTCTCAGTGAGATCTATGTTTCGTGTTAGGAATGTCATAGGCAGAAGTTGTTGACTATTGTACTAACACAACTTTTCACGTCATCGTGACCAATATATTACTGTTATTCTGTTTTTCACGAATATTTTGTCAACTTCTTAAAACTTTTAAATATTCGTATCCCTTTTCTCAACTGGGGCCACACAGAGGGAATGCCATTTTATTTTTTTTAGTTTGCATTTCTAAAATTTCATATTAATTTGGCATGTTTGTTAAAAAATTATTTGCGTAGTCATGTTATTTGTGCCAAGATATTAATGATTATAACGTTAGCGTTCCGTGCAGTGACTTGTGTTTGAATCTTACTGTACAAAAGAGTTGATTACTTTTAGTATCATCCTCAGTGAAACCTAAGTTTGTGTAAGAAATTTCATAGGCAGAAGACGTTGACTATTGTACTAACACAAATTTGCATATATTTGTGTGCGATATATTACTGTTACTTTTTAATTTAAGTATATTTTGTTAACTATTGTACTAACACAAAGATTCAAGTCATCGTGACAAATATATTGTTGTTATTCATTTTTAAGAATATTTTGTCGACATTTTAAATAAATAAATATTCATATCCCTAGGTTCCCAACAGAGACATCGCAGAGGTAATGTCATTTTATTTTTCTTTAGTTTGCATTTGTAAAATTTCATATTAATTTGACACTTTGTTAAAAAATATTGTTTCGTGTCTTCCTGCTGTTTGTGTTAATATATTTGAAGGTAAATGAATATACCGTTAGTGTTTCGTCTAGAAATTTGTGTTTGAATCTCACTATTCCAAAGAATTGTTTTCTCAGTGACATCTATGTTTCGTGTTAGGAGTGTCATAAGCAGAAGTCGGTGACTATTGTACTAACACAAATTTTCACGTCATCGTGACCAATATATTACTGTTATTCTCTTTTTTCACGAATATTTTTCAAATTCTTAAAACTTTAAAATATTCATATCCTTACGTTCTCAACTGGGACCACACAGAGGGAATGCCATTTTATTTTTCTTAGTTTGCATTTCTAAAATTTCATATTAATTTTGCATGTTTTTAAAACATTATTTGCGTATTCATGTTATTTGTGCTAAGATATTAATGATTTTAACGTTAGCGTTCCGTGCAGAGACTTGTGTTTGAATCTTACTGTACAAAAGAGTTGATTACTTTTAGTATCATTCTCAGTGAAACCTAATATTGTGTAAGAAATTTCATAGGCAGAAGACGTTGACTATTGTACTAACACAAAGATTCAAGTCATCGTGACCAATATATTGTTGTTATTCTTTTTTAAGAATATTTTGTTGACTTTTTAAAATAATTATATATTCGTATCCCTAGGTTCTCAACATAGACATCGCGGAGGTAATGTCATTTTATTTTTCTTTAGTTTGCATTTGTAAAATTTCATATTAATTTGACACTTTTGTTAAAAAATGTTGTATTGTGTCTTCCTGCTGTTTGTGTTAATATATTTGAAGGTAAATGAATATACCGTTAGTGTTTCGTCTAGAAATTTGTGTTTGAATCTCACTATACGAAATATTTGTTTTCTGAGTGAGATCTATGTTTCGTGTTAGGAATGTCATGAGCAAAAGTCGTTGACTATTGTACTAACACAACTTTTCACGTCATCGTGACCAATATATTACTGTTATTCTCTTTTTTCACGAATATTTTGTCAACTTCTTAAAACATTTAAATATTAGTATCCGTAGGTTCTCAACTGGGACCACATAAAGGGAAAGCCATTTTATTTTTTTTTAGTTTGCATTTCTAAAATTTTATATTAATTTGGCATATTTGTTAAAAAAATATTTCCGTATTCATATTATTTGTGCCAAGATATTAATGATTATGACGTTAGCGTTCCGTGCAATGACTTGTGTTTGAATCTGACTGTACAAAAGAGTTGATTCCTTTAAATATTATCCTCAGTGAAACCTAAATTTGTGTAAGAAATTTCATAATCAGAAGACGTTGACTATTGTACTAACACAAATTTGCATATATTCGTGTCCGATATATAACTGTTACTTTTTAATTTAAGTATATTTTGTTAACTATTGTACTAACACAAAGATTCAAGTCATCGTGACCAATATAGTGTTGTTATTCATTTTTAAGAATATTTTGTCGACTTTTTAAAATAATTAAATATTCGTATCCCTAGGTTCCCAACAGAGACATCGCGGAGGTAATGTCATTTTATTTTTCTTTAGTTTGCATTTGTAAAATTTCATATTAATTTGACACTTTTGTTAAAAAATGTTGTTTCGTGTCTTCCTGCTGTTTGTGTTAATATATCTGAAGGTAAATGAATATACCGTTAGTGTTTCGTCTAGAAATTTGTGTTTGAATCTCACTATACCAAAGAATTCTTTACTTAGTGAGATCTATGCTTCGTGTTAGGAATGACATAAGCAGAAGTATTTGACTATTGTACTAACACAACTTTTCAGGTCATCGTGACCAATATATTACTGTTATTCTCTTTTTTCACGAATATTTTGTCAACTTCTTAAACATTTTAAATATTCATATCCTTACGTTCACAACTGGGACCACACAGAGGGAATGCCATTTTATTTTTCTTAGTTTGCATTTCTAAAATTTCATATTAATTTGGCATGTTAGTTAAAAACTTATTTGCGTATTCATGTTATTTGTGCTAATATATTAATGATTATAAAGTTAGCGTTCCGTGCAGGGACTTGTGTTTGAATCTTACTGTACAAATAAGTTGATTATTTTAATATCATTCTCAGTGAAACCTAAGTTTGTGTAAGAAATTTCATAGGCAGAAGACGTTGACTATTGTACTAACACAAAGATTCAAGTCATCGTGACCAATATATTGTTGTTATTCTTTTTTAAGAATATTTTGTCGACTTTTTAAAATAATTAAATATTCGTATCCCTAGGTTCCCAACATAGACATCTAGGAGGTAATGTCATTTTATTTTTCTTTAGTTTGCATTTGTAAAATTTCATATTAATTTGACACTTTTGTTCAAAAATGTTGTTTTGTGTCTTCCTGCTGTTTGTGTTAATATATTTGAAGGTAAATTAATATACCGTTCATGTTTCATCTAGAAATTTGTGTCTGAATCTCACTATACCAAAGAATTGTTTTCTGAGTGAGATCTATGTCTCGTGTTAGGAATGTCCTGAGCAGAAATCGTTGGCTATTGTACTAACACAACTTTTCAGGTCATCGTGACCAATATATTACTGTTATTCTTTTTTTTTTCACGAATATTTTGTCAACTTTAAACATTTTAAATATTCATATCCTTACGTTCTCAACTGGGACCACACAGAGGGAATGCCATTTTATTGTTCCTAGTTTGCATTTCTAAAATTTCATAATAATTTGGCATGTTTGTTAAAAAATTATTTGCGTATTCATGTTATTTGTGCTAAGATATTAATGATTATAACGTTAGCGGTCCGTGCAGAGATTGTGTTTGAATCTTACTGTACAAATAAGTTGATTATTTTAATATCATTCTCAGTGAAACCTAAGATTGTGTAAGAAATTTCATAGGCAGAAGACGTTGACTACTGTACTAACACAAAGATTAAAATCATCGTGACCAATATATTGTTGTTATTCTTTTTTAAGAATATTTTGTCGACTTTTTAAAATAATTAAATATTCGTATCCCTAGGTTCCCAACATAGACATCTCGGAGGTAATGTCATTTTATTTTTCTTTAGTTTGCATTTGTATAATTTCATATTAATTTCACACTTTTGTTCAAAAATGTTGTTTTGTGTCTTCCTGCTGTTTGTGTTAATATATTTGAAGGTAAATTAATATACCGTTCGTGTTTCATCTAGAAATTTGTGTCTGAATCTTACTATGCCAAAGAATTGTTTTCTGAGTGAGATCTATGTTTCGTGTTAGGAATGTCCTGAGCAGAAATCGTTGGCTATTGTACTAACACAACTTTTCACGTCATCGTGTCCAATATATTACTGTTATTCTTTTTTTTTTCACGAATATTTTGTCAACTTCTTAAAACATTTAAATATTCATATCCTTACGTTCTCAACTGGGACCACACAGAGGGAATGCCATTTTATTTTTCTTAGTTTACATTTCTAAAATTTCATATTAATTTGGCATGTTTGTTAAAACATTATTTGCGTATTCATGTTATTTGTGCTAAGATATTAATGATTATAACGTTAGCGTTCCGTGCAGAGACTTGTGTTTGAATCTTACTGTACAAAAGAGTTGATTACTTTTAGTATCATTCTCAGTGAAACCTAAGTTTGTGTAAGAAATTTCATAGGCAGAAGACGTTGACTATTGTACTAACACAAAGATTCAAGTCATCGTGACCAATATATTGTTGTTATTCTTTTTTAAGAATATTTTCTCGACTTTTTAAAATAATTAAATCTTTGTATCCCTAGGTTCTCAACATAGACATCTCGGAGGTAATGTCATTTTATTTTTCTTTAGTTTGCATTTGTAAAATTTCATATTAATTTGACACTTTTGTTAAAAAATGTTGTTTTGTGTGTTCCTGCTGTTTGTGTTAATATATTTGAAGGTAAATGAATATACCGTTTGTGTTTCGTCTAGAAATTTGTGTTTGAATCTCACTATACCAAAGAATTGCTTTCTGAGTGAGATCTATGTTTCGTGTTAGGAAAGTCATAAGCTGAAGTCATTGACTATTTTACTAACACAACTTTTCTGGTCATCGTGACCAATATATTACTGTTATTCTCTTTTTTCACGAATATTTTGTCAACTTCTTAAAACATTTATATATTCGTATCCCTAGGTTCTCAACTGGGACCACACAGAGGGAATGCCATTTTATTTTTCTTAGTTTGCATTTCTAAAATTTCATATTAATTTGGCATGTTTAGTTAAAAACTTATTTGCGTATTCATGTTATTTGTGCTAATATATTAATGATTATAAAGTTAGCGTTCCGTGCAGGGACTTGTGTTTGAATCTTACTGTACAAATAAGTTGATTATTTTAATATCATTCTCAGTGAAACCTAAGTTTGTGTAAGAAATTTCATAGGCAGAAGACGTTGACTATTGTACTAACACAAAGATTAAAGTCATCGTGACCAATATATTGTTGTTATTCTTTTTTAAGAATATTTTGTCGACTTTTTAAAATAATTAAATATTCGTATCCCTAGGTTCCCAACATAGACATCTCGGAGGTAATGTCATTTTATTTTTCTTTAGTTTGCATTTGTAAAATTTCATATTAATTTGACACTTTTGTTCAAAAAATGTTGTTTTGTGTCTTCCTACTGTTTGTGTTAATATATTTGAAGGTAAATGAATTATAACCGTTAGTGTTTCGTCTAGAAATTTGTGTTTGAATCTCACTATACCAAAGAATTGCTTTCTGAGTGAGATCTATGTTTCGTGTTAGGAAAGTCATAAGCTGAAGCCATTGACTATTTTACTAACACAACTTTTCTGGTCATCGTGACCAATATATTACTGTTATTCTCTTTTTTCACGAATATTTTGACAACTTCTTAAACATTTTAAACATTCATATCTTTATGTTCTCAACTGGGACCACACAGAGGGAATGCCATTTTATTTTGCTTAGTTTGCATTTCTAAAATTTCATATTAATTTGGCATGTTTGTTAAAAAATTATTTGCGTATTCATGTTATTTGTGCTAAGATATTAATGATTATAACGTTAGCGTTCCGTGCAGAGACTTGTGTTTGAATCTTACTGTACAAATAAGTTGATTATTTTAATATCATTCTCAGTGAAACCTAAGATTGTGTAAGAAATTTCATAGGCAGAAGACGTTGACTATTGTACTATCACAAAGATTAAAGTCATCGTGACCAATATATTGTTGTTATTCTTTTTTAAGAATATTTTGTCGACTTTTTAAAATAATTAAATATTCGTATCCCTAGGTTCCCAACATAGACATCTCGGAGGTAATGTCATTTTATTTTTCTTTAGTTTGCATTTGTATAATTTCATATTAATTTGACACTTTTGTTAAAAAATGTTGCTTTGTGTCTTCCTGCTGTTTGTGTTAATATATTTGAAGGTAAATGAATATACCGTTCGTGTTTCGTCTAGAAATTTGTGTTTGAATCTCACTATACCAAAGAATTGCTTTCTGAGTGAGATCTATGTTTCGTGTTAGGAAAGTCATAAGCTGAAGTCATTGACTATTTTACTAACACAACTTTTCTGGTCATTGTGACCAATATATTACTGTTATTCTCTTTTTTCACGAATATTTTGTCAACTTCTTAAAACATTTTAAATATTCATATCCTTACGTTCTCAACTGGGACCACACAGAGGGAATGCCATTTTTTTTTTCTTAGTTTGCATTTCTAAAATTTCATATTAATTTGGCATGTTTGTTAAAAAATTATTTGCGTATTCATGTTATTTGTGCTAAGATATTAATGATTATAACGTTAGCGTTCCGTGCAGAGTCTTGTGTTTGAATCTTACTGTACAAATAAGTTGATTATTTTAATATCATTCTCAGTGAAACCTAAGATTGTGTAAGAAATTTCATAGGCAGAAGACGTTGACTATTGTACTAACACAAAGATTAAAGTCATCGTGACCAATATATTGTTGTTATTCTTTTTTAAGAATATTTTGTCGATTTTTTAAAATAATTAAATATTCGTATCCCTAGGTTCCCAACATAGACATCTCGGAGGTAATGTCATTTTATTTTTCTTTAGTTTGCATTTGTATAATTTCATATTAATTTGACACTTTTGTTAAAAAATGTTGTTTTGTGTGTTCCTGCTGTTTGTGTTAATATATTTGAAGGTAAATTAATATACCGTTCATGTTTCATCTAGAAATTTGTGTCTGAATCTTACTATGCCAAAGAATTGTTTTCTGATTGAGATCTATGTTTCGTGTTAGGAATGTCCTGAGCAGAAATCGTTGACTATTTTACTAACACAACTTTTCAGGTCATCGTGACCAATATATTACTGTTATTCTCTTTTTTCACGAATATTTTGTCAACTTTAAACATTTTAAATATTCATATCCTTACGTTCTCAACTGGGACCACACAGAGGGAATGCCATTTTATTTTTCCTAGTTTGCATTTCTAAAATTTCATATTAAATTTGGCATGTTTGTTAAAAAATTATTTGCGTATTCATGTTATTTGTGCTAAGATATTAATGATTATAACGTTAGCGTTCCGTGCAGAGATTGTGTTTGAATCTTACTGTACAAATAAGTTGATTATTTTAATATCATTCTCAGTGAAACCTAAGATTGTTTAAGAAATTTCATAGGCAGAAGACGTTGACTATTGTACTAACACAAAGATTCAAGTCATCGTGACCAATATATTGTTGTTATTCTTTTTTAAGAATATTTTGTCGACTTTTTAAAATAATTAAATCTTCGTATCCCTAGGTTCCCAACATAGACATCTCGGAGGTAATGTCATTTTATTTTTCTTTAGTTTGCATTTGTAAAATTTCATATTAATTTGACACTTTTGTTAAAAAATGTTCTTTTGTGTGTTCCTGCTGTTTGTGTTAATATATTTGAAGGTAAATGAATATACCGTTAGTGTTTCGTCTAGAAATTTTTGTTTGAATCTCACTATATCAAAGAATTGCTTTCTGAGTGAGATCTATGTTTCGTGTTAGGAAAGTCATAAGCTGAAGTCATTGACTATTTTACTAACACAACTTTTCTGGTCATCGTGACCAATATATTACTGTTATTCTCTTTTTTCACGAATATTTTGTCAACTTCTTAAAACATTTTAAATATTCGTATCCTTACGTTCTCAACTGGGACGACACAGAGGGAATGCCATTTTATTTTTCTTAGTTTGCATTTCTAAAATTTCATATTAATTTGGCATGTTTGTTAAAACATTATTTGCGTATTCATGTTATTTGTGCTAAGATATTAATGATTATAACGTTAGCGTTCCGTGCAGAGACTTGTGTTTGAATCTTACTGTACAAATAAGTTGATTATTTTAATATCATTCTCAGTGAAACCTAAGATTGTGTAAGAAATTTCATAGGCAGAAGACGTTGACTATTGTACTAACACAAAGATTAAAGTCATCGTGACCAATATATTGTTGTTATTCTTTTTTAAGAATATTTTGTCGACTTTTTAAAATAAATAAATATTCGTATCCCTAGGTTCCCAACATAGACATCTCGGAGGTAATGTCATTTTATTTTTCTTTAGTTTGCATTTGTATAATTTCATATTAATTTGACACTTTTGTTAAAAAATATTGTTTTGTGTCTTCCTGCTGTTTGTGTTAATATTTTGAAGGTAAATTAATATACCGTTCATGTTTCATCTAGAAATTTGTGTCAGAATCTCACTATACCAAAGAATTGTTTTCTGAGTGAGATCTATGTTTCGTGTTAGGAATGTCCTGAGCAGAAATCGTTGGCTATTGTTTTACTAACACAACTTTTCACGTCATCGTGTCCAATATATTACTGTTATTCTTTTTTTTTTCACGAATATTTTGTCAACTTCTTTAAACATTTTAAATATTCATATCCTTACGTTCTCAACTGGGACGACACAGAGGGAATGCCATTTTATTTTTCTTAGTTTACATTTCTAAAATTTCATATTAATTTGGCATGTTTGTTAAAAACTTATTTGCTTATTCATGTTGTTTGTGCTAATATATTAATGATTATAACGTTAGCGTTCCGTGCAGGGACTTGTGTTTGAATCTTACTGTACAAATAAGTTGATTATTTTAATATCATTCTCAGTGAAACCTAAGATTGTGTTTAAGAAATTTCATAGGCAGAAGACGTTGACTATTGTACTAACACAAAGATTAAAGTCATCGTGACCAATATATTGTTGTTATTCTTTTTTAAGAATATTTTGTCGACTTTTTAAAATAATTAAATCTTCGTATCCCTAGGTTCCCAACATAGACATCTCGGAGGTAATGTCATTTTATTTTTCTTTAGTTTGCATTTGTATAATTTCATATTAATTTGACACTTTTGTTAAAAAATGTTGTTTTGTGTGTTCCTGCTGTTTGTGTTAATATATTTGAAGGTAAATTAACATACCGTTCATGTTTCATCTAGAAATTTGTTTGTCTGAATCTCACTATACCAAAGAATTGCTTTCTGAGTGAGATCTATGTTTCGTGTTAAGGAAAGTCATAAGCTGAAGTCAATGACTATTTTACTAACACAACTTTTCAGGTCATCGTGACCAATATATTACTGTTATTCTCGTTTTCACGAATATTTTGTCAACTTCTTAAAACATTTAAATATTCATATCTTTATGTTCTCAACTGGGACCACACAGAGGGAATGCCATTTTATTTTGCTTAGTTTGCATTTCTAAAATTTCATATTAATTTGGCATGTTTGTTAAAACATTATTTGCGTATTCATGTTATTTGTGCTAAGATATTAATGATTATAACGTTAGCGTTCCGTGCAGAGACTTGTGTTTGAATCTTACTGTACAAATAAGTTGATTATTTTAATATCATTCTCAGTGAAACCTAAGATTGTGTAAGAAATTTCATAGGCAGAAGACGTTGACTATTGTACTAACACAAAGATTAAAGTCATCGTGACCAATATATTGTTGTTATTCTTTTTTAAGAATATTTTGTCGACTTTTTAAAATAAATAAATATTCGTATCCCTAGGTTCCCAACATAGACATCTCGGAGGTAATGTCATTTTATTTTTCTTTAGTTTGCATTTGTATAATTTCATATTAATTTGACACTTTTGTTAAAAAATATTGTTTTGTGTCTTCCTGCTGTTTGTGTTAATATTTTGAAGGTAAATTAATATACCGTTCATGTTTCATCTAGAAATTTGTGTCAGAATCTCACTATACCAAAGAATTGTTTTCTGAGTGAGATCTATGTTTCGTGTTAGGAATGTCCTGAGCAGAAATCGTTGGCTATTGTACTAACACAACTTTTCACGTCATCGTGTCCAATATATTACTGTTATTCTTTTTTTTTTCACGAATATTTTGTCAACTTCTTAAACATTTTAAATATTCATATCCTTACGTTCTCAACTGGGACGACACAGAGGGAATGCCATTTTATTTTTCTTAGTTTACATTTCTAAAATTTCATATTAATTTGGCATGTTTGTTAAAAACTTATTTGCTTATTCATGTTGTTTGTGCTAATATATTAATGATTATAACGTTAGCGTTCCGTGCAGGGACTTGTGTTTGAATCTTACTGTACAAATAAGTTGATTATTTTAATATCATTCTCAGTGAAACCTAAGATTGTGTAAGAAATTTCATAGGCAGAAGACGTTGACTATTGTACTAACACAAAGATTAAAGTCATCGTGACCAATATATTGTTGTTATTCTTTTTTAAGAATATTTTGTCGACTTTTTAAAATAATTAAATCTTCGTATCCCTAGGTTCCCAACATAGACATCTCGGAGGTAATGTCATTTTATTTTTCTTTAGTTTGCATTTGTATAATTTCATATTAATTTGACACTTTTGTTAAAAAATGTTGTTTTGTGTGTTCCTGCTGTTTGTGTTAATATATTTGAAGGTAAATTAACATACCGTTCATGTTTCATCTAGAAATTTGTGTCTGAATCTCACTATACCAAAGAATTGCTTTCTGAGTGAGATCTATGTTTCGTGTTAAGAAAGTCATAAGCTGAAGTCAATGACTATTTTACTAACACAACTTTTCAGGTCATCGTGACCAATATATTACTGTTATTCTCGTTTTCACGAATATTTTGTCAACTTCTTAAACATTTAAATATTCATATCTTTATGTTCTCAACTGGGACCACACAGAGGGAATGCCATTTTATTTTGCTTAGTTTGCATTTCTAAAATTTCATATTAATTTGGCATGTTTGTTAAAACATTATTTGCGTATTCATGTTATTTGTGCTAAGATATTAATGATTATAACGTTAGCGTTCCGTGCAGAGACTTGTGTTTGAATCTTACTGTACAAAAGAGTTGATTACTTTTAATATCATCCTCAGTGAAACCTAAGATTGTGTAAGAAATTTCATAGGCAGAAGACGTTGACTATTGTACTAACACAAAGATTCAAGTCATCGTGACCAATATATTGTTGTTATTCTTTTTTAAGAATATTTTGTCGTCTTTTTAAAATAATTATATATTCGTATCCCTAGGTTCTCAACAAAGACATCGCGGAGGTAATGTCATTTTATTTTTCTTTAATTTGCATTTGTAAAATTTCATATTAATTTGACACTTTTGTTAAAAAATGTTGTTTAGTTTCTTCCTGCTGTTTGTGTTAATATATTTGAAGGTAAATGAATATACCGTTCGTGTTTCGTCTAGAAATTTGTGTTTGAATCTCACTATACCAAAGGAATTGTTTTCTGAGTGAGATCCATATTTCGTGTTAGGAATGTCATCAGCAGAAGTCGTTGACTATTGTACTAACACAACTTTTCAGGTCATCGTGACCAATATATTACTGTTATTCTCTTTTTTCATGAATATTTTTCAACTTCTTAAAACTTTTAAATATTCGTATCCCTAGGTTCTCAGCTGGGACCACACAGAGGGAATGCCATTTTATTTTTTTTTAGTACGCATTTCTAAAATTTCATATTAATCTGGCATGTTTGTTAAAAAATTATTTGCATATTCATGTTATTTGTGCTAAGATATTAATGATTATAACGTTAGCGTTCTGTGCTGAGACTTGTGTTTGAATCTTACTGTACAAAAGTGTTGATTACTTTTAATATCATCCTCAGTGAAACCTAAATTTGTGTAAGAAATTTCATAAGTAGAAGACGTTGACTATCGTACTAACACAAATTTGCATATATTCGTGTCCGATATATTGCTGTTACTTTTTATTTTAAGAATATTTTGTTAACTTCGAACATTTTTTAAATATTCATATTCCCTAGGTTCTCAACATAGGTATCACAGAGGTAATATCATTTTATTTTATTTAGTTTGCCTTTCTAAGATTTCATATTAATTTGACACTTTTGTTAAATTTTTATTTGTGTGTGTCTTCCTGCTGTTCGTGCCAATATATTTGATGGTAAATAATTATAATGTTAGTGTTCTGTGCAGAGACTGTATTTGAATATCACAATACGAAAGAATTGATTTCTTTTATTATAATCCTGAGTGAGACCTAATTTTCGTATGAGAAATTTTATAGGCAGAAATCGCTGACTATTGTCCTAACACAAAGTTTCAGGTCATCGTAACAAATATATTACTTTTGTTCTTTTTTTTTACGAATATTTCGTTGACTTCACAAAATTTATTTCATATCTCTAAGTTCTCAGTTGGCAAAACACGGGGGTAATGTCATTTCATTTGTTTTTATTTAGCATTTCTAATTTGTGATTTTTGCAACATTTTCGCATCTGTGTCATTCCACTTTCTGTACAAATATATTTGATGGCGAGTGGTAAGAGTGTTAGTGTTGCGTCCTGAGACTTGTGTTCAAATCTCACCATAGGAAGGTGATAATTGCTTTTTAATATCATCCTGTATTAATTATTTTTGAAAGAGGGAAGTCGTTGACGGTTGTACTAACACGAATTCACAGGTTATTGTGAAAAATAATTTACTGCTATTTTTTTCCCGAACATTCTGTTGAATACTTAAAATTTTCATATACTTATTTTCGTAGGTTCCCAATGGGAAACACACGGAGGTAATAAGTCATTTTATTTTTCTATATTTTGCATTTCTTAGATTTCATATTAATTAGGGATTTTTAATGTGTTTTTTTATTTGCGTGTTCATGATTTTTGTGCCAGTATATTTTATGATAAATGATTATACCGTTTATTTTCAGTCTAGAGACTTGTGTTTAATTCTCACTATACCAAAAACGTGATTTATTTAATAGCATTCTGGGTGAGACCTAAGTTTTGTGAGATAAATTTGATAAACAGAAGTCATTGAACTAACACAAAGTGGCAAGTCATCGAGACCGATATATTAATGTTATTTTTTTTTTTTACTAATATTTTTCGACTCCTTAAAATTGTTAAACGTTTCTTTTCCTAGGCTCACATTTTTGACTATTGTACTGAGACAAAGTTTTACGTCATCGCGTCCGATATATTACTATTATATATTACTATTATATATTACTATTATTCTTTTTTTACGAATATATTTGGTGGAGAGTAGTTAGAGAATTAGAGGTCCGTCCTGGAGCTTGAGTTCAAATCTCATCATATGAAGACGATGATTTCATTTTAATATAATCCTGGGTGTGTGTCCATCCTTGTTTAATAGATTTTTTTAATCATTTCATCCCGAGCAAGGCGGAAACGCCACTGATGTGCAGGGGGCTACATAAATGTAAAAAGATTAATTAGAAAAGATTGAGGAGTACAACCTAGTTAGAAAGGAACAATAGAAAGCTGAGAAAGCAGGTGCGATGACAGATACATAGGTGGAGAGAAAGGGAAGGATATACGGGGGTGGGGAGAGAGCTAGAGTCTAGTAGTTAACAGATGAGTATTTTTTTTAATCATTTCACCCCGAGAAAGGCGGAAACGCCACTGATGTGCAGGGGGTTACATAAATGTAAAAAGATTAATTAGAAAAGCGTGAGAAGTACAAACTAGTTAGAAAGGAACAACAGAAAGCTGAGAAAGCAGGTGCGATGACAGATACATAGGTGGAGAGAAAGGGAAGGTTATACAGGGGTGGGGAGAGAGCTAGAGTCCAGTGGTTAGTAGATGAGTATTGACTTTGCATTTAAATTTCTGAAGGTTGTAGCCGTCAGGAAAGCAAGAATACGGGAGCGAGTTCCACAGGCGGGAAGTGCGAGAGAAGAGACTGCAGGAGTAGAATTGTCGTCTGCATTTGGCTAACCTGACTGTGAATGGGTGGGACCCAGTTGCTAGTCTGGTTGCACGAGTAAACACCTGTTGAGGAGGCATCAGTGACTTAAGTTCGTCTGAGCAGAAGCCATGAAGGTATTTATAGAACAGACAAAGGGAGGCCACATTTCGACGGTGGGGAAGTGGCTGCAGTCGAGCCGCCAGATCAGTACCTATCACATTACAGACTCTCCTTTGGAGCCTGTCAAGAACACTGAGGAGAACGGCAGGGGCACCTGACCATAAATGGTAGCAGTACTCCATGCACGGATGGTTTGGTTACCTGAAATCTTTGATTGTTCTACTAACACGAAATTGAATGTCATC
Source organism: Ascarosepion bandense (assembly GCA_037127315.1). Classification (NCBI taxonomy): domain Eukaryota; kingdom Metazoa; phylum Mollusca; class Cephalopoda; order Sepiida; family Sepiidae; genus Ascarosepion; species Ascarosepion bandense. Next base: position 3,145,305 of record JBBBDQ010000763.1, read on the forward strand.
CTGTCCGACACATTACTGTTATTTTTTTTTTACGACCTTTCTGCTGTCTTTTTTATGTTTTCATTTTTTCATTTTCCTACCTTCTTAATTGCAAAATACCCCGGGTATAATATGTTTTCATATTAATTTGTTATTTTTGTAAAAAAAATATTGATGCACAAAAGACATAAATATTTCTTTTACAAAAATACCAAATTAATATGAAATCTTATAAATGCAAACTAAAGAAAAACGAAAAAAAACATATTATACCCGGGGTATAATATGGTAAATGGTTATACCGTTAGTATTCCGTCCAAAGAGTTATGTTTGAATCTCAAGATACCAAAAGATTTATTACTTTTAATATAATTCTGGGTGAGACTTAGGTTTTATGTGAAAAATTTGATAGACAGACGTTATTGACCATTGTACTAACACAAAGTTGCAAGCCATCGTGACCGATATATTACTGTTATTCTTTTTCCTTTACGAATATTTTGTTGACTTTTTATTTTTATTTTTTTATTTTCATATCTCTAGGTTCTCAGTTGGCAAAACTCGGAGGTAATGTCATTTCATTTTTCTTTAGTTTGAATTTTTAATTTGGGATTTTCGTAACATTTTGGCATTTGTGTTTTTCCGCTATCTGTACAAAAAATATTTGATGGCGAGTGGTAAGTGCGTTTGTGTTCCGTCCTGGAACTTGTGTTCAAATCTCACCATAGGAAGGTGAGAATTGCTTTTAATATCATACTGGATGTGATCCCATCTTTGTTTAATATCATACTGGATGTGATCCCATCTTTGTTTAATATCATACTGGATGTGATCCCATCTTTGTTTAATATCATACTGGATGTGATCCCATCTTTGTTTAATAAATTTGATAGCCGTAAATCTTTCACTGATGTTCCCACACGAAGTTGCAAATCATCCTGACAGACACATTGCTATTATTCTTTTTTGCGAATATTCTGACGACTTCTTAAAATTTTCATATATTCATTTTCCTAGGTCCTCAATGGCAAAAAACTGGATATAAAATTTTTTTTTTTCATTAATTTGCATTTCTAAGATTTTATACTAATTTTGGATTTTTGTAAAAAAAAATTTATTTGGGTTTTTTGTGCATATATATTTGATGGTAAATGGTTATACTGTTAGTGTTTCGTCAAGAGAGATGTGTTTAAATCTCATGATACCAAAGATTTGATTACTTTTAATATAATTCTTGGTGAGACCTAAGTTTTATGTGAGAAATTTGATAGACAAAAGTCTTTCACCATTGTACTAACACAAAGTTGCTAGTCATCGTGATCGATATATTACTGAAAAATATTTTACGAATATTCAGTCGACTTCTTAAAATTTTCATTTATTCATTTTTCTAAGTTCTTACTTGCAAAAAATTCATATAATGTGTTATTTTCTGTTTCTTTAGTTTGCAATTCTATGATTCATTTGACATTTTGTCAATTTTTTATTTGCATTTCCCGCGTTTTGTGCCAATATATTTGATAGTATATGGTTATACCGTTAGTGTTGCATTTAAAGACTTGTGTTTGAATCTCACTATATCAAAGAGTTGATTTCTTTTAATATCATCCTGAATGAGACCAAATTTTGTGTGACAAATTTCATTAACAGAAGTCTTTGACCATTGTACTAAGACAAATTTGTACGTCATCGTGATCAATATATTACTATTATTATTTTTTTTACAAGTATTTTTTCGACTCTTTAAAGTTTTGAACTATTTATTTTCCTAGGCTCACTATGGGGAAAAACCGGAGGTAGTATGTAATCTTATTTGTCCTTAGTTTGCATTTCTAAAATTTCGTATTCATTTGGCATTTTTGGTATTTTTTGCGTTTTTCCGCGTTTTGTGCAAATGTATTTGATAGTACATGGTTATACCGTTAGTGTTGCATTTAAAGACTTGTGTTTGAATCTCACTATATCAAAGAGTTGATTTCTTTTAATATCATACTGGATGAGACCAAATTTTGTGTGACAAATTTCATTAACAGAAGTCTTTGACCATTGTACTAAGACAAATTTGTACTTCATCGTGATCAATATATTACTATTATTATTTTTTTTACAAGTATTTTTTCGACTCTTTAAAGTTTTGAACTATTTATTTTCCTAGGCTCACTATGGGGAAAAACCGGAGGTAGTATGTAATCTTATTTGTCCTTAGTTTGCATTTCTAAAATTTCGTATTCATTTGGCATTTTTGGTATTTTTTGCGTTTTTCCGCGTTTTGTGCAAATGTATTTGATAGTACATGGTTATACCGTTAGTGTTGCATTTAAAGACTTGTGTTTGAATCTCACTATATCAAAGAGTTGATTTCTTTTAATATCATACTGGATGAGACCAAATTTTGTGTGATAAATTTCATTAACAGAAGTCTTTGACCATTGTACTAAGACAAATTTGTACGTCATCGTGATCAATATATTACTATTATTATTTTTTTTACAAGTATTTTTTCGACTCTTTAAATTTTGAACTATTTATTTTCCTAGGCTCACTATGGGGAAAAACCGGAGGTAGTATATAATCTTATTTGTCCTTAGTTTGCATTTCTAAAATTTCGTATTCATTTGGCATTTTTGGTATTTTTTGCGTTTTTCCGCGTTTTGTGCAAATGTATTTGATAGTACATGGTTATACCGTTAGTGTTGCATTTAAAGACTTGTGTTTGAATCTCACTATATCAAAGAGTTGATTTCTTTTAATATCATACTGGATGAGACCAAATTTTGTGTGAAAAGTTTCATATCGTGACCGACATATTGCTGCTATTCTTTCTTCTGCGAATATATTTTTCGACTCTTTAAATTTTATAAATATTCATTTTCCTAGGCTCACAATGGGGAAAAACTGGAGGTAATATGTTATTTTATTTTTCTTTAGTTTGCATTTCTAAGATTTCATATCAATATGGCATTTTGGTTTAATAAAAATTGATAGAAATATGTTAACGGTTGTACTAACAGGAAGTCGCAAGTCATTGTGACAGATATATTACTGTTGTACATTTTTTCAAATATTCTATTGACTTCTTGAAATTTTCACATATTCATTTTCCTAGGTTATCAGTGGCGGGAAAAACTGGTAAAATGTGATTTTATTTTCATTTAGCTTAAATTCTTACATTTCATTATAATTTGACATTTTTGGTAAAATTTTTATACTTGTGTTTTCACGCTTTTGTGCCACTATATTTGATGATAAATGGCTATGCAGTTAATGTTTTGTCTAGTGGCTTGCGTTCAAATCTCGCCATATCAAGGAGGTGATTTCTTTTTTATATCATCTTTGCTGAGTCCTAAGTTTTGTGCTAGAAATTTTCCAGACGAAGTTTCTTTTTGATTGTATTAACACAAAGCCACAAGTCATTGCGACAGATATATTATTGTCCTTTTCTTTTACAAATGTTTTGTCGCCTTCTTAAAATTTTTATTTATTCACTTTCCTAGGTTCACAAAAATGGAAAAAAGGAGGTAAAATCTCTTTCTTTTTTCTTAAGTTTGAATTTTTAAGATTTCATATTAATTTGGCATTTTTGGTAAAATTTTTATACTTGTGTTTTCGCGCTTTTGGGCCACTATATTTGATGATAAATGGCTATGCAGTTAATGTTTTGTCTAGTGGCTTGCGTTCAAATCTCGCCATATCAAGGAGGTGATTTCTTTTTTATATCATCTTTGCTGGGACCTATGTTTTGTGCTAGAAATTTGCCAGACGAAAGTTCTTTTCGTTTGTATTAACACAAAGCCACAAGTCATTGCGACAGATATATTATTGTCCTTTTCTTTTACAAATGTTTTGTCGCCTTCTTAAAATTTTTATTTATTCACTTTCCTAGGTTCACAAAAATGGAAAAAAGGAGGTAAAATCTCTTTCTTTTTTCTTAAGTTTGAATTTTTAAGATTTCATATTAATTTGGTATTTTTGGTAAAATTTTCACATTTCTGTTTTTCATACTTTTTGCGTAAATATATTCGATGGCAAATTGTTATTCAGTCAGTGTTCCGTCCTGAAACTGTTATTTAAATCTCAACATATCAGGCGTTGATTTCCTTTTAATATTATCCTGGGGAAGACCTCATCATAGTGTAAGAAATTTCACGTTGTACGGAAGTCGCTAACGGTCGTACTAACACGAAGTCACAAGTCATCGTGACCGATATATTGTTGTTATTCTTTTTTTTTTCGAATATTCTGTTGACTTCTTAAAGTTTTCATTTTCCTAGGTTCTGGATTGGGAAGAAAAGGAGGTAAAGTCATTTATTATTATTTTTTTTTTTAGTTTGCATTTCTAAGATTTTATACTACTTTGGTATTTTGGTAAAATCTTGGCACTTGTGTTTTTTCACTTTGTAAACAAATATTTGTAATGGTGAGTGCTTACAGCGTTAGAATTCCGTCCTGAGATTTGTGTTCGAATCTCGCCATTTCAAGGTGATGATTTCTTTTTTTAATATCATCCTTGGTTGGACCCCGTTCTTGTGTAAGTAATTTGATAGACGGATGTCGTTGACGGTTGTTCTAAATCAAAGTCACAAAGCATCGTGAGCAAGAAATTATTGTTTTTATTTTTTTGCCAATATTCTGTCGACTTCTTAAAATGTTCATGTATCTATTTTCCTCGGTTCTCAATGGCAAAAAGACGGAGGTAGAGTGCAAGGAAACCGAATGCATGGTCATCAGCAAAAAGAAAAGCCCAAAATGCCAAATACAGGTGGGGGATATTAGAATCAAGCAGGTACAGAACGTTAAATATCTTGGAAGTGTTTTAACCGAAGACGGAAAGTGCAACACAGATATCCAAAGGCGAAGTGGCATGGCAAAGGACGCGTTCCAGAAGCTGAGTAAAGTATTAAGACACAGGAAAATTTCACTAGAAACAAAGAAGAGTGTACTACATTGCTATTTGATGTCAGTTCTTCAATATGGCAGTGAATGTTGGACAATATCAACAAAGATGAAAGGAAAACTTGAAGCAGCTGAAATGTGGTTCTACAGGAGGATGCTGCGGATATCATGGACCAAGCATGTGAGAAATGACGAGGTGTTGGAAAGAATGGAAACGAAAAGGAAATTAATATTGAGCATCAGGAAGAGAAAACTGAAGTTCCTGGGACAGTCAATGAGGAAGGAGGGCTTGGAGAACAGGCCAGATAGAGGGAAAAAGAGACAGAGGAAAGCAGCAGATAACATATTTGAAGGGCCTGAGCAGGTAGATGACAGAATGGGGGTTGCAAGATGCTACAAGAGAAAGCTTGCTAAGAGCCACCAGGGATAGGAGAATATTTGTGTTGTATATCCTGGGAACCAACGCTGACGACCGCCATGACAGATAACAATGAACAACGAGTGTATATAAAAGGTGTAAACGCTTTTTATTCATATTTTTATTTCTTGTCGATAGTGGTTGTGCATAATGGAGTGTAGCGAGAGAAAATCACGCACATACGAGGAAGTTGTTGGGAGTCGTTTACCAGCGAGGGTTCTGTTCTCTTCTACACTATTCTCTAAGTTCTCCCTGCCTTCTCATTTCGACCAAAAAATCACGAACTTATACAATCTAAAATCCCCACGCATTTTTCCCTTCTCGGTTTTTCGGCCAGGCACAACTTCGCTGGCTATTGCTTTACAAGCCGGCTGTTTTTTGTTGCTATCGCCAGCGTTTTCCGCTTTTGATGTCAATCCCACCTTTTTTCGGGCACTGCTTGTGTTTTTTGCCTTTGATGTCAATCACACTTTTGTCGCCACTGCTTGCGTTTTCTGCCTTTGATGTTAATCATATTTCTTTCGGGTCACAGTAATATATTACATCTATTGCCATCTGGTTTCTCAAAATGTTCGCCTATGAACATTTTAAGTGCATCTCTCTTCACTCCATATCACTCCCACACAATCGAGGCAATTGTACAAAAGAGAAATTTGTGTAAGAAATGTGACAGTCGGATGTCGTTGATAGTTGTACTAACACGAAGTCACAAGTCATTGTGAGCGATATATTAGTTATTCTTTTCTTTTTTCAAATATTCAACCGACTTAAAATTTTCATGTATTCATTTTTTTTAGGATCACAATGGGCAAATAAAGGAGGTAATATGTTATTTTATTTCTCTTTAATTTCTGTAGAACATATTATTTATTAAAAAGCTACATATACTTTTTATAGAATATCTGTCAAATTTCTTTCTTGGTGATTATTGTAGTTAAATATGCAACTACAGACATTAGCGATTGCCTTAAATTCGCCAAGAATTTTATTCAAAATATATGTGACTTCATTCAGGGCCCAAATGCTTTTACTTTAATGAATGAATATATATTTTGAGGGTCATTGACTTGAATGCCTATTGAATTTAAAGTTCACACAGACCTCGAGGTAGATTAGTATATTAGTATACTCGCTACAGTTGCTGGAAAAATGATTGGTTCATTGCATCTTTTCCGTAAAAAATATTCCCCCCTGACACGCCATAATATTGCAAAGGTAAGAGCAGTCCAAAAATAATTAGAGAACTTGAGAAGTTTGAAAATGTTTTCAACGTATGTCGGCTTTTCGTGTAAATAATCAGAGCTGCATATTCTTAGTGCTCTTAAGTAGGTTTCGATGATTATGCGAGATGTTATTTTGTTTTTATGAGAATAAACCGTTTTCGGGTCTTTTTTTTTGTTGATTTCCTGCGGTCATCGTGTTTTAAACTGTTGTCAACGTTGTATCGTTTGATATCTATACATATCTATACAAGAATCGTCTGAAAAGTAACAAGACTGGTGTCACAAACTATTGTGAGAGATATATTACTGCTATTTCTTTACGAATATTCTGTCAACTTCTTAAAATTTTCATGTATTCATTTTCCTAGGTACACAATGGATATCTAAAGGAGGTAAATGTCATTTTATTTTTCTTTCTAAATAAATAAAGAATAAAAGTATAAAAATATAATCAGTTCCTAGTATCGCTTCAGTAAATAATTGATTCCTCCTGAAACGTTCTAATATTACAAAGTTAAGATCAGATCAAAAATGATTTTAGCACTGGAGAACTTTGAAAGTGTTTTCAATGTATGTCGCCATTAAAACGGGTTTCCTTGATTATTCGTTGAGTTCTTGGAAAAGAATACTTACACAGAGTAAGATCAGTTGAATAGACGCATTGGCAAGAGATGCAATGATTGTAGAAAGCTAAAAATACAGTTATATACTCTAAAGCTATCATGTTGCTTAATGACACAATACCCCGTAAACCTCTTTTGCTCATATATATATATATATATATATATATATATATATATATATATATATACTTTTCAAATGTTCGTTTTGTAATTCCTTGCGTGTCTCCCGAAGAACAGTTAACAGAGCAGTTGACTGCCTTATGCACTGTCGAACTTTCTGCTTTCGAGAGGAGAGCATTAACTTAGTCGAGGCTCCGCCGAAGGGTAGAGCCATGACTGGGGAACATTAGACAGATATTTTTAGCCGGGCTATATGGCCCGGATGACCCACATTAGAAAGGTCTTAAGTGGGAAAGCGACTGAATACTGCAGTTAACAGAGCAGTTAACGTAAGCAGTTAACAAAAGCAGTTAAAGACAGCTACTAGTCAAGCAATAAGCAGCATAATAATAGTTTTGGACTTACTTATTTTCATATTACTTATTATTAACACTCCCTTTGAATATCTTGTTTCTTGTTATACTAATACACAGGTAATGAATCTACATTTGTCTTACTTCCGAACCAAACCGGTCACTACAACTTTGCGGCGAAGTTTCGTTACAACTCCACAACAAATTGACGAAAAAGATTCACAACAGTTTTAAAGCCCTATTATGTGCCAAAATAGGTGTCTTCAAAAGGGATTAACTAATGTTCTCATATTTCATTTCATATACAATTATTAACTATTGCCTGTTAAATGTATGCTATAAACAAAAATGTTTTAACATATTTTTCATTTTATGTCAAAAGGCAAGAAAGGAAGTAAGCCTAATATTAATAATTGCATTTAAATTTTAAGTGATTGTTTTATAATTATTATACATTAGAAAACTACATACATTTTGAATAAAATTACTGATATATTTATGATTCTGGCTGATGTGTGTAGCTGAATTTACAACTACAGACATTAGTGATTAACTTAAATCCGCCAATATAAGCAACTTCATTCTGGGTTTAAATACTTTTACCACAATAAATAAATAAATAAATAAATATTAGGGACTCCTTGACTTGAACGCCTATTGGATTTAATGTTCACACGCAGCTCAAGGTGGACTAGTATATTCGCACGCGCACTACAGTTACTGAAAAAAATAATCCGTTACTTGAATCGCTAAGGTAAATTCATGATTCCTTTGACACGCTTACAAAATAAAGATCAGGCCCAAAATAATTATGGCAGTGGAGAAGTTTGAAGGTGTTTTCAATGTATTTTGCCTTTTTGTGTAAATAATCCAGGCTTCATATTCTTAGTGTTCTTAGGTATTTTCCGATGATTATGCCAGATTTTATTTTGTTGTTACGGTGAGAATTAAAATTTTTTTAGATCGTTTTTGTTGGTTGATTTCCTGGGGTTATCGAGTTTTAAACTGTTGTCAACGTCATGTAGTTATATATATATATATATATATATATATGTGTGTGTGTGTGTGTGTGTGTGTGTGTGTGTGTGTGTGTGTGTGTGTGTGTGTGTGTGTGATCTGCCTGAAAAGTAAAAAGACTAGCGTCACAAACAATTTATTTCAATTAAAACAACAAAATACATGGTCACTACAACTCTACTACAAATTGACGACAAAGATCCACAACAGTTTTTTAAAACCCAAACAAGCATGAATGTACCAGAGTGGGTGTCTCCAAATGGATTAACTAATGCTATCGCAATTAATACCACATACAATTATTACCTATTTCCTGTTAATTATATTTCATGCAAAAATATTTCACAAATTTTTTTCCATTTTCTTGCAACAGTCAAGAAAGGAGGTAAGCCTCATATTAATATTTATATTTATATTTAAGTAATTGTAAGTGAGAATATATTAAATAAGACTTTTATTTACAATGATGCTCAATCTGTACTAGACCAGAGAGCCACTCGTGATAGAGATTAAGATTATAGTGGTCGGGGAAGAATCTTCTTGCGAGTCGATTACTCAAAGCAGCAGTTCGTGGAAAGAATCTGCTTGAGTGGAACTTGCTTCTCCCCAATGGAATACGATAGAAATGGGGCTGGTTCTCTAAAATGCATCGAGGGTCTTCACCATGAAGTTTAGAACTGACGGAACTAAGGAATGTTGTTCGTCTGAACACTTTCCTTTTTACAATAGTAAGATTAGGCCAACAACAGTGTATCGCTATTATATCTGTGATGGAGCGTCTCAGTTCTTCATTTTCAGGTTTGATAGAGTTCTTCTATCACAATTCATCCTTATAATATCCAGATTTGGCACAAAATGGAGTATATACCACATATGTGTTCGAGAGCTGCTCAGTCATCCCTTTTCAGGCATGATAGTATCCTTCTCTCACAATTCGCACTGACAAGAGAATCACTACGGAATTTTGATTGAAGCAGCTCAATCATCACTTTCTAGCCTTGATATAATGCTCGTATTCTACTTTATCTTTACAAGAATCATATTAAACCAAAAATAGAGTATTTCTCTCATATCTTGCCTGATGCTGCTCAATTCTCACTTTTCATCTTTGGTGAAATTCTTTTACCAAGCTTCATCCATACAAATGTCAGATCAAAGCAAATATTGTGTATCGCTGTTACATCTCAATTTGAGCTTCCCAATCATTGACGTCCAACATTGACAGAGTTCAAATCGTTTTGTGCGTGATTATCTAATTTCCTCGTTGCAACACCTTCTCCTTCACAGACGATACGTTACTATCCGCATTGAAAAGGGAGACATTCTTTAGTCCCACTTATGCAGACATTCACAACTCTGTTCCGCTATACCCCATTCACATGGTCGATTATTCCTCATTCATTTCGTATTCAGTCGGTAAGGAGGAAAGCCTTTACTGGATGAACAAATACTCGAACAAACTCGAAAATGTTTTTTAAAAATTGAATATCGCTAAACAATTAGGCGAAAGTGCTCAAGACAATGAAAACTAAGGACAGTCCCAGTAGACATTTCAATAAATAAACGTTGCAAGGACTAAAGAAAAACTAAAAAGATTAACTTTAGAAAATATGGTGTTTAAAAACCAACAATTTATTTATTGTGTGTATAAAATCAACAAATCATTTTAAAGAAAAATATAAATATATTTTTTTATTTCAGTTGCAACCAAAACCGGAGGCGTAAAAGGTGTAAAGAGTGTCAAAAGTTTTAAACGCGTTTTTGAAGATGATCCTGTAGAGTTGAAAGGTCAGTGATTTTTCCATTTAAAATGTTCATGTGGCAATTTCTGATCTATCTATCTATTTATCTATCTATCTATCTATCTATCTATCTATCTATCTATCTATCTGTCAGTTGGTTCTTATCTACTTATTTAACCATATTTATATGTTTGAAATTTATCTAGCTATCTGTCTCATATATATATATATATATATATATATATGTGTGTGTGTGTGTGTGTGTGTGTGTGTGTGTGTGTGTTATGACTTGAAGGCTGTCACAATGCGTTGAATGAAATAAAGGAAGGTCGGGAGGTGTTTGTATGACCTGTTTATTATTATATGATATTTCGAGACTATAATCTCATCATCAGAATGGCAGAGAAATCCTCAGAATGTCCGTGTTTTTTAGCTGCCCATCTATGAATGGCTGGCTTTATCCACTGGTGCTGTACGTGTGTGCGTGTATGTATGTGTGCGTGTGTGTGTGTGTGTTCGAGTATGTATCTGTGTGTGTTCTAGTTGGGGTCTTGTTTTTTTATGGTCTAATGGTGTGTGTGTGTGTGTGTGTATGTGTGAGTGAGTGAGTGAGTGTGTATGTGTGTATATTCAAGTTGGGGTTTTATGGGTCTGATGGAATCAGTTCGTAGGATCTGGGAGTTGATGTGACTTTGACCGGGTCAAAGAATATCAGTTACATTGCTGTTGTCTTATCTGTCTGATTTATCTGGTGGTGTTTGATCGTTGTGTGTGCTGTAATTGAATCTACTTTATTTTGTATATATATATGTGTGTGTGTGTGTGTGTGTGTGTGTATGTGTGTGTGTGTTCTGTTCTGAACGTGGTTTGTTATGAGCTACTACAACCTGGGGGGAGGAAGAAAATGTGTTTGCGTGGTTATTGTAACTATTTTTTTTCTGTGTGTATAGGCTATGTGTAGTATTGTAATTAAATCTACCTTATTTTATTTATCTGTGCGTTTGTGTGTGTGTGTGTCTGTGTGTGTGTGTCTGTGTGTGTGTGCTTTAGCCTGGTTAGCGGTTTGTTATAAGGGAGGAAGAAGTGTGTGTGTGGTTATTGTTACTGATTGCGTGTGTGTGTGTAACCTTTGCTGTTGTGTTACGTGCATGTTGTGTGCGTCTTTGTGTTGTCTATACTGTTACATAACAGTATAGACAACATATCAAATCAGTCAGTCAGTCAGTTAAGTGCCATACGTGATACACGCTTGGGCAATCATGTCTCGAAAGAGACATGACTGACTGGGCAGAAGATTATACCGCAGTAGGTTACCATTGCTTTCTGTGGTAGGCTGGTTGCCGACCAAGGCTATAGAACCCAGTCTGTCCTGCTATTTAACCCATAACTGGAAGGAAGAGACGGATTAATACCTTTCCCAAGGGTATTTGCGCGTAAGTGAATACAATACATATCAAATACATCCATTATAACCTATTTGATATTCTATTGTATATTCATAGAATGTTCTAAGCATTTTTAAATCACTTTACCCCAAGCAAGGTGATAATCCCACTCACACGCAGTTATTGATTGATTCATTTTCTTGTTTGTGATTGTAACAATTTTAAGAGAAGGAGATAATATTTTAGTTATACACGTCTCACTAACTAACCCATAGCAGGGGGAGAAGAGATAAATTCCAAAGGTATTTACGCATATAACGAACTGATATAATGGTTTTCAGGCACTTTCCAAAGGTACCGGATGACAGGATTTAACTTTCTACTCGCTTCCATATTCTTGCTTTCCTACAACCTCCAGGAATTTAAATGCAATGTCAATACTCATCTCTTAACCACTTGACTCTAGTTCTTTCTTCACCACCCTGTATATCCTTTCCTTTCTATCCACTTTTGCAACTGTCATCACCCCATTCTTCTCTTGCTCCTTTCTAACTGGTTCATCTTTCTCTTCACTCTCGTCTACTTAATCTTTTTACTCTTATGTAGCCCCCTGCACATCAGTGGTGTTACCGCCTTGCGCGGGGTGATACGATTAAAAAAAATCGAACGCGGTGAGATTCGAACCCATGGTCAGAAAGCAAACGTTTTAACAACTCAGCCATGCTCCCATATAACCTACAGAAATCTATATAACAGCGTTTAATAGCTCTAGCTGCTGCTCAGGAATTTATGTACAGATTTTATCACTGAGTAGCTGAAATGTCAGCTATTTTTCTTGTATACAAAATGTTCCCCTAAGTTTTAGATTAATATTCTTAGATTCTAAGATATAAAAGAAAAGGAAAAGAAAACATGGAAAGAGCGTTTTTGTGTCTGGTCTAAAATGGGGAATATTGCTAATAGCAGACACGGAAAGCACACCACAAGTCTTCCAACAGAAGGTAGCTTGAGAAAGCGGAAAGAAAGGACTACAGATAAACTAAAAGAAAACTGAATGCATGGTCGTCAGTAAAAAAAAGAATAAAAAAAGAAAGCCCAAAATAGCCATTGTAATCGGGGGATACTAAAATCAAGCACGTAACGAAATTTAAATACGTGAGAAGTGTTCTAACAGATGACGGAAAGTGCAACACTAAAATCCGAACGAGAAACGTATGCATTCCAGAAGCTGAGTAGAGTATTGAAAGACAGAAAATTTTCGCTAAAAATAAAAAAGAGAGTACTGGATTCCTATGTGATGTTTGTTCTTCAATATGGCCGTGAATGGTGGACAATGTCATTAAAAATTAAGGAAAGACTTGAAGTAACTGAAATATGGTTCTACAGAAGGATGCTGAGAATACTATGGACCGAATAATTAAGAAACGGCGAGGTTTTGGAGAGGATGAAAACGAAAAGGAAACTAATGCTTAAGATCAAGAAAAACAGCTGAAATTCCTGAGATATATAACGAGGAAGTGGGCTTGGGGAATCTGATATTCACAGGTCAGACAGAGAAAAAGAGAGACAGGGGAAATCAACGCGTAACATACTTTATGGGTTTAAGCAAGTGGATGGCAAAGCGGTTTTGGGTGAGGTAACGAGAGAAAACGTGCTAAAAGCCACTAGGGATAGGGTGATATAGAAGGTCATGATCGCCTACCTCCAGATGGGAGACGGTACATAGAAGAAAAATAATTATATTAAAAAAGTGGGAATATGTTTCCAATTTTTCCTTTTTTTTTTATTAATCCGTTTAAAATCCTTTTTGAATAATAAAATATCTGGTAATGACTAGAGTTTTAAATTCATAAGTGAGTTCTCTGTCTCCTGTAATTGTCTAGAAATACTAATAACAGTCCAAAGAGGAATCTGAAATATCATTGATTTTGGCATCGGTCTTTTTCTCAACGTTTTAGTTTAGACTCCCTGTAAATGCTTTCATGGAGTTATTCTAATAAACTTACCTTTTTATCTTATTATAAATACATTTTAGGGTTAGAGTTCTATTTAAATTGTTGGTTTTTATTCCTCTCCCTCTCACAGACAAAAAATTATGGTGACTAGTTTTGAATTTAAGGAATTGAAGAGATCTTCCAACATTCGCTGCCATACAGAAGGACAGATATCACATAGCAGTCCAGCACGCTTTTCTTTGTTTTCAATAAAATATTCTTGTCTCTCAATACTCTGGTTAGTTTTGAAAATGCTTTCTTGGCCATGCCAATGCGTCTTTGGATCTCAATATCGCATTTTCCATTCATTGTCAGCTCACTTCCCAGGTATTTAAATTTCTTTATTGTTTTATTTTAGTTTCTCTGATCTGTAGTTGGTATTTTGGGGTCTTCGTTTCGCTGATGAACATATATTCAGTTTTCTTAAGATTACAATATTTGAGTTGTTTTCATTTGTTTTTGTTTTTTTTTTTTGCAACATATATTCTCCGGGTCCTCTTTCCTCATGACATGTACCATAAACTTCATCTGTTTCTTCCTTATATTAAGTATGAGTTTTCTTCTCGTTTTCATTCGCTCCAATTCCTCGTGGTTAGTCACGTGTTCAGTCCATGTAATTCTCAGCATTCTTCTGTAAATTTCAGCTCCCTCAAGTCTCTCCTTCATTCTTCAGGAGATCTAACATCTGCTTCCATACAGAAGGACAGATATCACATAATGATCCAGCACTCTTTTCTTTGTTTCCAATGAAATTTTCCTGTCTCTCAATACTCTGGTTAGTTTAGGAAATGCTTTCTTGGCCATGCCAATGTGTCTTTGGATCTCAGTGTCGCACTTTCTATCCTTTGTTTGAACGCTTATTGACAGCTAAGTCTCAACAGATCACAGTTAAAATTGGTAAAGTATATTTATGTCGGGTAGAGATCAAAGATTATCTCTCAGTTGCGTCTCTGTTCTCGAAGACAGAGTGCATCTTAGTTGTAGCTCTGTCCGAGGACAGATATGAAACTGAAAAAAATGAGTAGATGCCCGGTCCCAGGGAACAGTGCCGGGACTTGGAATTTTTGTTCTATCGTCTGTCCGTACGCGTTAGGGCTCCCCGCGTTAAATAACCGACCTTGTGTCACATCTCGCTCCAATAGGGGGTAGGGTAAACATCGTTAAATGTAAATATAAGTTTTATAAATTTTATAGTTATTTTTTCTCTCGCACATCATACTTGGGATACTTTTTTCTAGTTTATAGTTTTCCTGTCAACTAGGATTTTTAAAAAATTAAATGCAATGTCAATCGTCATTTTTTTCTTTAAAGTTCTGATTTTTATTGTCATTTCTCCTCAGTAAGGTTTTCTATTTCTTTCGCACTTAGTAATTCGCTTGCATTTTAGTGGATTTATTCCCTTGTGTGGGGTGAAATGATTTAAAAATAGATGACATGATATTAAAAATATATATTTCAGATTAACAATGATTAATGTAGGGAATGATTGAAAAGATTGTGACACTTTTTTTTTTGCATTGTGTAACTAATGCGCGTTGTGGTGCATTGGATATCAGCTCGGAACGAGAAATCGGAAAGCCGAGTTCGAATTCCAGTTGAATTCGTTGCATTCACTTATGCACAAATACCATTTGGAAAGGTATTAATCCGTCTCTTCCTCCCAGTTATGGGTTAAATAACAGGACAGATTGGGTTCTATAGCCTTGCTCGGCAACCAGTCTACCGCGGAAAGCAATGGCAACCTACTGCGGGATAATCTTCTGCCCAGTCAGTCATGTCTGTTTCGAGACATGATCGTCCAAGCGTATATCACGTAGGAAACTTAACTGACTGAACTAATTTAAGAATTAATCTGTTTGACTCAAATAAAAATAATTGAACTTTAATAAGTGTTATTTCTTTTTCTTTTTTAGATTGGTTAAAAGAGAAAAAAGAAAGTAAGTTATTTTTTCTTTCATTTCTTATTTCCAGTTCGGGTCGGCTTAAACGAAATTGATGTATTAGGTACCTCCGGTCAAATCGATAACAAAACAGCATAGTATGAATAAAAAAGGTCCCACACTTCATAAAACAAACCCTTTTCATCAAAATATTTATATTTTTATTAAGAGGAAAGATCAAAGTAATTTTTAATTATTTTTTTTAAATTTTTAATCCCTTCTAACACTTTCGAAATTTTGTCAGAAAATTTTGTTTTGATTTGAATTAGCGGCTAAAGAAACGTTACAATGGAAACGTAATGGTTGCATCCCCCACTTTCTTTCGGTGACAAACACATAAATTTGGAAATTTTGGCAAAATTAATAATTGTCAGATTTAAATGAAACTTTCAGTAATCATTTACAAATGAATGAAAATGTTTTTGAAATCATTATTTTTGAAAAATCTTGGTAAAAAAATATATATTTTTTTACCTCTGTTACTCCCCTCTACGTAAATCTACGAAATTCTAATAAATATTAATTGGTTGCTAATTGTTTTATTAGTTCAGTAAGGAATTATTACTTGATTGAAATCAGATAAAGGTAAGTTGCAGTTTTAAAAATTGACTTAAATGACGTGTCAGTGAGATATATTTCATTTTTGCAAGATTTTTAAACATAAATTTGGCTTCTGTTTACGTAATGTGTCGATCGATCAAAAATGGTGGAAAATTTAATTTTTCTTTTTCAGTTCAGAAAAATTTTAGATTAAAATCAATATAATTTCGGTTTAAAATACACCAGTGTATTTTCCTTACTGGAATTAAAATTCAATCTCTTGGATTTCAATTAAAACTAATTTTAAAGCTTGAAGATAACTTATTTATTTTTAAAATTTAAATTTAAATTTAGGTATCGAAAATGGCTGGAGGTACCTAAAAATCAACATCACAACAGTAATGTCTCACAGTCGACTCTCTATTGAAAACTTCCACTATTTACATTGGTCGGACTGTTGTCCTCCTCTATTTGTTACATTCACAATCTTTCGGTCGTTGTACATTCCGGTCTTCTTCAGGTAACAATTTTTTAAATTTTAAACCAAACCAAGAATAGTCAGTCAACCACTATGTTAGCGTTTTTGAAGATTAGTTCGATAAGTTTTTGAAGAAAACCCGAGCGTACAGTCACCGAAATATTTTGTAGTTTGTCAAAATTTGAGGACAACAGTCCGAACAATATAAATAGTGTAAACAGTTACAATATTTCACCTTAGAAATATAGACAGATCCTGAAGAATGCCGGAGCGTACAACAGCCGAAAAGTCGTGAAAATGACAATAAAGATGAGAACATCAGTTCGAACAATATAAATTGTTACAATGCCCAATCTCAGAAATACAGAAAAATACGATCTCAGAAATATAGAAAAAAGCCTAGAATTACTGTCTTAATTTAATAACAAAGTATATCTATATTATGTCTTAATTTAATAACAAAGTATATCTATATTATGTCTTAATTTAATAACAAAGTATATCTATATTATGTCTTAATTTAATAACAAAGTATATCTATATTATGTCTTAATTTAATAACAAAGTATATCTATATTATGTCTTAATTTAATAACAAAGTATATCTATATTATGTCTTAATTTAATAACAAAGTATATCTATATTATGTCTTAATTTAATAACAAAGTATATCTATATTATGTCTTAATTTAATAACAAAGTATATCTATATTATATCTTAATTTAATAACAAAGTATATCTATATTATGTCTTAATTTAATAACAAAGTATATCTATATTATGTCTTAATTTAATAACAAAGTATATCTATATTATGTCTTAATTTAATAACAAAGTATATCTATATTATGTCTTAATTTAATAACAAAGTATATCTATATTATGTAAATATATCTATATTATGTAAATATATCTATATTATGTAAATAGCTACGTCTTTATTTTGTAAAAATAAATTAATCTAGTGTTATGGGACAGGTTAAGGCCAGAAAAGAACAACACGACCACAAGGGTAGAAATAACAAATATATATTAACAATAAATAACAATACAAAATATGGAGGGTGTTAGTACGGGTGTCAGTCTGGTTTGGAGTGAACTACTACCAACTCGACTCTCTCTCTCTCTCTCTCTCTCTCTCTCTCTTGAGAGGCGTAGTGTTAGGAAGAGTTCATTCTGGAGTTACAGGTAAGGACCCATGACATCTAGTTAACAAGATCTTCAAGAAATTAGCGCTGCTAAAACGATACCAAACGTATTCATTTTAGACGTTTTTATAAAACTTCTTGAATGAGGTTAAAATAAATGAGATTTTCTTTCTATTAGGAAAGCCCCCCTTTATTAGATAAAAATTTCCGGATTTTACAAACAAATGTTTAAGTAACAAATTTGAATACAGATTATTTGCCATTGTTGTAGGCTATAAAGAATAAGTATACAGCATCTCTAACGCCAGCCGCAGCTGCTGTATTTTATGAAGCAAATTGGATTTTACAAAGTGCTGATCAACGTCCAAGAGGTTTCGAATTAAGACTTTTGCTTCTTCTAGTCCGGCTGTCAAACAAGTTTGAAGAGACGAGACTATTAGCTCATACATGTGGGTACAAGATATGGATTCATACATTTCCAATGATATTTGTACGAAGGTGAACGAAGCCGACTGCGTTAGAATTTGAACTCGACACATCAGTCTCACTACCTAGGCAATAAACCACTACAAAAGGTAAACACTGCTAGTCGCTTCGAAGTGTCAGGAAAAAAATTTGTTAGAAACAAAGAAGAGAATCTTAAACGATTAAGTGATATCTTTCCTCATATATGGCATTGGATGCTGAACAATCTCTACAAAGATGAAGAAGAGACTTGAAACAACATAACTGTGGCTGTGCAAAATGACATTTCTGTTGCCTCAAGTCTCTTCTTCATCTTAGCATTCCAAAATCTTAGCAAAATATTAAGAGACAAAAAAAAAAGGCTGTTCGAAACAAAGAAAATTTTAAAATTATTACGTGATATCTGTCCTCATATATGACAGTGGATGCTGAACAATCTCTACAAAGATGAAGAAGAGACTTGAATCAACAAAACTGTAGCTCTGCAAAAGAACATTTCTTTTGCATCAAGTCTCGTTCCCATCTAAGCATAAGCTAAGCAAATTTTAAGAGTCAGAAAAACAAAACCTCGTTAGAAACAAAGAAAAGAATATTAAACTATTATTGTTATCTGTCCTTCTATGTGGCAGTGGATGCTGAACAATCTCTACAAAGATGAAGAAGAGACTTGAAACAACAGAAATGTCGCTTTGCAAAAGGACATTATTGTTGCCTTAAGTCTCTTCGTCATTTTAGCATTTCAAAAGCTATGCACTGTATTAAGAGATAAAAAGGTCGTTAGTAACAAAAAAAAAAGAATATTAAACTATTACGCGATATATGTTCTGCTATATGGCAGTTGATGCTGAACAATCTCTTCAAAGATGAAAAGGAGACTTGAAACAACGGAACTGTTGCTCCGCAAAAGGACATTTCTGTTGCCTCAAGTTTTTTCCTCATTTTAACTTTCCAAAAGCTAAGCAAAGTGTTAAGAGGCAGAAAAACAAAACGTCGTTAGAAACAAAAAACAAAAAAACAAAAAAAAAACAATTTTAAGCTATTACGTGATATCTGTCCTCCTATATGGCAGTGGATGGTGAACAATCTCTACAAAGATGAAGAAGAGACTTGAAACAACAGAACTGTGGCTCTGCAAAATGACATTTCTGTTGCCTCAATTCTCTTCGATAGCTTAGCATTCCAAAAGCTAAGAAAAGTATTAAGAGACAGATAAAAGTCGTTAGAAACAAAGAAGAGAATATTTAACTATTACGTAATATCTGTCCTCCTATATGGCAGTGGATGCTGGATAATCTACTCGAAGATGAAGAGATGTGAAACAACAAAATATAGTTCTTCAAAAGGGTACTGTCGATGCCATGGGCCGAACATGTGAGCAACGACGGGGATCCAGAGAAAATGTAAACAAAAAAGAAACTTATAATTAATATCAGGGAGAGACAGTTAAAAATTCTGCAGCACATAAGGAGAAAAAAGGGCTTGGAAAATCCGACACCCACAGGACAGACTGAGGTTTAGCGGGAAAGAAGAAAACAAATCAACATACTTGACGAGTTTGTGTAAATGAAGGGTCGAACAAGGTTAACGAGAAATAACGAAAAGACGAGGTTTACTTATAGCTACAAAAAAACAAGAAAACATGGAGAGCCATAATCGCGTACGTCCTAAGATAACACGGCACATCAAGCAGAAGAAGAATCTGGTCATTACAAGATGGAAAAATCCTGTTTGTTCTACGTAGGCACTCTTTTTGGTTTATGTCTCATGCACTAATATTTCCAGAGTACACAGTTAAGTGCCATACGCGATACACGCTTGGGCGATCATGTCTCGAAAGAGACATGACTGACTGGGCAGAAGATTATCCCGCAGTAGGTTGCCATTACTTTCTGCGGTAAACTAGTTGCCAGCCAAGGCTAGAGAACTCAGTCTGTCCTATTATTTAACCCATAACTGGAGAGAAAAGACAGATTAATACCTTTCCCAATGGTACCTGTGCTTAAGTGAATGCAAGTAATTCAACTGGGATTCGAACTCGGCTCCCCGATTTGAATCCTAGTTGAATGGAGTACATGTATTTTTCTGTAATAAGTAATAGTCAGAATCGATAAAGTAAATTTCAAATTAGTTTGAGAATAAGTAACTTAAAAAAAAACTTCCGATCAGTGTATAAATTCAAAGTAGTTGTCACCAGTAAGTAAATTTAAAATACATGTCATCAGTATTTACATTTAATATATAATATAATTAACATATAATTTAACATATTTACAGTTTTCAAAATTAGTACATTTCTTTTTTCAAGATTATTACTTTGATGTTTTGTAGAATTTTCTGGTAAAAGCGACGCACACAACATCAGTGTGTAAATTTCAAACTCTTACTATCAATAAATAAATTTAAAATGCTTACAATCAGTAAATAAATTCAAAATACTTGTCATCATTAAGTAAATTTAAAATACTTGCTCTCAGTCAAATACTTTGAAATATTTAAAACAAATAAGCTGAAACCGATTCTGTAAATTCTATTAGAAAAGAAGGATTATTTTTAATAAAAATTAATGAGTTAACAAAATCGTAAATTTAAAAAGCTGACGATTTTTCTTATCTATAACTACTTAATAAATTATTGTAATTGTTCTATTTTTTTAATTAATGATGGAAGAACGTTCAAGTACTTTAGTTATATTTTTTCTTTAGTTTATTTGGTTGATTTTGTTTCACCGCATATCTACCTCAGTGGGTTATGCATTTCCGACAAAATTTTTAAGATAAGGTTCGTATGAATAAAATATGTATTCGTTGTAATAAACTAATTTGTACGTTTTAGTGACGAATTTTTAAAAAGTTTTTTTTTCAAAAGTCAAAAGTGTTGCTGGGAATACATTTTTTTCTCGAAAATATATTGTTTGTTTTAAATCCTTTTTTAATTTTAAAATTATTGCTGGTGATATTTTTTCAGAACATATATATTCTTATACGTTCATAGCGTTTTGATCTCTGTTTGGAGGTTAGCTATTTGACTATAGATGGGACTATAACAGATGTTGCCACTTCGGATCAGGGTGGAACTGAGAACAGCAGCAAGTAGGTGGTTCCACGATCCTCAAAACTTCCCGAGCAGAGTCCTTGCTGCTGGATGTAGTTTATCGTCATACCCAGAACAAATTATTTTTAAATAATGTATTTGAATGACGTTACTTACTTGTTTGCTCTTTGAATTGATTACATAATGTTCTTAATATTTCATTCCAGGTCTGAAAAAAGCAGTTACGGGCTGTGAGTAACGTGAAACTGTTTTGAAATTTTAACAATTTTTCCTAATTCATTTTAAAAACATATTTATCACAATATTTTAAATTGAAAATATATCTTTAAAATATTTCTATTTATTATTCCTAAAATCATTTTTTTCAGAAATGTATTGTTTTCGTAATTTATAATTTTTAAAATTAGTACATTTCTATTTTCAAGATTGTTACTTTAGTATTTTGTAAAGTTTTCTGTTAAAAGCGTCAGATACAGTAGCGATTGTGGAACTTTGAAAGTGGGGGAGACTTAGTGGCAGGAATTTTTTTCAGGAGGAGGGGGCAAACACAAGCAGCGTCTTCATTTTCATACTACACCTCTATCGTATGCACAACTTAGGAATGAGTTTGAGTATAAATATGTTACTTCATTAAATTAAACGGAATAACTTTTCATTCATATTAGTGGAGTTCTAATCTATTCTTGCCCTCATTTCCACTCTCAAGCTGTTGGAACACAAGAAAGGTTAATTTTAAAACAAAACCAAAGGGTTACTACTAACGTCAATACTAGCAGAACTGTGTTTTTCTTCCAAATTAGTCTCAGCTTAAAAAGCTAAATGAAAAAGAAAACGCAGAGGGAAATGTGCTGAAGATCGAATCTTATCAAATTCAGAGACTGATCAATTTCATAATATTTTTAAGCTTATAAAAGTGGTGCGAGGGCCAATCGAGGGACCAGCCAAAATTGGTGATGTTTCCTACCCCCGTCGAATCGCCACTAGATAGATAACAAAACCTGTATTAGTAATCCGTTATAAGTTAAGCTTAATGGCTTTTGGACATATCAAGAATATTTAATTTCAAGTGCTCTATCGATTCTTCGTGTAGTTCGGACAAGATTACGAGCAAGAATTCGGATTTCAAGCGGTTACAAGACAAGTTCAACGGGCAGCCCACAGGCACCCATCTCTAACGCTCTCTCGATTAATAGTTTGCAATGAAGCTGTTGGTTCTGTTTCGTTGGTTGGTTGCTGTTGTGTAGAGTGTTTCGATGCGTACCCCACCCCCCGTCAAGTCGATCGATATTAGCGCTGCAAAACTAAACACCGCTACCACCACCCTCGGCCCGGACGAGACAACCCGCTAAATTAAGCATACCGCTAAGCGGAGGAAAAGAAACAAACGGCGAGTGAACTGGGAGAAGCCCGTCGCAAATCCCGGTCGCCTCTGCTTATCCATAACCACTTTTTATTGCGGGCCCGCTCTACCTACTTCCGCGTCCCGTCTCGCGTTTATTTTGCACGGTCAGCGATTTTAATTATATTCCTTTCGTGTTCCAAAAGAGATTTACTAAGCGTAGCATAGATGTGACACAAGTGCGACAAAGTGCATCACTCAGTGAGGATCGACCACTCTACTCAGTTGTAATTGAGCTAGTTAAATGAACTCGATAATCATTACGCCACATCGAAGTGCTCCCTTCTATTCCTATAAAATTTGATTCGGAAAGCTACTTTCGTTACAGTGAGTGACTGTGAGAAACAAATGAGCAAGACTACTAAGGGTACTAAACTTAACTGAGTGGTGGTCATATGGTTTCAACAACGTCGGAGTGGAATCGACTTTTCACGCAACATATACATAGAACGGATAACATTATTTTTTTTTATCATATAACGCCGAGCAAGGCGGTAACACCACTGGTGTGCAGGAGGCTACGTAAGAGTGAATAGATTGGAAAAGAGAAAGCCGGAAACCACTTCCTAAACAGGGAACAAGGGATGAGCCTCTACACCTGTTCAATAGACGTGGTGGAGTGTGAAACCGGGAGATAGTTTAGTCTATCTACTCCAATTGAAAAAAAATAAACAAAAAGAAAAGTGACAATATTGGAAAAGAGAAAGCCGGAAACTACATCCTAAACAGGGAACAAGGGATGAGCCTCTACACCTGTTCAATAGACGTGGTGGAGTGTGAAACCGGGCGATAGTTTAGTCTCTCTACGCCAATATAGTACAAAGAAATTGAAAGAAGTGTTCGCCTGCAATGAAGGCTCGTGGCAAATGTTTAAGAAAGGTCCTTGAATATGAATGCGTAAAACTCGTTGTAGTGAAGATATGAAAGATACATAGTTATTGCATGATTTACCCCAGTGATTGTAATAAAAGGTTCGGTTCGAAATTCCTAGCATCTGAAGAAGGCCGAAGCGTACAACAGTTGAAACATCGTAACAAAGATGAGGACAATAGATGAGGACAATAGTCCAAATAATGTAAATACTATATTATACAGCTTGTGAATATTTTTTTTCATTTGACGATAATACATTTGATAAGACTGCTTGTTGTGTTGCAGGATGTGGCATATGGTGTAGTAGATATTGGGTCGGAATAAGAAATTGGAGAGACAAGTTCAAATCCCACTTAAATTCGTTGCATTCAGTTACGCGCAAATACAATTGGGAAAGAAATTAGTCCATCTCTTCTTCCTTCAGCTATGGGTCAAATAGAAGGACAGATTGGGTTCTACAGCCTTGGATGGCAACCAGTCTACCGTAGAACGAAATGGCAACCTACTGCGGAAAATATTCTGTCTAGTCAATCATGGATCGAAAGAGACATGATCACCGAATTGTGTATCCCGTAAGACACTATACTGAACGACTGATGTATCATATAGAATTGTTTTGTATCTTCTCTTGGTCCGGAGACAATGTCAGTCAAGATTTTCCCTAAAACTTAATTCCCTTGCCTTGCGTATCTGCAAATATGCAGCTTTTGGAAGTTTCTTCATTCATTTTCACTTCTGTGTTGTGTCATCTCATTCGTCTATCATCTCCCCACCTGAGTGACTTGACACGTCTATCCTTTTTGTGCGTCTCCGTTTTATCTCTGCCTAAAAACAGACATGCATCTGAGAAAAATTGCACCCGTGAGGTTCCCGGTCCCGGGGAACAGTGTTACGTGGCTTCACCATCCCATTGCACCAAAGGGTGGATCGGTAGTCGCCACCGAGGCCAGCGCGACGGTTGCGTGTACTGTGCAACTTTTGGTCCTTGCCCGTTCGCACGTCTTTGGGCTCCCCACATTAAATCTCTGTCTTATGTCACATCCACGTCTTAGTGAGAGAATGAGGCAAATACCTGTACTCATTCAATTCAAGGTAGTCACTAGCTGACCTTCCCTAAAATTACTTTAGGGTCTTTGTTATCAACCCAAACTGTTGCAGCTCTGGAACCAAACTTTAATGGAAAATCGATGGTGTAATATTTTCCTGTTTACGGCTATATCGTGTTGAATACACCTGGTCTGTACTTAAATGGGTGACCATTTGGGAATATCAGGTGCTGTAAACGTAAGGACCAAGAATGGTCCACCGGTCCTCCAGGTTTGGGGGTTGGGTGCAGGGCTAACAACCCTGCCTCGTAAAAAAACAGTTTGTTACAGAAACAGCAACAAAAAGTTGTTGCCCTATGCACCATCTGGGTGTGATGGATAAATGATGAATATTTTCCTGGCTAGTTTTTGAAAAAATCAAATCCAGTCCAACTTGAGTGTTTTATGACGATAATACATTTGATGCGACTGCTTGTATTCGTTTTTAATTCATAAATATTTCATTCATGCTAATAATCACTCCTTTAATGATAATTAAATATAAGATTTTAACAGACAATGTTACTCTAGAGATCAGTCAGTAAAATGCCATACGTGATACACGCTTCGGTGATTATATCTCGAAAGAGACATGACTGACTGGGCAGAAATTTTCCCGCAGAAAGTTGCCATTACATTGTGGTAGAGTGGCTGCCAATCAAGGCTATAGAACCCAATCTGTTGTTCTATTTAACCAATAGCTGGAGGTAAAAATAAACAGATTAGTACCTTCCCCAAGTTTATTTGCGCGTATGTGAATATAACGAATTCAACTAGGATTCGAACTCGGCTTTCTGATTTCTCGTTCCGAGACGATATTCACTGCACCACCACTGTAGATATTTGATAAATAAATAATTACTGGGTCAGAGTTTATTTGTTATTGACCTACTATTACGTGATATCCGGAAAAATGGATAATAAGGCACTTTCTGGAGTAAAGCTTGGGCCGAAACGTCTATAGGGCACTTGTAGAAGCTTGCTTAAGAAAAATGTGAGTATATTCCTTATAGACAAAAGGCTTTGTGGTTTACGAAAACTATAAAATATAAAATAATTTCCTGTTAAAGTATCGTTAGTTAGACATGCATCGCTATCTTATTTTCACGTACTTTTTGGCGGAAGTGAAGGGCAATATCAAAGATACCATAGAAAACATTTTAATCGATTCCTATTCACTACGGTTTATATACTTGAATTCATCAAAACTTAATTTTAACATTAATAAACCGATCATTTATTTTAGAAAACTGATTTGATGTCAGCTTCTTTTAAAAAATCCCGCCAACAGCAAATTTTCTTCGTTATCTAAAAAGTCAAAACGAAAAATTAATTACGATTAATTTATGAGATAAAATTTTCAGCGTTCTGTATTCATCATAGTACAAATCATTATATAAAACATCTAACGCATGATTAATTTTCGGGTTCTGGAAAAAAAGAAATTATTTTTCTTAATATAAATTTCTTTTTAGATTTATGCTCTCTCAAACTAAAAAAAATAACGGCAATTATTTAATTTCGGGTTCTAGAAAAAAAGAAATTATTTTTCTTAATATAAATTTCTTTT
The DNA here is from genome assembly GCA_037127315.1 of Ascarosepion bandense. Taxonomy (NCBI): domain Eukaryota; kingdom Metazoa; phylum Mollusca; class Cephalopoda; order Sepiida; family Sepiidae; genus Ascarosepion; species Ascarosepion bandense. The sequence continues at coordinate 3,171,603 of JBBBDQ010000763.1, forward strand.
TAGATTTATGCTCTGTTAACCTAAAAGAATAACGGCAATTATTTAATTACGGTTCTGGAAAAATAAGTTATTTCCTTAATATAAATTTCTTTTTAGATTTATGCTCTGTCAACCTAAAAAATACCGACAATTATTTCATTTCGGGTTCTGGAAAAAAAGAAATTATTTTTCTTAATATAAATTTCTTTTTAGATTTATGCTCTGTCAACCGAAAAAATAACGACAATTATTTCATTTCGGGTTCTGGAAAAAAAGAAATTATTTTTCTTAATATAAATTTCTTTTTAGGTTTATGTTCTGTCAACCTAAAAAATGACGGCAATCATTTAATTTCGGGTTCTGGAAAAAAAGAAATTATTTTTCTTAATATAAATTTCTTTTTAGATTTATACTCTGTCAACCTAAAAAATAACGGCAATTATTTAATTTCGGGTTCTGGAAATAAAGAAACTATTTTTCTTAATATAAATTTCTTTTTAGATTTATGCTCTGACAACCTAAAAAAATAACGGCAGTTATTTAATTGTCGGGTTATGGAAAAAATAAATTATTTTTCTTAATATAAATTTCTTTTTAGATTTATGCTCTGTCAACCTAACAAAATAACGGCAATTATTTAATTTAAAATAGCATTGTAAATCTGTATGTTAAATTAAGATTAAACAGATGTAAATAAATTTTAAGCACCTTGAAATATTTAGATTTTAAATATTACAAAAATTAATCAATGATTAAATGCTTATAAAATCCAAAATGTGATGTAATTGGTCCTGACCCGGCATCTTGACTTTATTCGCTTTCTCAACGCAAAAATGTAAGTACCGTATGATTTTTCAGGATCAATAATCTGATGAATTCTTTTATATGGTACCTATAAATCATGAATTCAAGAGCACTACTAGATATAAACGAAATGGCTAGATGCTACTGTAAGTTGTTTGCTAACAGTTTCTTTTCTCAAATGAGGCGATTACATTTAACTATTTTGATAGTAAAAAGGTGAAACCTTGTTTCCAGTCTCGTTGCTCGAGTAAATTCATTTAGAGGGGGAACAAGGGGGCAGAAGCCGTGAAAATATTTGTAGAAGAGACAGAGGGAAGCCACACCACGTTAGTGAGAAAGTGACTGGAGTTGAGCTGCCAGGTTGGGATCGATTATATTACAGATAATTGTTATCTATCCTTAATTATGTTTTCTTCTTCTCATATTATAAGTACTAGGCTAACACTTTCTTCTCTCGCTTTGGGAACTCTCTTCCGGCTTCTTGCTTCCCAGTCAAATTTAATCTTCCACAATGTATATTCAATATCAATCTTCGGCCTTCTCAATTACTTTTCTATATCCTCCTCTCTCCTTAATAGTATTTTTCTGGTACTCTTTCACACTTAATAACAACCTGCTTGTTCGTAACCTTGTTGCCTTGCTTCGGATGAAATGATTTTAAATATAAATATTATTATTATTAATATTATTATTACCAACCCATATAACATTTAAATGAAGAAAAAATATTAACTGTTTTACTTACGTTTAAATGTTTTCTTTTCTTCATTTCAGATGCCGGTAAATTGAAGAGTAAGCATCCCAATTTATTTTTTTATTCATTATATATACTTTCTTATTGTGAATAAATTACGTAATAAGGCTGGGCAAAAAGCAGTCACGGTTGGCTTGATCAAAGTACCAGTCTCTCATTATTGGTAACATGAAATAATTAAAGACATGGCGTACGCATGCAGTCAATCAGAAATACTTGTTGCCTAATCATATGATAAATTAAGTACTGTAGTTGATGCGGTTTAAGTGTCGTAGTTGATGCGGTTTTTGTCACCGAATACCCATATATAAATGCTAGAACCGGTTATCGTAATCCTAAGTGCACAGCCATGATTTAAAGAAGAATTTTAAAATCCTAATTATAATAATGCGGTCGCTGTAAATACTAACGAGAGCACGAGACCAAAGCTCGCATATTCGCATTATTGTTTAATCAATTTTGAACTTTGTCAGTTAATATTGGTATGAGGACGTATAGCTTTCTTCGAATGTGGATCTTCTCTTAGGGACGTAAGAGGTTTCTTGTCTTTCCCTTTTGGGAGCAGCGCTTAAATAATTTCATTGTCCAACATGCACACATCCAAGGCGCAGCAGGGTTGACATATTATTTACATGTTCGGAGTAGCCAGACGCACTGTGTTGCGTGAATCTTCAGTCGCTAGTTAGGAAAGAACCTCACTGACTGCTCTCCTGATACACCTAATGTCTCTAATGTAAATTACATACTATACGTATACAAAGGGCGTCCTAAAAACAATTAACATCGTTCAAAATACGCAAGATATGCTACAGCGTATTTGGCAGGAGCTGGACTACCGCCAGGTCATGTGTTTGGTCACAAGTAGAGCGCATGTTTGTAAAGCTTTGCGAGATTGGTTATAAAATCTACGTCCTTTTAAATGCCGTGTTCTGATTTTCATAAATAAGTATTTTATTGTTCGACATGCAACCTTTTTAATTTCGTTTGTCCGAGACATAGCATTTCTCAGATATTCACGTTTTAAATTATGTCAAATTTTGGGGACATCTTGTGTATGAATTGGAATGAAATATGAATTGGAAACCGAAAGAATGATTGGATAAGGAACAAAGAGGAAACATTCGTAAATTGTACATGTTTCGATTTTATTTAAGCTTCATGAGAAAGTGAAATATAGTGTAGAAAAAAATCTGTTTTTTTATTTTTTATTTCTGTATTGTTTGACAGTTCTTTACGTGAATCTGTTCTGTCAAGCAGCCTTCGTGTGTATTTCATGTGTTTTTGTGTATTAAAAAAACATCCGCCATTAAACTTTTGGACGACTAGCTGACATACATGAAAAAGACCACGTGACGTGCACTCGCTTGCATATTATCAACCGAATTCGGTAAAGACCGAAAAGAATTGACATATACAAAAACATTTTAATGGAATTTTTTATTACTTCAAATGTTTTTAAAACGGATATTACATATTTGAAATAGACACCACATAGATAGATAGATAGATAGATAGATAGATAGATAGATAGATAGAAACCGACATAGATAGATCGATAGATAGATAATGAAAAGATAGATAGTAATAAACCGATTAATAGATAGATAGATAGATAGATAGATAGATAGATAGATAGATAGATATGAACCGACTGATAGATAATTAACCGATAGATATAAACTAATAGATAGATAGATAGATAGATAGATACATACATACATACATACATACAGACTAATAGATAGATAGTAATAAACAGATAGATAGACAGATAAATAGAAACCGACTAATAGATAGATAGATAATGAACAGATAGATAGATAGTAATAAACCGAGTAATAGATAGATAGATAGATAGATAGATAGATAGAAACCGACATAGATAGATCGATAGATAGATAATGAACAGATAGATAGACAGTAATAAACCGATTAATAGATAGATAGATATGAACCGACTGATAGATAATTAACCGATAGATATAAACTAATAGCTAGCTAGCTAGATAGATAGATAGATACAAACCGATTAATAGATAGATAGTAATAAACAGATAGATAGACAGATAGATAGAAACCGACTAATAGATAGATAGATAATGAAGAGATAGATAGATAGTAATAAACCGAGTAATAGATAGATAGATAGATAGATAGATAGATAGATAGAAACCGACATAGATAGATAGATAGAAACCGACATAGATAGATCGATAGATAGATAACGAACAGATCGATAAATAGTAATAAACCGATTAATAGATAGATAGATAGATAGATAGATAGATAGATAGATAGAGAGATAGATATGAACCGACTGATAGATAATTAACCGATATATATAAACTAATAGATAGATAGATAGATAGATATGAACCGACTGATAGATAATTAACCGATAGATAGATATAAACTGACTAATCGATAGATAGATAGATAGATAGATAGATAGATAATGAACCGATACATAGATAGATAGATAGATAGATAGATAGATACAAACCGACTAATAGATAGATAGTAATAAACAGATAGATAGAGAGATAGATAGAAACCGACTAACAGATAGATAGATAATGAACAGATAGATAGATAGATAGATAGATAGATAGATAGATAGATAATGAACTATCATTGTGAGTTAGTTCATATTTATTTATCTATCGGTTCATATCTATTTATGTTTCTAAATAATGTTCAAACTGCGAAAGATATGGTCACACACACACACACACACACACACACACACACACACACACATATATATATATATATATATATATTGGGGAGAGAAAGATGATAAGATAAGGAGCAACTCAGAAATTTATCTCCCCTGTTTCTCTCTGTCACGTTCATATAAAAGAGAAGAAGGTGCTGAAATGTTATTGTCCAGATCAAGAAGCTTCAAAGAATATCTGCGTCTGTTGTTTGGTCAATTAGTTAGAAATAGATCATGTTGCTTTACCATATATATATATATATATATATATATATATATATATATATGACGCTTAAAATAAGGCAAAAGCGTCTAATACAATTAAAAAAAGAAAATACAGTGTAGATTAAGACATACAATTTTTAGAAAATTCACATTCCTGCCAGTATCCGTTCTAAATATTTTTATATTTTCTAGGTGGTAGACCATGTTCTGTTTTTATTAAGGTGACGTTTTTCAAATTAATATATATAAATTAAGAACAGATGTAGAGATTGTTTGATCCAAAGAGAGAAATTGGTATAGAAGAAAAAAGTACGGGAAGCCTTGAACGTTTTGTTTAAAGCGTAAATTTATTGTTGTTATAATTATTAATATTACTTTTTGTATTATATATTATATGTACATAATGGTATTTATGTCGCTACACGTGTTTCGAGTCTAAAGTTGACTCTCTTCACGAGAATAAACTTTTGACATTGCATATCAAGATCCAACCAATGTCGTAACTCACCAAAATTGAAATATGAACTCTGGTAAAAACGAGTTACTGCACATTAGGTTTATAAGTCCCAAAAATTCAGTTGTTCTTGTCCTTAAGGACACTTGGCACAGTGGATATAGACGTTGGTTAGTTCCTGACTTGACTCTTAGAGTTGTGAGTTCAATACGTGACTACAGTGAACAAGTAACTTGCAGCGTTCGAGGGAGATAACTCATAACTCATGACTTCCAATTGTGGCATGACTACTACGCAAGGAATGAGAATGATATATCTCAGTGATTGTAATAAAAAGTTCGGTTCGAAATTCCTAGCACCTGATGGAGGCCGGAGCGTACAACAGCCAAAATATCGCATAAATGGCAACAAATATGAGGACAATAGTCCGAATAATGTAAATACTATATTATACAGCTTGTGAATATTTTTTTTTCATTTGGAAACGGGTTATTTCCGCAATACTAAGTTTCAACCGTTCGGTATCTTTAGACAATTTTATAATACCTGATTTTCCAACGAACTTGCGACTGAAATTTTTAAAAAGTTAGCCATAATATTGTTTCCAGAACAAAAAAGAATTACTGAATGAATGATCAGAAATAATGTCCAGATGTAATTTCACGAAAAAAAAAATTTTAGTATCATATAATCCTGAGTGAAAGTGTTTAATATTCTTAAGTAACTCCTTCTGATCACCTGGTTTTTGCCATACCATGTTCTTTAAAGACGTAGTCAATCATGGCTCAACACGTTTTTTTTTCTAATTATCCTCGAAACACCATAACGTTCGGGAAAGATAGTGGGGTAGTTTAACGGTGTGCTTTCTCGTTTCAGATATAGACAATAGAAAACATCTCTGAAGGGATCCCTTTCGCCAACAAGACATCAGGAGAAAACCGTTGGTAGTGATCAAAGAAAAACGAACAAATAGTCACGTGAGCAAAAAGGGGTGGGGACAGAGATGTATAAATAATTTGCAATTTTTGCTCACGTGAATATTTTTTCGTTTTTCTTTGATCACTACCAACGGTTCTCTCCTGATGTGTTGTTGGCGAAAGGGTTCCCTTGAGAGATGTTTCCGTTTGTGATTTTTAAAGCAATTTACAAGTTTTGTACCGTCAAACAGTTATATAGACAATAACGTCTATTTATAGATAATTTGTTTTTAAGAGAGTGGAGTAGTTTCGTCACGATTTTATTTTTAAGGTCGCCACTTTCCTAGACTAAATGCAACTCAAAGCTTGAGATGCCAATCTTCCTTACTTTTTAATGCATTATTGTGCCAAAGTGACACAAGTGACTCAATTGGAATTTGAACTCGGCTCACGTCGATAACATTTACGCTACCTGCACATATATATCAAGATGGTGTTAAATGACAAAATAATTAAAATTATGTGCCGTATGTTTTTAGTAGCAGTAATAATTTTTTATTTGGCAGACAAGATACAGCTACAATAAAATTGTACAATTTTACAATTACTAAAAAGATAGTGAACCTACTTACTGTATATTTGTAATTTTAGAATTCGTATATCCTTGCCTTTTAACGTCTGTTGGGAGTTCAAGTTAATCCCAGATCATTTGTGTAACTCAGATATAAAATAAACTCCAAAAAGTTCTACTGCTCTAGAAAGTAAATGATTCCACCAGCCAAACTCTAATTTTACAAGAGTCAGATCAGGTCAAGAATAGAATAATATTGGCTGGAGCTGCTCAACCTTCATTTTCCTGCCATGAGAGCGTTCCAGAGAATTTACGAAGGAATGTGGGTAATGAGATTTTTCACCAGCAGCAACAACGAAAATGAATATCACTTGTAACTCGAAAAGAAAATGATATAATTAAGTTGTTAATTACTTCAAACAAAAGGTTAGAAAGGAAGCCGCCATTAATACTAGAAAAAGCGATAACAGTTAGTGGACATGAGAAACTTATTTTCTTGAAAAATTGTTTTAAGAGAAAGATTTTATAACTTGAAGAGAAAATAATGACGTAATCAAAATGTTGACTTTCCACATGTAAAAGACAATAAAAGTTACGAGACTTGTGTAGAAAAATAAGGCAAGTGTGTATTGAGGCTGTGGAAAACACTTAACAAGTAAGAGATTTTTCTCTTAACAATTAATGGGGAACAGACAGAAAAGCTAGAGAGCCAAGAAGCAAAAAAAAAAAAAAGCAACTACTCACTGCTGGTTTTTCTGTTACTTTTATTGACATAAGACGGTTGAAAAATTCCTGTATTTTTTTACAGAGAGGCCTATATCTGAATATGTCAAGCTGTTCCGCTGCTATCGCTGCTTGTTGAATATCGTAGGCTCAGAGAAAGAATTTTCTGACATAGCGTGGCATTTCGTCCACTGCGTTCTGATTTCGGCCAGAAAACCACAAAAATTATATAACCCGAAATTTCCACGCATTTTTGCCTTCTCGGGTTTTCGCTTAATCTTATCATTTATGGCCAGGCGTATTTGTCAATCCTCTTCGCCGGCTATTGCCTTTCAAGCAAGTTGCTTTTGATGTCAGTTACATATTTGTCCTTCACTGCTTGTGATTTCTGCTTCTGATGTCGATCATACATTTGTCGGTCGCTGCTTGTGTTTTCCGCCTTTGATGTCAATCATATTTATCTCAAAAATATATTACATCTGCTAAGCAATTTGATGTTGTTGCTCGTAAGCAGCTCACAAGGTAGTTCTCTTTTACGGAACAACGACTTCAGCTGACATATGATACTAAGTGAAACTTGGCATTGTAACGGCTGCAGGCTACAATCTGTTGGTATCAGATAATGGCTGGGCGGTATGTATGGTGCCCATGCCAGTGCCATGCAAAATTTACTCTAAGTCTATGATTTCATTATAATTAAACAGTTAATATTATTACCATTAGAACTTTGCTATAATTTATTGTAAAGTTTTTTTTAAAATTATAATCACTGACTAAAATCATTGTATTTATATAATAATTTTGTTTTTTTAATTGCAGACTGGTTAAAAGAAAAGTTTTATGGTAAAAAGCTTGATTGATTTTAACTGCTTTTAATTTTTATTCATAATTAATGTTTAATTAAAATCCAAGTAAATATAAATAAATAGCATCTTATATTAAAATGATTGCGTAAGTTTAAATAATTGATGTTACAATTTAAATTGTAAATATTTCAAGTAAATTTAACAGATATTTAAAGTAAATCTAAATCAGGAATAACACTGATATTTTAAAAAATTTAAACAGTTTTCATGTAAATTTAATTTATATTTCAAATAAATTTTATTGACATTTCAACTACATTAACTGCCATTTTAAATAGTTTAATTTGTATTTCAATTACATTTGATATTTTTAATGTACTCAAAAAATATCTAAATATATATAACTAATATTTTTCGTAAAAGAACTCAAAATGTCAAGTCAATTTAAATAAAATTTCCAATAAATTTAATCAGTATTTCATGTTTAATAAATATTCAAAGTAAATTTAATTATCATTTTAAGCACAACTATTTGACAGTTCAAGTAAGTTTAAATAAATGATATTATAAAAGAAATTTATTAAATATTTCAAGTTTAACTGATATTTCAAGAAAATATACTCGGTATTTCAAGTAATTTTAGGTAAAACTTCAAGGAAACGTAAATCGCTATTAAAACTGATATTTCGAATTAATCATTTTTTCATGCAAATTTAATTCATATTTCAAACAAATTTAAGTAACAGATATTTCAAATACTTTTGATATTTCAAGTAAATATAAACAGCCTTATATCTTAAAATTTAAGTAATGTTTCAAATAATTTGAAATAACTGCAAATACAAATAAATTTGATTGATATTTCAGTTAAATTTGATTGATATTTCAAATATACTTAAAAAGCTAATATTCAAATAAATTTAATTGATATTATAACTGAAACTACTTCACATCTGAATTCAATTCGAAAACTATTTCAAAATAATTTAGTTAATTATTGTAAATTTAATGGATATTCAAATTAAATTTAATTCTAATTTCTAGCAAATTTTATTGTTATCTCAATTACATCTAAATAAATGATATTTCAAAAAGGTTATTTGATAGTTCAATTTTAATTGATATTTCAAGAAAATTTAAGTGATATCAAATTTAATTGACATTTCAAGTAAATTTAATTGAAATCAAGTTTATCAAAATTTTAAGTAAATTTAATTGATATCAAGTCTAACTGAAATTTCAAATAAATTTACATAACTGCCTTTTTGCTGAATTGAATTAATATTGATGTAAATTATATCACTGATATTTAAAGAAAATTTAATTAATATTTCAGTTAAATTTATTTAGTATTTTAAAAAAATTTAAATGCTTTCTTTTTCACGTAGAATTAATTGGTATAAATTTAAATAACGGACATTTCAAGTAAATTTGTTTGAGGCTTACTGCTAATTTAACGGATATTTCCAGTAAATTCTATTTATAATTCAAATAAATTTGCATTAGATATTTGAAATTAATTTAATTTACATTTCTTGATAATTAAATTGATATTTCAATTAATTTGATTTCTTGTAAGTTTAAATAATTGATTATAAAATAATTTAACTATATATTTGAGATGAAATATACAATCTGATTTGTATTTCATGTACAATAAATTATCTTCAGTTCTCCAAAAGGATTGACATTGGGTCGTACTTTAGTATGGATCCGTTTATCTGGCTCTAGGTAGCATCCTGTTTAGTCGAAATCCAATCGTTTTGTGAACAACGCCTGGGGTGACTTACAATCCCATTTTTCCATTGCAGTTTCTTCTGCAGGTGTGACAGACGATGGATGAATGAGGAATAAAGGTTTCACGATGCTCTGTTTGCTTTCAAATATTGTGTTCTGACCTGAAACTGTTTGTTTCCGTTTTTTCTGCTCTTTACGACACCTTTAAACAACACGACGCCATTTGATGCAGTCGTCTGCTAAACATTCCTATATAACAGTGTCGATGCTTGTAAGCTGCAGACGTTAAGGAAACGTAGTACAGGGTGGCCAGCTGGACGGCGTTCCTTGGCCATCTCACTGTGCATGATGTCTTTTGGCGTACGACTGTCATTCATTTGATGCTGTTGATCAAGCCAATGCATCAAAATTTACAGGATAAATTATTCATCAATCAGTCAGCCAGTTAAGTGTCATACACCATACACGTTTGAGCGATCATGTCTCGAAAGAAATATGACTGACTGGGCAGAAGATTTTCCCGCAGTAGGTTGCCATCACTTTCTGCGGTAGACTGGTTGCCAACATACAGAGCCAGATCTGTCCTGCTATTTAACCCATGAATTAATCTCCGACTTTTTGTCCCGAGCCGGTATTCACTGCCCCACAACGCACAACGCTAGGTTATTAATAAATTGCTTTATTTCTTTATATTAATTTCTTAATAATTAATTTTCTTAAATACATGTCGAAATCACTGAACAAATATATTAGTTTCATAATAATTGTGGATTTATTTCTTGATGAAAATGACTAATTTGTTTGTATAATTTCTTCCTTTCTAGTAATAAAGGATTTTGCAGTGAAAGGTAGGCAGTTTTCCATGTCTTAATCTAATATTTTGTAGCTAGGTGTAGTGTTTATAAAATCAAAAACAAAGCTTAACATTCGTTTCCGCAAAAAAGACAGTTTGGCAAAAGTGCATTTTGACAAAAGGACGACTTCTCCCTTGACACCGCTATTACTGTATACTCCCACGGAAATTTTTATTGTCTTAAAAAGCTACTCTTAAAATTTCTATAAAACCCTAACGTATAAAACTGAATTGATGCAATCTCTTTTTTCCTCTCTAATTTTAATTGTTATATATAAACACAGATGATATACCAAAATCATTTATATAAATTCTATGGGGAATATGTTACTGTAATTGTAATAAGTCACCGATCTTTCATTGACTGAAATCTTTACATATAAAAATAAAGAAAATACTAAAAGCACTTACAGCAATTCAGTGAAAATTATTTTACTATTGAAATGCATCAAAATTACTTATTTAAAATATGCACAACATCTTTCATTGAAAGTAAATACGAAATGATTCATAATAATATATTAGACATTATTTTACTATAGGAATGCATTAAATTAAGTATTAAACAAATATATCCAAAATGTTATTTATAATCATTCATTGGCTATTTTTTCTATAGAATTATGATGGAATTATTTTGTAAAACAAATATCCTCAAAATATCATTTGCTCTATTGTTTGCTTATAGTATAGAAATTACGAAATTATTTATAAAAATTTATTGGAGATTTTTTTATATGGAAATATATTATAATTATGTATTAATGAAATACGGTAAAATTGTTATTGACACAAATCATTATAAATAGAGAGGCATGAACAAAAGCATTTATATGAATTTACTGAAAGTACCTTTACTATAGAATCCATCACAAACATCTATTAATCCAATACACCCAAATTTTCTTTGCTGCTCCTCTTTACGAATAGTAACACAGTTACGAAACGAATTTATAAAAATGAATTCGAAATTATTTTAAGATACTAATGTATAACAATTAATTACTAAAAATAAAAGATCTGATCAAAAAGTATCGGGACTGGTCCAAAGCGTTGTGAGATCAATATCAGGCTGCAGCACTGGTGAACAAGTAACTTAGAGGGTTAAGGAGAGAGATAACTCATGATTACCAAAAGAGACCCTACGCAAGGAATGAGAATGATATACCCCAGTGATTGTAATAAAATTTCGGTTCGAAATTCCTAGCAACTGAAGAAGGCCGGAGCATTCAACAGCCGAAACGTCGTACAAATGGCAACAAAGATGAGGACAATAGTCCGAGTAATGTAAATACTATATTATCCAGCTTGTGAATATTTTTTTCATTTGGAATCGAGTTATTTCCGCAACCTAAGTTTCAACCGTTCGGTATGCTTTGCTATGGTCATGGAAGGAAGGACGCACAGTGAGGCCCCTGCAAACTTTGCTGTGTATACACACTAAGTTATAACATTCTAGCTCAATCCGTTAAAAAATCAAACCAAATTTTGTTATCATATTTACAATGTTTTAAAAGTTAATTCGAGTTCCGTTTTTCGATTATTTCTTTATGGTCTTCAATAACTATTTTAAACAACATTGATGAATATATTAAAAGATATGACAACTCATTCATTGTCTGTAGTTATCCAAAGACTCATTAAGAGATGCAATATTTTCAGGGCGCTCAAATCTCTTATTTGTAATTTTGTTGTTGTCAACAATTTTCGTTTGAGCTGTTCAAATTAACTGCATTGACTCGTTCTACCAGTTGAGCCATTCATTACAAATGTTCAAATGAATTCCATCGTCTAGCGCCACCAGTTCAGGCTTTTACAACTACAGAGTAGGGCAGAGCAACTTGCTTATTTGTAATAACAAATAAAACAAAAGTAATGCAGATATACATGTAATGCTTTAAACAGCATCAATTACAACATTTAAATTCTATGTTTTACAAGCTTTAAAGATGACATGAGTCAGATGGCGCCCACTGTGCTCAAATTTGCATTAGATATTTGAAATTAATTTAATTTACATTTCTTGATAATTAAATTGATATTTCAATTAATTAAAACACTGAGTTAATGGTACTCTGAAGTTTCGGTCAACTCTTTCCAACATATCGGTGGGTATGTTGTCGACAGCTTGACGAATGTTGTTCTTCAGGTGAGCCAGGGTGTTAGGACGATCGTTGTAAACAATTGACTTCATGTAGCTCCATAGAATATAGTTACAGGGTGATAAATCAGGAAACCGTGCTGGCCAATGCAGATCGCCCCTCCAAGAGATGAGGTGTCCTGGAAAGTTCTGCTGCAAAACTGTTATTGACATCCGCGCTGTGTGCCGTAGCGCAGTATTGCTGGAACAAAACTTTACATCTCGCACTCTCGAGTAAGCCCCTTCCCACTATCCTCGGAGCAACCATCGCTTCAGTGCGCCAAATTCAAATAAGCAAGTTGCTCTGCCCCACCCTGTAGAACGTCCCGTGCTACTTCTACGCAGTCGAATTCACACTCATTACCCACCTCGCGTTTTTCAATTGTAAGTCAATCAGTCAGTTAAGTGCCATACGTGATTCACGTTTGGGCGATCATTTCTCGAAAGAGACATGAATGACTGGGTAGAAGATTATCCCGCAGTAGGTTGCTATTACTTTCTGCGGTAGACTGGTTGCCGACCAAAGCTATAGAACTCCATCTGTCATGTTATTTAACCCATAACTGGAGGGAAGAGACGGGTTAATACCCTTCCCAAGGGTATTTGCGCGTAGGTGAATGCGACCACTTCAACTGCAATAGTAAGTTTTAATCAGAGAGCTTTTGCCAAAAAATTGCCGTTTTGTGTAATATCCGCGTGCTTCCCTGCACACTTTATTCCTGACCTCGTCAAGTGTCAGTTCTTATCTATCCTCCTTATCCTCACAAGCTCCGCTTACTACCAGTTTCTCTTTCATATAGCCCACACCTCAGTTATCATTACCATTTCGATTGTAATTTCAATGATCTTGGCTAACGAACATAGTACTGGGTGATGTTATCTAATAAAAAGTATCAGCCTTTGTCAAAGATCTTCTACGAGAAAGAGAAGAGAGAAAGAGAAAGAGAAAGAGAAAGAAAGAAAGAGTAAAAAAAGAATCCCTTAAGAATGAAAGAGAGATGGAGAGAAGAACCCCCTTAAAAAAAACAAGCAAAAATTACGTAACTCGATTAGCACCTACAGTTCTGTCAATAAATCTTTCGTCGTAAGGAAACGGCTTTATATTATTATTATTATTATTATTATTATTATTATTATTATTATTATTATTATTATTATTAATTTACTAGAATTTCTTGAAAAAAGTTTTATTGTAATTTAGTCTATTTCCGAAGTATCAGGTATGCCGCGTACTCGAATAATTACAAATGGCACCAAATAGGTTGGAGAGCTCTCTAATACAAACATTGCTAATCAAAGAAAACTAATGTTGAAATCAGGTATGCTGTATCGTATGCGAAAGAAACAGAGGTATGCACTACAATACCTGGGGTAAATATCTTTGAAAGAGCGTGTTGTTGGAGAGTGAGACAGTAAAGAAAGGCAGTAACTAGCAGCCTGGCGACCGGTATAGTGAGTTGAGCATTTCAGCACGATATGGTATTTTTGAAATGTTAGTTTTCGAACTGCCCTGCTTCGTATAGTTTCGAATTACCTGGTCATTAGAGTATCTAACATTTTAAAAATGAACCAGTCCTATAGGTGACATAATGAATAATTTGTTTTTTGTTTTCTTTTCTTTTCTTTTTAAGTAGAGAGATTTTTTTTCACGTGTATTAGATTTGTATCGACCTTAAAAACTCTGCAAACTGAAAAGCGGTCCAAAGAATTCTGGCTATAATGAGATTTGGATTTTAAAAAATTGTATAATAACATGTTTTTCTTGAACATTTCTTTTGAAAGTAAAAATTATAACCTCAGATTTATATTTATTTTTTGTAATAATTATAAAAATATATATATATATCTATGAGATTATTAATAAGATCCTTTGTCTGTTTTCGTAACACAAAGCTTTAAATAAAATCAAGGGTAAGTAATACGATTTCTTTTTTTCACTATTTATTTGCTAAGCCAGTGTTTCTCAACGTTTTTAAGCAACAGCACACCTAAGAGCAAATAAAACATATCATGACACATTTATGAAAATTATTAAATGGTATACATTTAAATGTTATGAAGTAAAACCATAGATTTAAAATAAATACACACACAAATATGAATTTACTTTATATCAATGTTTCTATTCGATTATTTGTGAAGCTTATTTAATAGGAAACCTGTTCTGGGAGTTTTTTTCGTGATTTAAGCAGATCTTTATTTTTTCTTCTTCTTTCGCGGTAGACCTGAGAGCATCGCACGGCACACTTGTGTGCCGCGTCATGGTGGTTGAGAATCACTGTGCTAAGCTTTTAAAGAAAATACTTTAAACATTTCTTTTGAATCCTTTATCGATAGAATTATTTTGTGTGTTGCTAAGCTTAACCAATTTTTTTTTGCATTTTTCGTTATGGCTGTTGCAATGCAGTAGATTTTATTTCATTCTTTATTTAACTCATATTTTGATTTTTTTTTTTCAATTTTTAAAAATTTTGCTTTAGCAAATTTAAACGTATTTTTATCTTATGGGGTTATCCGGAAATTTCATGATGATTTTTAGTCTTTTATGTCAAATTTATCAACAGATGTAATACGATTACATTTCCGATTAGAGCACAATTCAAAATACCACCCAAGAAAGAAAGTGCAAGATTACTTAATTCGTTTTAATTTTGCATCCCTATGAAAACGGAAGATTATGTTTCATTTTAGACACTTGATGATATTTTATTAAAAAGCATCAAGTGTCTAAAATGCAGCTTATAACATTCCATTTTCATAGAGATAATGCCGTTAAGCTTTAAAGCAAAAATTCCTCTCAAATCCTTATATTTGCGTGCCACATGATCTGAATGAAAATGATCTTTTTATATCGCATTTTTTTTCTGTGAATTGCTGTATAAACGCAATGAAAATGCACTCTTTTGAAGAAAATTATGACAGGTGATGAGAAATGGGTCGTTTACAACAATGTTCAGCGAAAATGATTCTGAGGTAAGCAACATGAGCCAACTTTAGCCATCTAGAAGCAAGTCTTTATCCAAAGAAAATAATGCTGTGCATCTGGTGTAATTAGAAAGGAATCCTGTGCTATGATATTCTGTCAAGTAACTAATTAATTGATTCTGGAAGTACTGTTCGCAACTGGACGAATTAAAAGCAGTAATTCAAGAAAAACGCCTAGAATTGTCAAATTGTCGTTTTCTATCAAGATTTTTTTTATCATTTCACCCCGAGCAAGGCGGAAACGCCACTGATGTGCAGGGGGTTACATAAATGTCAAAAGATTAATTAGAAAAGAGTGAAGAGTACAAACTAGTTAGAAAGGAACAATAGAAAGCTGAGAAAGCAGGTGCGATGACAGATACATAGGTGGAGAGAAAGGGAAGGATATACGGGGGTGGGGAGAGAGCTAGAGTCTAGTGGTTAACAGATGAGTATTTTTTTTTTAAGCATTTCACCCCGAGCAAGGCGGAAACGCCACTGATGTGCAGGGGGTTACATAAATGTAAAAAGATTAATTAGAAAAGAGTGAGGAGTACAAACTAGTTAGAAAGGAACAACAGAAAGCTGAGAAAGCAGGTGCGATGACAGATACATAGGTGGAGAGAAAGGGAAGGTTATACAGGGGAGGGGAGAAAGCTAGAGGCCAGTGGTTAGTAGATGAGTATTGACTTTGCATTTAAATTTCTGGAGGTTGTAGCCGTCAGGAAAGCAAGAATACGGGAGCGAGTTCCACAGGCGGGAAGTGCGAGAGAGGAAGCTGCAGGAGTAGAATTGTCGTCTGCATTTGGCAAACTTGACTGTGAATGGGTGGGACCCAGTTGCCAGTCTGGTTGCACGAGTAAACACCTGTTGAGGAGGCATCAGTGACTTAAGCTCATCCGAGCAGAAGCCATGAAAGTATTTATAGAAAAGACAAAGGGAGGCCACATTTCGACGATGGGGAAGTGGCTGCAGTCGAGTCGCCAGATCAGTACCTATCACATTACAGACTCTCCTTTGGAGCTTGTCAAGAATACTGAGGAGAACGGCAGGGGCACCTGACCATAAATGGTAGCAGTACTCCATGCACGGACGGATGGTTGACTTGTATATATGCAGGATGGATTCAGGTGGAAAAAACATCCTGGATCGACATAGTGACCCAATCTTCTTAGCAGTAGATTTTGCATAATGCTAAACTTCACGTTTCTTTGGCAGCCAAGCAAAAATTTTTGCACCTTGACTTGGAAGTGTTACCTAACTCGCCATATTCACCAAACGTTGCTCTTTCGAGTTTTTATTTATACAGGTCCTTGCAAAATGATCTTAATGGTTAAAATCTTAATTGTTTGGATAGCATAAAAAATACCTTAATGATTTTTTCTCGAAAAACCACTGATGTTTTTGAAACACAGCATCTTTAAGTTGATGAAAAAATGCATTTGGGTTTTGCATCAAAACGGTTCATATTTGTTTGAATAGATTTAATGGAGTAATTCAGTTTTATCTTTTAGTTTTCCTTGAAAATCGGCATGGACTTTCCGGACAACCCAATAGATGATTTGTATTCGTTTTTCTTTTTTCATGATTAACTTATTTGCTATTATATCCAGTTATTAACTAAGCGATGAAGATGGAAAAAAAAAACTACCAGCAGCATTACAAATATATGTAATAATAATTGGGTAAATGATAATAATAAAACAATATTGTTGTGGGGATTGCATTTATTATGGGTAGTTGATGAAATGTTCGCAACCCTATCAAAAAAAACAAACAAACAAAAAACAAAACAATTTATAATGATTATAATGTTTACATACGTTAAAAAATAGCGGTGTCATCTGATACATTTAAGTGAGATGAAGAAAATGGATATATTCAAAATATAATTTAATTACGGATAACAATTTTCGGTATTATTTGAATGAATACTTGCTGCCTAAATACACATGTATTTGTCCAGCGTTTGCATGCATAACTCTTGTGTTTGTGTGTTTGTGTGTGTGTGTGTATCGTACAGAACAAATTCACGTGAGAATTGCTTAACCAATGAAAAACAGACAAAACAAAATAAAAAAAAATACTTAAAGATTTTCTCTTTCCTCTCACATTTTCTGATGAAAGATAAAAAGAAGCGAAACACGTTAAATTTATAAGTGCTTCCTGTTTATTTATTTGTTCCTTATCCTATCATTCTATCGTATTCTACTCCATCTTCATACTTGATTCATATATATATATAAAAATTCTGTCTATCCGATGTTTGAATTTTCCTAATTTGTTGTTTTATATAATGGATAAAGTTATTAAAGTTTATATTCATTTTTTGTTATTTTATTTTTCACAAGTACTTTCAAATGTTGCTACATTTTGTTTAAATGATTGTGTTTTGAATATGTTTATATAACTTTTTTTGGGGATAATGTTCTCTCATTTGCTGAAACCAATTGAATTTGATCCCAGGTTAACGTCATTTAACAGCCGAACTAAAATTCGATATGTGAGCGTTTTTAATATTTTACAATATTTATAGCAGATAACAAATAAGCAAAATAATATTAGCGTCCGATTAATTTTATTGACATAACCCAGATATATATATATATATATATATATATATATATATATATATATAGTCATCCGCAGACAGATCTGTTTCACTGTATCAGAGCTCATTGGTACGGTTAAACATCCGACTGCTGCTTTTTACCCAGGATTGAAACTAGACCAAATTGGCGTCAGGCGGCGATTCTACCACTGAGCATGGGCGCTCGGTAGAAGGAGACAAACTTTTTAGCGTGTAAATTATCATTATAAACACGCCTAATAGCTGAGGGTGTTCTAATTCATTGCTGAATGAATGATGCGTAGATGCTAGAGTAGCTACTGTTTTTCAAAGTCTACCATTTTTCCAGAGTGCTCAATATGTAAAGTACCGATGAAAATAATATTTAGACAAATAGATTAAATATATCGGATGTCAGTTGTTAATACCAATTCGTTAATCTCCAAAACTTTTCGTAGCATTGTCTGTTTACATTTGTTTACATTACGATACATTTTAGAGCAGAGATGATTATTTATGAGAAATTGAAAATTGTGTATATAAGGCTTGATTTTGATTCATTTAAGCTGTGAAATCATTCGATGTCGAGTTGTCTAAGACGCATCAGATCAATTGGTAGCTTCCCCTATGTTGTTAGGGGTCGCAGATTTCATAAAAAAATTCTCATAAATAATCAGGCTGGTAAAAATATATAAATATACTGTTTAATTAAAAACAGGATATATATTCAAATACGAGTATCGATTAGAAATAATGTTCAAACAAACAATATATATATATATATATATATATATATATATAGTGTATCAAGGCAGCAAATAATTTTCTAAACATATACTGTTAAATATAAGAGACAATGAATGTCTATAATGTTTAATCATGAGCCGTTCTAAACGTCGTATTTTGGTTTTAATTTCAGTTGAAAATAAAGACAAAAATTCTCCAACATTTGGATAATTATTTATTGATTTTCTTCTAAGCTATATATATATATATATATATATATATATATATATATATATATATATATATATATATATATGCTGTTAAATATAAGAGACAATGACTGTCTATTACGTTTAATCATGAGCTGTTCTAAACGTCGTATTTTTCTTTAATTTCAGTTGAAAATAAAGACAAAAATTCTCCAACATAAATAATTATCCAAATTTATTTATATGACATTACTTAATTAGATAAGCTTTTAATTGTTTTAATAAATCATGTAAATTTCCGACATTACAATATGAAGAAAAAGACTTTTCGATTAATAATGAAATTTTAAAATAATCGTTTTCAGTTTTCTTTATTTATTGTAATAATTTATAAAGTTTCAAAATATTTTTTAAATATTTCAAATACTTGCATTTGTTTAACAAGACGGCTCATGTTACATCTCTCTGACCATAACTCAATTAGATGTCATTTAAATACACATGGGAACATATCAAAAATTATTTGTAATATGCTCGTAGATAATACAAATATAATAGCATTATTCACATGTAAAAAAAAAAGGTTAAAAATAATGGAATCATTGTTAATTTTAAAAAAATATTCAATTCTTAATAATATCAAATGTGAACATTGCAACAATTTACTCACTGATTTCGGAATATGAAACATAATTATGATTACTTATATACACAGACACTTTATATTTTCAGTTAGAAGTAAAATAAAATTAATCTTTCATAAAATTAATCTTTCATAATGGCTAAAATTATAACCGAAAGCGCTTGGACAAATAAAACATTCCGAGAATTTTTTGCAGGATTTACGCCCTGAAAAGAAAAAATTATAAGATCGCATGAAAAAGTATATAAAATCTTTACCATAACACTTTCTGTGTTCATATATATATATATATATGCTGTTAAATATAAGCGACAATGAATATCTAATTAAGTAATGTCATATTTATATTGCATTTTTTATTTTACTTTTCGGAGAATATTTTCGGTAAAAGGGGCTAAATGGTTTTAAAAACAATACATGATTTACATTCCCCAATGAGTCCTTCGTTTAACTAATAAAACCAGTGTTGCCTATTGAATTTAATTACTTTAAATTTCATGAATTTACGTGAAGGTAGGTAACAGATGTTAAAAAAAATATTTTTACCAATATTTTTTTTAATTATGATTTCAAAAAATAATTTCATTCATTTGTGAATAAGTCCTGAAAGTTTTATTAAAATCCGACATTTAATAGTTTTTGCAAGAATTTCCAAATTAATGGTTTGTCATCGAAAAAAAAAAAAGTGAATTATGTAATAATACGTTTTCCAATGTAAACTATTGTATTGATTTGGCTCCTCGCTAAAGGAAATAAAAACAAAAATTTTACCAAAATTTCGAACGTGTTAGAAAGAATTAAAAATTAAAAAAAAATAATTAAAAAATACTTTGATATTTTCTCTTAATAATAACATGAACATTGTGATAGAAACAGTTTGGCTTTATTAAGTTTGGCAATGAAAAAATGCAATGACCCACTTCTTCGATGAGATTACAAGATTAAAATTAAAGGAGTAAAAAATTACACCTACTGATTGCACCTGATAACAATAGAGTGTGTCGTATGCTAATCGGAGAGAGCATGATTATTTTTTCAAATATGAAACTGGAATTTGAATTTGCGTTGATTGATTCGCTAATCGTCCGGTTCATACTCCTCCCAGTCTTTTGAACAGGAATAGAGGTTTATCCCTTGTTCCCTGTTTAGAATTGGGTTTCCAGTTCATTTTGAAAGTCTACTTCAGCTCTGTACTACTAACGCTTGTTATTTTCTACGGCAATATAACTCTATCATGAGTGACTTTTTCGCCTTGTATTGTGTGAGATCAATTACCTTCTTTGCAAATCTGAACAGTCAGTATGAATGGGATCTCATAAAAGAAGGCATCTGAAAGTTTTACTCTGAATGCATAATATATTTGAGGAATCTAACAGTATTGACAACACTGCACGTGATATTCTCGGATTGTCCTGTTGTTTTTATCCCGATTTGTATATTCTACACCAGCTGTGAGCAAACGCAGATATTTTTTGTTGCTTTGCGCAATTTAATAACTGACTCATTGCTGTAACAAATAAAACAACAAAATAAAACAATGGACGCTACGTTTTTCAGTAAGATATTTACGCGCTCGTGTATGGCTGGAAAAGTGCAATAAAAATAATGGCGGCTACATGAAAAAGTATCATAGTGGTTTTAAAATGTGCACAATATTTTATTTGGAAAATAATAACTATATAAGAGTAATAAGCATTTTCATCTTATTTTTCATTCTTTCTTTGTATTTGCAGTGTTGTTCCACTATCCACTGTCAACTTTCAAACTTCTTATCATAACATGTTATAATTTGAAACGAAGAAATTTTGCATATTTTGCTGGTATGATATACAAAGTGTTATATATTTGTGAACTAATTGTTTTCTCTTTGGTTTTTATTTTTCAGGTGATAAGTTTGAAGATGAAGGTGAGTGATATACAATACTACCTGATTAACCGAATTTATCGAGTCAGATGTTATTGAAACAATCTCTTTGGATAATTCAAATTTATTGATAACAGAAATCTTAAATTATTTAAAAAAAATAAGTAAAAGCAAAAAGAAATAACTCAATTTCAAAAATAGATTTCGCTTTTATAAAATTAAATAGTAAAATCTTCGTTCAAAGTTTTGTTCCGATTTATTGTGAAAAAAAGTGCGTCAGCTTTTTAGAAAAAAAAATTAGTCAATTTCAACCAGAATTACTTTTTCAGTTATAAATAAGCTAATTGTTTGCTTTCTATTTTGTTTTTACTCTTCAGGATTAAAATATGCAGATAATGGTAAGTGGAATACAGTACCACCTCGAATTTTAGGAAACATTGTGAAAGACGTTGTTGGAAAAGTCTATTCGGATAATTCAAAATTCCAGATAATTGAATACTTATATTGTCGAAAAATATCGTAAAAAGATTTAACCTTTATAAAATCAAACAATAAATGATTCTTTCTAGGTTTTGTCCGAATTTATTTATTCTGAAAAAAAAAATGAGTCGAATTTTTTAGAAAAATGAGTCAATTTCAACCACAACGATTTCATTGATATATGCAAGCTAAATATTTTCTTTCTGTTTTACTTTTAATCTCCAGGAGTAGAATATGAAGACGAAGGTAAGTGGAATACAGTATTATCTCGATTTCCCGGGAACATCCTGACAGGGGTTGTTGAAAATATCTGTTTGAATAATTCAAAATTCCGGATAATTGATTACTTATGTTATCGAAAATAACACCTTAATTTCGGAAATAGATTCAACATTTATAAAATCAAATAACAAACCTATTATTCAAGGGTTTATATTGGTTATTTTCTTGAAAATACTTCAAATTATAGATGAAATTTGCAATCTCAAAAAGAACAATTTCTTAATTATATGCAAGTGAAATGTTTACTTTATTTTAATTTAATAATTTTTTTATTTTAATCTTCAGGATTACAAGATGGAGACGAAGGTAAGTGGAATGCAGTACTACTTTAATTTCCCGGGAATATTGTGGTAGGGATTGTTGGAAATGTCTGTTTGGATAATTCAAAATTCAGGATACATAATATTATCGAAAATAACATTTGAGTTTCGGAAATAAATTTAACATTTATAAAACCAAATAACAAATTCAAGAGTTTGTTCAGGTGATTTTCTTGAAAAATACGCCAAATTATAGATAAAATTTGCAATTCAATTTCAGGCACAACGATTTCATATTCATATGCGAACTACATGTTTACATTAATTTTTATTTTATTTCATCTTTATTTTATATATAAATATATATTTTTTTTACTCTTCAGGATTAGAATATGAAGACGAAGGTAAGTGGAATGCAGTACTACTTTAATTTCCCGGGAACATTGTGGCAGGGGTTGTTGGAAATGTCTGTTTAAGTAACACTCCACCCACGTCTATTGAACAGATTAAGAGGCTCATCCCTTGTTCCCTGTTTAGGATGTGGCTTCCGGCTTTTCTCTTCAATATGGAAGTGAACACACTAAACACCGGAACACATACACACATACAAAATAAAGTAAAAAAATTACAAGACGTGTACGCACATAAACACGCACACATGACACAATCACGGACACACCTCGAGATAAAGCAGATAGATAAAACAACAGTAATAAAACAAATCCTCCTCAACTTAGGCAAAAAACAAACTAACGGTCAGGTCACACATACTTAGACAAACCACATATTAAAGAAGACTGATATCATCAGACCACAAAAAAGTGTCAATCACACACACACACACACACACACACACACACACATATATATATATATATATATAAGCATAAACACACACCCACACCTCCCCCACACACACCCACACACACAAGCAATTGGAGTAGATAGATCTCAATTGGAGTAGATAGATCTATCTATCGCCCGGTTCACACTCCACCCACGTCTATTGAACAGGTTAAGAGGCTCATCTTTTGTTCCCTGTTTAGGATGTGGTTTCTGACTTTCTCTTTTCCAATCTTTTCACTATTACGTAGTCCCCTGCACATCAGTGGCGTTACTGCCTTGCTCGGGGTGATACAATTTTTTAAAAAATTTCAAAATTCCGGATAGATTATATTATTGAAAATAATACTTTGGTTTAGGAAATAGATTCGACATTTATAAAACCAAATAACAAATCGATTATTTAAGGGTTTGTACTGATTATTTTCTTGAAAAATACGTCAAATTATAGATGAAATTTGCAATTTGAGACAGAACAATTTCTTAGTTATACTCGAGCGAGATGTTTGGATTATTTTTTATTTTATTTCATTTTTATTTTATATCTTTTTTTTACTCTTCAGAATTAGAATATGAAGACGAAGGTAAGTGGAATACGGTCCTACCTCAATTTTCCGGAAACATGGTGACAGGGGTTGTTGGAAATATCTGTTTAGATGATTCAAAATTGCGGATAATTTAATATTATCGAAAAATTTCAGAAATAGATTAAACTTTTATGAAATTAAATAGTAAATGCTTTGTTTAAGGTTTTAACTTAGTTTATTTATTCTGAACAAAAAAATGCATCGAATTTTTAAAGAAGAAATGAGTTAATTTCAACCACAATGATTTCCTAGTCATACGCTAGCTAATTGGTTGCATCATGTTTTTCTTTTACTTTTCAGGGTCGCAATATGAAGACGAAGGTAAGTGGAATACAATATTACGGATAATTCAAAATTTCGGATAACTCAAAATTTCGGATAACTCAAAATTTCGGATAATTCAAAATTTCGGATAACTCAAAATTTCGGATAACTCAAAATTTCGGATAACTCAAAATTTCGGATAACTCAAAATTTCGGATAATTCAAAATTTCGGATAACTCAAAATTTCGGATAACTCAATACCTAAAGAAAAACAATTAATCTCGGATATAAATTTAACATTTTTAGAAGCAAATAACATTTTCAAATACTGAGTTCAAGATTTTGTCCAGTTTATTTGTTATAACAAAATTCGCAAAGGTTTCTGCTTCTAACTGACCCGGCTTACGGCCATATCACGTTGAATACACCAGTTCTCGCTCGATAACCAAAGTTAAGCAACGTTGAGCCTGGTCAATACTTAGATAGGTGACCGCTTGGGAATACCAGGTGCTATAAGCGTATAGTGACGGATGTGCATGCTTACGGCCATATCACGTTGAATACACCAGTTCTCGCTCGATAACCGAAGTTAAGCAACGTTGAGCCTGGTCAATACTTAGATAGGTGACCGCTTGGGAATACCAGGTGCTATAAGCGTATAGCGACGGATGTGCATGCTTACGGCCATATCACGTTGAATACACCAGTTCTCGCGCGATAACCGAAGTTAAGCAACGTTGAGCCTGGTCAATACTTAGATGGGTGACCGCTTGAGAATACCAGGTGCTATAAGCGTATAGTGACGGATGTGCGTGCTTACGGCCATATCACGTTGAGTACACCAGTTCTTGCTCGATAACCGAAGTTAAGCAACGTTGAGCCTGGTCAATACTTAGATGGGTGACCGCTTGGGAATACCAGGTGCTAGAAGCGTATAGTGACGGATGTGCTTTCTGCTTTGTGGTGCAGTAGATATTCTTTCGGAAAGAGAAATCGGTGAGCCGCGTTCGAATTCCAGTTGAATACCCCGCTTTCACTTAAGCACTAGTATCTTTGGGAAAGGTATTAATCCGTCCCTTCCCTCCTGTTGTGGGTTAAATAACAAGAGTAGGACTTTGGGACC
Source organism: Ascarosepion bandense (assembly GCA_037127315.1). Classification (NCBI taxonomy): domain Eukaryota; kingdom Metazoa; phylum Mollusca; class Cephalopoda; order Sepiida; family Sepiidae; genus Ascarosepion; species Ascarosepion bandense. The sequence goes on from JBBBDQ010000763.1 coordinate 3,197,100, forward strand.
CTGCCCTTAAAAACAAATCCCAATGAATCTTGATACTCGAAAAGAAAAATGTATTACTAGACACAAAACTTATATAAAAAACAACAACAATAAATTGTTGAAAGTAAAAGGTATTACCAGCAATAAATAAATAAAATTTAGTTGGCAATAAATGACCCGCCGAGATTGATATGCCATAAAAACAAAACAACCAACCAACTAACTGACCCCGTTTTTTTTATGCCGCTAACTCCCAAAGTCGAATTAAAATAGATTTATTTGTAAATTCCAGTGGAATTCGTTCCATTCACTTACGCACAAATACCCTTGGAAAAGGTATGAATCCACCTCTTCTCCTTCGCTATAGGTTGAATAGTAGGACACATTGGTTTCTATATTCTTGGTTGGCAACAAGGCTACAGTAGAAATTAATGGCAAACTACTGCGGGGAAATCTTCTGCCTAGTCAGTCATGTATCGAAAGCGGCATGATCATCAACGCCTGTATCACGTACGGCAATTAACTGACACTGATTTGTAAGCTTGGCTTCTAGCTGAAAATTCACCAGGAGTAAATATTTGTCAAGCATAATCGTTGCTTCTATATTTCTAAACGTCCACTGACGTCATTGTACTTCCTCCTTAGTTCTTTCTATTAAAGCATCTTTCAAAAACAAGATGTACTTTTCTGAAACTTTATTTGAGGAACATTAGCCGTGTTGAAGTTGAATTAATCTGATGTGAAATAGATATAACTTATTTTAGTTTAAAATATCGAAGTGAAGGTACCTATAACACACTATACACCGGAACACATACACACACACATACAAAATAAAGTAAAAAAATTACAAGACGTATACGCACATAAACACGCACACATGACACAGTCACGGACACGCACACACCTCGAGATAAAGCAGATAAAATAACAGTAATAAAACAAATCCTCCTCAACTTAGGCAAAAAACAAACTAACGGTCAGGTCACACATACTTAGACAAACCGCATATTAAAGAAGACTGATATCATCAGACCACAAAAAAGTGTCAATCACACACACACATAAACATACATACATATATATATATAACCATAAACACCCCCCACACCCCCGCACACCCCACACACCCCACACACCCCACATACAAACAATTGGAGTAGATAGATCTCAATTGGAGTAGATAGATCTATCTATCGCCCGGTTCACACTCCACCCACGTCTATTGAACAGGTTAAGAGGCTCATCTTTTGTTCCCTGTTTAGGATGTGGTTTCTGGCTTTCTCTTTTCCAATCTTTTCACTATTACGTAGCCCCCTGCACATCAGTGGCGGTAGCGCCTTGCTCGGGGCGATACGATTAAAAAGAAAATTCTACAATTAATGACAGCAGCAGCAGCCAGGAATGACCATTCCTTGAACGACACGAACTCACTCGGACAGACACACGCTCCTCTTCCATTCTGAAGATGAGATTTTGTCTTGAAATATTAATAATAAATAGGTAATACCCAAAAACTTCTTTACCTTCCTTTATTTTACTAAACGCATTGTGACATCCTTCAAGATCTAACTATACATCGAAAAACACTTTTTAGCACGAAGAAGTATGTTTCATGAGGTGTTGACAACGATCTTATGTTTTGGATTTTTTTTTCTCTTGTCGGCATATTTATAATAATTACCTGACGAACATAAAGTGAACGCCTTTTTTAGGTAATTATTTAACGACTCAGCAATCTTTAAAATTTAGAAAAATATTCGAAGTAATCTAATATTTTATTTAATTTTGGATATTTTGGCTTTAAATTAATTATAATTATTTTATGATAATGTCGTGTATGGGCATCCGTATTTACAAAAATTACCCCCTCCACACACACACACACACACACACACATGCACACATTCAAAATTCTTTTTACAATACTGGGAGTCGTGGAATTGTAGTAGGCTTTCTATTTATAATTAATATCGTTTTTGATTCAATACTCTGTTTCATACAATTGTCATATAGAGCTCAATAGCTTTGGTTGCCAGCCGGCTTAGGAGAAGGGGAGTTCAGATTTCCAAGTCATATGGGCATTGGGTTAACAACTTCACCACATATAATCTACATCCTACCTTTTATGATATACCTGTAGCACAATAGAAGAGTCGACAATTTAAAATACAACGTATTCAACATTTAGTATAGTGAAACCGATAAAATGCAACCGCAACTTCTGCTCCAACAGTTTCTTTTCTCGCACTTCCCGACTGTGGAATTCCATTCCACATGACTGCTTCCCCGACGGCTACAATCTCCAGGAGTTTAAATGTAAGGTCAATAGACACCTCCTAACAAACTAACTCGCTTCCATTCTTTCAAACACTCTTCCGACCCACCCATCTATCTATCACCCCACTTCTGACATTTCCTATATCTAACCACTCTTTCTATTTGCCTTCCCCTATGTAGCTCCAAGCGCAATAGTGGCAGTGGAATGCCTTGCTTGGGGTGAAATGATAAAAAAAATATATATGGATGGACTAAAAAGCAATAGTTGTTTCTAATAAAGCGAAATCGTAGACTGAAAGAAAAATGAATGGAAGTAAGTCAAATTTTGATTTCCTGGTATTTTTTTTTTTTTTAATCATTTCACCCCGAGCAAGGCAGAAACGCCACTGATGTGCAGGGGGTTACATAAATGTAGAAAGATTAATTAGAAAAGAGTGAGGAGTACAAGCTAGTTAGAAAGGAACAATAGAAAGCTGAGAAAGCAGGTGCAATGACAGATACATAGGCGGAGAGAACGTGAAGATTATACAGAGGAGGGGAGAGAGCTAGTGTCCAGTGGTTAGTAGGTGAGTATTAACTTTGCTTTTAAATTTCTGGAGGTTGTAGCCGTCAGGAAAGCAAGAATACGGGAGTGAGTTCCACAGGCGGGAAGTGCGAGAGAGGAAGCCGCAGGAGTAGAATTGTCGTCTGCGTTTGGCTAACCTGACTGTGAATGGGTGGGACCCAGTTGCCAGTCTGGTTGCACGGGTAAACACCTGTTGAGGAGGCATCAGTGACTTAAGCTCATCCGAGCAGAAGCCATGAAAGTATTTATAGAAGAGACAGAGGGAGGCCACATTTCGACGATGGGAAAGTGGCTGCAGACGAGTCGCCAGATCAGTACCTATCACATTACAGACTCTTCTTTGGAGCTTGTCAAGAACACTGAGGAGAACGGCAGGGGCACCTGACCATAAATGGCAGCAGTACTCCATGCACGGACGGATGGTTGACTTGTATATATGCAGGATGGATTCAGGTGGAAAAAACATCCTGGATCGACATAGTGACCCAATCTTCTTAGCAGTAGATTTTGCTATGGATTCAATATAGTGGTTCCATTTGAGGTCTGAGGACAGGGTAAGTCCGAGGAGGCATAGTGTATTACTCTCCGGGAGAATCACTTGGTCCATGCTTATGGGAGGCAGAAGAGGTTGCCTGTAATGGTTGACAGACAACAGCTTGGTCTTAGAGGAATAGAAGTTGACAAGCCACTTCTTGCCCCAGTTCACCACAGAGTGTAGATCCCGCTCAAGGTCAGCAGCGAGATTATGTCTGTCCACCACGACAGGTTTCTTACTGGAGCGGGAGTATATTGTAGTGTCATCTGCGTTGATGCCTACTTGGGACTTGATCTCATCTGGGAGGTCGTTGATGAAAATAAGGAAGAGCGTTGGGCCCAGGATAGAGCCTTGTGGGACACCAGCATTTGTGCTGTAGGACGAAGAGGCACGCCCATTCAGAACGACCTTCATTTTGCGGTTATTTAAGAAAGATTGGATTAGGTCAAGCAGGCGACCGGTAATACCATAACCGCGTAGTTTGCATAGGAGGCCAGGGTGCCAAACCCTGTCGAAAGCCTTGGAGATATCCAGAGCAACCGCGCGAGCCTCGTCAGACTCATCAAGGGCCTGTAGCATGTACTCCGTTACAGTTGTTAGCAGGTCGGATGTGGACCTGTCAAATCGGAATCCATATTGCCTGTCGGAGAACAGTTCGTTGGCGGTGAGATGATGAACTATTTCAGCATTGATTATAGCCTCGAACACTTTCCCGAATATTGGTAGAAGACTGATAGGGCGATAGTTGGATGGGTCCGAGGGTTCACCACAGTTCTTAAAGACAGGAACGACTGAGGAGAATTTCCAGCATGCAGGAAAGCAGGAAGCAGAAAGGCAGTAGTTAAACAGTTTAGAGAGGACAGGGGAAAGTTCAGGGGCACACCTCTTAAGGACTATCACCGGGATTCCATCCTCTCCACACGCCTTATGGGGCTCGAGTTTTGAAATTACTCTGGATACTATTGTCGGGGTAATATATACGTCGTGCAGTTTGGCCTCAGTTCTAATAGGGAAGTCGGGTGGGTGCACTCCGGACGAGTCGAATGTGGAGTTGGATGAGAATCTGCACTCAGCTTTGTCCGCATATGACGTGAGAACATCAAATCCATGGATTAAAGGTATCGATATCAAATAAGATTTTTCGTCGGAAACTGAATTTTGAAGGCTAAATAAGTCCTCTGAGTAAATGGTATCATGGATGAGACTAAGAACTACAATTACACCTACTTAGAGCCAAACCCGAAGCAAAAACTAAAATAAAAGGGCTGAAAAAAAAAATACAGACATACTGGCAGATAAACAGACACAAAAACACAGACATCTTGCCTTATATATATATATATATATATATATATATATATATATATATTATCGATTTTCTGCACTATTGTAAGAACTGCAACCTTGAAACTTCTTAATATCGTTTCCTATGTCTTTGTCTATGAGTGTATAAAATTTGATTAAAATCGGACCACTCCTTCTATAACCCGATTTTTTCGATGATCGATTTTCGATATTTATCGGGGCTACCTCGACACAAAACCTAGCTAAGGACACTCGCAGACGCTTATCGTACAACTGTGTAAATTTTCAAGAAAATCGGTTCAGCCGTTTCGGAGTCTATAGGTAACGGACGCACACACACACACACACACACACACACACACACACACACAAAGTTCCGTTTATAAATAAGTTTAGATTTAGGTTTTACAAACTTACATACGTTCATTTCCGATTATAATGCACATGATACATGATTGACTAAGGTAAATCAAACCACGCAAAATCTAAAATGCCAGAATTTCTTGCCATTTAATCTGTTTTGTCAATCTATAGTTAATCTTTAATAAAAGTGAATACGTCAGATTAATAAACGTTTCTTATCTGTTTATATGTTTATATATATATATATATATATATACAAATAAGAAACGTTTATAAGTCTGACGTATTTCACTTATATCTAGTCATCTGCAGACAGATCTGTTTCGCTGTATCTTAGCTCATCAGTACGGTTAGACAGCCGATTGCTTTTTATCCAGGATTGAAACCCAACCAAATTGGCGTCAGTCGGCGATTCTACCTCTGAGCTATGGGCGCTCGGTAAAAGGAGGTAGACTTTTTAGAGTGTATATTATCATTATGCACGCTCAATAGTTGATAGTGTTCTAATTCATTGCTGAATGAACGATGCGTAGATGCTAGAGTAGCTACAGTTTTTCAACGTCTACCATTCTTCCAGAATGTTCAATAAGGGTGTGAGAGCGTAAACAAATAAGAAACGTTTATTAATCTGACGTATTTTCCTTTTATTTAAGATTTACTATATATATATATATATATGAAATTTGATTAAAATCGGACCACTCCTTCTATAACCCAATTTTTTGATGATCGATTTTCGATATTTATCGGGGCTACCTCGACACAAAACCTAGCTATATATATTAGTCATCAACATACAAGCCTGTTTTGCTGTATCACAGCTCATCAGTATGGCTAGACACATCCACTTGCTTCTGGCCTGGATCGAAACTCGACCGATTTCGTGCCAGTCGGAGTCGCTAATAAGCCATAACCGCATGGAATCAGAGAAGGGAAATTTTAACGTGTTGTCTATAAGCAGTGTATACACACGCCAGTCACCGAAAGAACTCAGTTCATTTCTGAAGAGCAATGCATATATCGCAGAAGTGCAAACTGTCTTTAAAATTTTCTTCTCTAGAGAGCTCAGTCGTAAAGAGAGCATTATATATATATATATTCTTACTTATATCCACATACACATATGTCCACACTTCTACATTTGAACATACAAATGCGTTTGTGCATATACCCGCAGACACACATCCATCCATGCTCACATGCATATGTTGCGTTCACACATTTACATATATTTTTATGAAGACCGGATTTCTACGTGTATAATTAATAGTAACATATATTTACGCAAGTATACTAACAAATCTCACATATACTCAGAAAATACGAATATATTTGCATACTTATACATAATGCACACATGCATACGTATATTTCCCTACAGATATGTGTATGGGGGACAGTGTGTGTGTATATTCGTCTATTTGTTCATATGTAGATGTCTTTAGATTTGAATATGTGTACATCCACGTCTTTTACTCGTTTAATATCTAAATAACTTTATAACAATCTAAATCTATCGCTTTTGCTAAACCTAGAACTTAAAATTCGTAATAAAAATAAAGTAAAGTGCATTTAATAGTTGATTAATAATGTTGGTCTCTGTTTTGATCAAATAATATTGTTATGGTTCCAATAAATTATTTTTAGTGTCTGTTCTTAAATTCTTCAAATCAGAAATTGCATTGCTTTCATTGGTTCACTCTGTCTATGTAACAATGCCCCCCCGGATATATATGCTTTATATTTTAGGATTTGTAAAAAGGAGTAAAACAGACTCAGGTACTTCTCTTTTTTTCGTTACTCCTTGAACATAAGTGTCTTTTAGTCCGGAGAAATAATTACGTCATTTGCCCCATGTATCCCTTAGATCAGCGGTCGGCAACCCGCAGCCCGCGGACCACATTCGGCCCTCGAGTGAATCATGTCCGGCCCCTACCTTACTCTGGACACGATATAAATATAGGTAAACCAAATCAAAGTGACAGTTGATAGTCTGAAAATATTGCTTCGAAATTTTTAAAAATGATTTCTTTTTACCCGAAGAATGTGTTTTACTTTTATTTTTTATTAGTAGGGATCACTAAAATTAGCGTACAGCCTCACTTTCACTTTTTCTGTCAAATTACTTTCGTGAGCGGGCACTTTTAAATGAATATAAAATAGTGTTTTCAACCGATTTTAATGGAATTTTTTTCCAATACTAATTTATGAAACATTTATTTTTAAGATGTAATATTTTTTTAACAAAATTTCCGTCAGATATTAAATCATATTGAATCCTTGCTTTCTTCAAACACATAGAAAATTTATTCACATATGTAATAACATGTTTCACTTCCATGACACTGGAGCCATAACAGTTTAGCCCTCCTTCATGACTCTACATAGCTTTTTGGCCCTTACTCTCCAAAAGATTGCCGACTCTTGCCTTAGATCAACAATATATCCCTAGACGTGAGCAGTGGATTAAGAACAGCGCCCCTTTTCAATTAAATAAATTGTTCAGCCCGTAATTCTCTATAGGTTACCTGGATCGATATACACATGATGAAGTAAGGAGGGTACAACGACCAAAACGTTGTGATTAATGAGCACGATAATCCGAATGCCAATAGTTTAAATAACGATAACACGTAGATCCGTTTGAGGTCATTCAAATCTGATTCATATGTCGGATATTAAAAATAATTCTTTTCTATTTTTTGCGAATGAATATTGCATTAACTTTGAAATTCAACCAAGTGGCACTAATTGTGCAAATTGTGCGTTGTGGTGCAGTGTGTATCGACTCGGAACGAGAAATCGGGTAGCCGAGTTCGAAATCCAGTTGAATTCCTTGCATTTACTTACCCATAAATACCACTGAGAAAGGTATTAATCCGCCTCTTCCCTCTTGTTATGGGTTAAATAATAGAACAGATTGGGTTCTATAGCCTTGGCTGGCAGTCAGTCTACTGCAGAATATAATGGCAACCTACGGCGGGATAATCTTCTGCCCAGTCAGTCATGTCTTTTTTGTAGAGGGATTAATTAAGGCTTCAAAATAAATAAAAATAAAAATAAACAAATAAAACCAGGGAACGACGGACGTTGAAGGTCTGTGAAATAAAATAAAATAAAAATGGCGAAATAGACGTAATCTTAGAAGAGCTATTGAAAGAGTGAAACCAGGACTGGAAAATAACACAGAAATGAAAAAGAAAACATTAGGAAGGCGTGAACTAGAATAATGAATACTTTGAAATTCAACCAAGTGACACTAATTGTGCAAAGTGTTAGCTTAATAAAAGGCAGATGGATGATGCAAAATGTCATCAATATCACAGTGAAAAAAAGGCCCTCCTTCTGTTCGTCCTTTGCCTATGGAAACGCCTCTCGACACTTTGATACTCGACTGTGAAAAACATACACAAACATTATAACAAGACTGAGTCCTGGCAATATGCTATCGAGGTGTAAACAAAGGAGGTACAGGTATTAGCTTAAAAAAGGGTCCCAACATTTTATTTAACAACATATTTTGAAGATAACAAGTATTTTTCTAGTTGCAAGTCCTGCTAATTAACCAATAGATGAGGAGAGGAAATGACGTCATACTTTTCAGATAAAAATCATCAAATCACTATTGAAATATGGATGCTCACATTTCGAGAATGGAGTAATTCTAATGAATGTAAATGTTTGAACCACTGACGTGAAAACAGAGATAGAGTTGCTAGAAGCTGGTAACGGTTTTTGTGTGTGAAAATAATAGTATTGTGGAAAATAATTACTCAATTACCATACAGTGTCAACGCTTTTAAACTGTGTCAAGGTTAGAAAGTGACGATTGGATAGTTCAATCTAAGATTTGACAGAAAAAAATATCTATTTCCGGTCTTCTCGAAATTCTGTAAAGTTTAAACACGTTAATTATTTCTAGAGAAAATGTATTTTGGAATATATTTTTACTAATGAAAATTTTGAATTGTTTCAGGACTAGGACAGTATACATCACACAGTATCAGAGAACGTGAGTAACTGTTTGACACTTTCTAGATATGAGTATTATGGGGTATTATGAGTATTATGGGTATTATGAGTATTATGGGGTATTATGGGTATTATGGGGTATTATGGGAAAATTACCTGATAAAGAATCATCATCTTCATTGTCGTCGTCAGTCCAGTAACTGGAAGGTCTCTGGGTTGAAAACCACGGACAAGTACGCATTCGTGCGTAGCACGACTTGGGCAAGTAGACATGACGCAGCCCATCCCTCATCAAGTCAACCGACAGCTGATGTTCTTCAATCTGAAGGCTTACCTAGGTCACGGTGTGATTAAGGGTCTTTATTTTATCAAGAAAACTCTCCGTTTTGTTTAGTTAACGAAGACTTCTGCTCCACTATACCGTGAGATCACTGAACTGGGTGCATACATAACTATTTGTCCAATCTATAACATTGTGAATGTTCGTTTCATTCTAAGGAAATAACTCTTTAGGAGTTATCTCAGCAAATTTATAGATAAATCCTACAGATTTATGCTAGAATTTTCATCTTAGTCAATAAAAAGGGGCAATTTGTGGTTTTCCTCTCGCATTTGTTCTCTTTTGCCATGAAGTAGGCTATATAACCACTTGACTGTATCCCTTTTGCCTATGCATACTTTTTTTTACTGTCTTATAATTGCTTTACTTACATCTTAGCAAGTTTTAGAGAAAATGAAAACGATAAGGGCGCTTATATTAAACATGAATACAATATAGGTGAAAATTCGCGGGAACATAATGAGGAAAAAGTGCTTGGAAAATTTGATACCCACAGACAGAGAATGAACTGAAGAAAAGAGTGACAGCAGGAAATGACGCATGACCAACCAGTTGAGCTGGAGTAAATGGAGATAAGAACAGGTTCTAGGAGAAATAACAAAAAGACAAAAATTTATTAAGCTACAAAGGACAGAAAATTGTGGAGAGACATGTTCGCTAACGTTCTGATTGCAAAAAGCACTTAGAAGAAGTATATTTAAGATGGAGAAAGATTTTGAAGATCATTTAAAATGACGCCAGGGGTACGTGGGTTCAAATTACGCTTCATTGTTCCATAAATTATAACCTTTTTTTTAAATTCGTAATTTTTTGATTACTTATGAAATTCAATATTTCTCAACTTATTTCACAGAAATTAAGCAATTTTTACATATTCTTCACTGATTCGTTGTTCATTTAAAACATATTTTACAAATATATTTTTTGTTTATCTTACAGCACAGAATTATAAAGATTACAAAAACATCGGTAAGTTTGATGATTCTCGCTTTATTTTTTTTTCTGTTTAAAAGACTCGAATAAATGCTTAAATTTACTCTTAATAAAAATTCAGTGATGCAATTAGCTAAATCAGTTTCATTGTAAACTATTTCTTATAGATTGTATATTATAATAATTTGTAGAGAGTAATTATCACTAAACTTTATTACTACTACTACTACTACTACTACTACTACTACTACTACTACTACGACTAATAATAATAATAATAATAATACTGGTAATAATGTAGCATCTCTGGCAGGTCCCAATGGCTGATGGAACAGAATGCAATCAGGTTTTTTTATTTTCCTATTTGTTTTACTTATCTCTTCATAAAGGTAAATTCAGTGTCCTCAGTTTCATATTAGGCTACTTCTTATAGACACAAAACCTAGCTAAGAACACTCGCAGACGCTTATAGTACAACTGTGTAAATTTTCAAGAAAATTGGTTCAGCCGTTTCGGAGTCTATAGGTAACGGACACACACACACACACACACACACACACACACACACACACACACACGCACAGACAAAGTTCCGTTTATAAATAAGTTTAGATAGACAACGATGCATTCAATGTCCTCAGCTTCATGTTAAGCTACTTCCTATAGAATTCATTATAATTTGGAGATGGTCATTATCAGTAAACATCATTATGATTATTATTATTATTATTAATAATAATAATGATAATAATAATAATAATAATAATACGAATAATAAATTAGCATCACTACCATGAGTTCATGTCAAATGGAAGAGAAAGTAGTAAGGTCTGTTATTTTCCTCATTGTTTTACTTTTCTTCTTTTAAAACTGCTTTCAGCCTCCTCAGCTTCATGCTAAGCTAATTCTTATAGATTTTATATTATAATCAGTTTTAGAGGTAACTATCACTAAAATTTATTATTATTATTATTATTATTATTATTATTATTATTAATAATACTGGGTCAACTATAGAATGTCTTCATGGCTGATGAAACAGAATGCATTCTAGTCTACTATTTTCTTTTTTGTTATAATCATCTTTTCATAAATTCAGCAAACTCAGCTTCACGCTAAGCTATTTCCTAAATATTTTATATAATAATTTCTAGATTTTAATTATCACTAAACATTATCTGTAAAAATAATAATAATAATAATGAAGTAGAATCAATGGCATGTACCCATGGATAATGAAAGAAAATGCAGCCAGATCAAACATCTTACTCTTTTTTCTGCTTATCTTCTCATAAAGATTTATACAGTGACCTCAGCTTCATACTAAGTTACTTCCTGTAGATTTTATAAAATAATAATTCGTAGATGATAACAATTACTAAACTATAATAATAATAATAATAATAATAATAATAATAATAATAATAATAATAATAATAAAGCGTCATCTTTAGTATTTTCCCATGGCTGATGGAACAGAATGCATTCAATTCTACTAATTTTCTTTTTGTTCTATTTATTTTCCCATAAAGATTCATTTAACATCCTCAGCTTCATGCTAAGCTATTTCCTATAGATTTTATATTGTAATAATAGATGGTAACTATCACTAAACTTTATCATTGTTAATAATATTAAAAAAGTGGCAACTTTGGTATGTCCCCATGGCTGATGGAACAGAATGCAATCAGATCTACTATCATCCTCTTTGTTATATTTATCATCTCACAAATATTTCATCAGCTACACCAGTCTTATGGTAAAGTACATTCTTTAGATGCTATACTATAATAATTTGTTGAAGATAATCATCACTAAATTTATTATTATTAATATTGTTATTATTATTATTATTATTATTAGTAGTAGTAGTAGTAGTAGTAGTAGTAGAAGCAGTAATAATTATAAAGTGGCAACTCTAGCTTGTCCTTATAGCTAATAAAACAGAATGCAGAAGGTTCCACTATTTTACTTTTTATTCTAAATATCTTCTGATAATGATTCGTCCAGCGACCTCAGCTTCATTGCAAAACTACATGCTTATAGATTTAATTTTATTGTAATTGTAGATGGTAATTTTCGCTAAAATTTATCCTTAATAATAATAAAAATAATAATATTCATAAATTGGTTTCTCTTACCAGTTCCTATGTCTGATGGAAAAGAATGCATACAGGTCTAATTTTTTCCACTTTTTTTTTACTAACCTTCTAATAAAGATACATTCTGCAACCTCAGTTTCATACTAAACTATTTCCTATATATTTTATATATTATATTATAATGATGTGTAGATGGTAACTCTCACTAAATTTATCATGAATAATAATAATAATAATAATAATAATAATAATAATAATAATAATAATAATTGGAATTGTCATAAAAGACAACAACTATTGTCTTACTAACATACATAGAAACAACAAAGGATTGGATGATACAATTAGTAAGGCAACATGAAGAAAGAAAGAAAAAATATTCAATAATAAAAGAAGGCAGTAAATACAAACAAGATTTACAGTTAGTATATTCTGTAGAAAAGCAAAACAGAAGCCAAGAAGCAACTATTGCGGCAAAAAATATGAAAATAAATGCCAAAGAAAAAGCTCTTGAACAGATGAAACAGCGCTGGCAAGACAAACCTCTGCATGGCCAATATCCAGAACGTGCCAATAAATCCAATGTTGACAAAGTTAATACTCATCGATGGTTACGTTCATCTGGATTAAAGTCTGAAACTGAAGGCTTTATTCTTGCAGCACAAGACCAAAGTCTTTTCACTAGAAACTTTCAGGCAAATATTATGCATAATAATATGGATCCAAAATGCAGGTTTTGTGATAAACACCAAGAAACAATAAACCACCTAATCTCAGGCTGTTCTGTGTTTGCTCCAAATGAATATAAAAATCGCCACGATAGAGGTGGGCAATATTTACATTGTGCAATGTGCAAACATTATGGAAAAGCTGTAAACAAACACTGGTATGAACATCACCCAGCACCGGTTACAGAAATAGAAGATGTAACCATTCTATGGGATTACACCATCTACACAGACAGAAAAATTGAAGCAAACAGGCCAGACATTATTGTTAAAAACCAGAAGGAGAAAACTTGTCTATTAATTGATATGGCTTGTCCAGCGGATTGTAACATAGCAATCAAGGAATTTGAAAAACTGTCAAAATATAAAGACCTGGAAATTGAAATAGAAAAAATGTGGAAGTTGAAAAAAAGAGTTGTGCCAGTGATAGTAGGTGCACCTGGAATGATAAAAAATGGAACAAAACAACACATTGAAAGAATCCCTGGAAACCCCAGCTTAAGAGATATAAAAAAATTGTTTTATTAAGTACAGCCCACACACTAAGGAAAACTTTATCTATGTAATGCTGGGGATGATAGGGAAGATAGAAAAACATGAAATGGAGCCATAACAACACGCCACGACCTGCCTTAGGTTTCCGTGAAGACTTGGTTGGTAGTGAGACCAAAGCAGAAATCGAAATATGATGAAAAATGACATAATAATAATCCAGAAGAATCTCTTGCACGTCTCTATAGCTGATGAAACAAATGTTGTCAGGTCTATATTTTCCTTTTTTTTTTTCTACGTATATTCTTAGAAGAATTTATTTACCGACCGCACCTTCATGCTCTGCTACTTTCTATAGAGTTTATATTACAAGATTTAAATTCCGATAGAGACGAACTCAAGAGAACTCGATGCTAAATTCATTTTTTTAATTTAACAGAGTAATATAATTTATAAAAGATTTTAGATTATTTCAATGGGTAATACATATTTCACCGTGTCATGATGTTATTATCGCGGCTCGCCAGGCTCAAATAGTACAACAGTTGGTCCTCCAACTACTTCTTGAATAATATTTCTGTGCTTCAACCATGAAACACGCTATGGATTTAGCGGCTTGGTTGCGGAAGTCGTTGCTTGGGGAGGCACTATCCTATGGGCAAAAGAGCTTGGATTAATTACACCAAGGAATTCGTAAGAAGCGGCGCACTACATCGAGCTAAATTCGTTACCTCTTCGTCACCAGTTGGTATGACATCAGCTTAAATAACGAAAACTGTTTGGGTTCGATTCTTGGTAGTGTATGCGCACTGCTGATGAGTCCCAAATATAGGACGAAACGGCCGTCCAGTGCTTTCTGCATTCTGTTGAGGTCGAATATAAAGCTCGATGATTTACTTAATAATATATATATATATATATATATATATATATATATATATATATATATATACTAAAAAAAGCCTTATTTTTGTGAATACCCGTACTTGGCTAGACATCTGCTCTTGTCTCATCGGGAAAAGTCTACCGGCCTATACCTGAAAAAAATAGAGTTTATATTACAAGATTTTGTAGATTGTAAATATCATTAAACTTTATTATTATTATCAATAATAATAATAATGTGTTATCTCTGGAATGACCCCATTGCTGATAGAACATAACACACTCAGGTCAACTGTTTCCTCTTTGTTCTTATTTTCTCATAAATATTTATTCAGCTACTCAGCTTACTCTTGAGGACTTCCTATAGTTTTTACATTATATTAATATATTAATAAGTAGATGATAACTAACGTTAAACAATATTATTTTTAATAATAATAATAATAATAATAATAATGATGTGGCATCTTTGGCATGACCACCAGGCCTGATGGAACAGAATGCAGTCAAGTCTACAATTTTTCTCTTTAATCTTCTCATAAAGAAACTAATGATAATAATTTATAATTGACTGTTAATAGACTTTGCATTAATTTCCCATTTTTATTAATTTGTACTTAATTAAAAATTACCCAGAAACTATTGGGCTGATTGGGCAGTAAGTTATCAATAATAATAATAATAATAATAATAATAATAATAATAATAATAATGCCAATTGTTGTGCTTGTGTGCAAAGTGAAACATGTATTCTGGAATTAAGCACTCTTCATAGCTTAGATGTGGAGAGTGCATAGTAAAAGTTAACCGTTATCCAATGAATGGAAAATACTTTTCTCTGTATGAGCTGTGTAACAGCTTTTTTCTTACTTCTTCTGGGGGGGGGGAGAATATCTGGTGAAGCAATGGATAGTGCCTAGGATTAAGAAATCGAAGAGCTGTATTCGTTACCCCCACGTTCAAATTTCATTATAGTATCATAATATGATATATTGAAAATAAAAGTCTGTCTACTTCACGCAGCGTGCGAGTCTTGTATTTGTTGATATACTATTATTCCCAATCTCTGTTTTGGTGATTACACATGTAGTAATCTTTTAGTGTTACAACAGCTATATTTTGTTAAGCTTTATTTGTTATTATCTTATAATTTCACATGCTAAATTTTACTTTTTCAGAACAAAAACTTGGACTATACAAAAAAGCAGTTAAAGGTATGTTTGATAACATTTTGTGATTTTTGATCCCAGAGGGACTCGCTCACAAGAAAGGAAAAATAATCAATTTTGTTTTGAATGTCTTAAAAAAGTTTTTTCTTTCATGCTGATCTACGTTTTCCTTCAAAAAGAGGACTGCTATCACTTCTCCTGGTGTATTATGTGGACCTGAGCATCAATGCAAAAACTGGAAGGCATGATTTTTGGCCAAGGAGAGAAATGAACTGCAACCGAAAATGAAATTAAAGCTTTTAAAAAAATACTGTATTCAAATATAACAAAAGGAAGTTAACAAGAGACTTGCTTTTTAAAATTATCCGGATTTGATGGCATATCAAACGCAAGTATTTTTTAACCATATAGGAAATGATTTAAAATATCTTCTGAATCTCAAATCCAAATTCGAGTCATTTGGTAAGCTAATGAAAACGCAGGCAACATACTCTACCAGTACTCTTATTACTATTGGTTTGGTGATTTCTTTCAGCTCTCGTTGGTTTAATATCGGAATCATCATCATCATCATCATCATTATTATTATTATTGATTTATAATAATAATAATAATAATAATACATTTAGTAGATTCTGTAGAAAATTAAAATAGAAGCCAAAAACCAACTATTGCGGCAAAAAATATGTAAAAGAAAGTCAAAGATAAAGCTCTTGAGCAGATGAAACAACGCTGACAAGACAATCCAGAACGTGCTAATAAACCCAATGTTGATAAAGTTAATACTCATCGATAGTTACGTGCATCTGGATCAAAGTCTAAAACTGAAGGCTTTATTCTTGCAGCGTAAGATCAAAGTTTTTTCATTAGGAAATTTCAGGCAAATATTATGCCTAATAATGTTGATCCAAAATGCAGTTTCTGTGATGAATACCAAGAAACAATAGACCAGCTAATCTCAGGATGTTCTGTATTTGCCCCAAATGAATATAAAAATCGTCACGATAGAGGTGGGCAATATTTACAGTGGACAATGTGCAAACACTATGGAAAATATGTAAGCAAACACTGCTATGAACATCATCTACCACCGGTTACAGAAATAGAAGATGTTACCATTCTATGGGAGTACACCATCTACACAGACAGAAAAATTGAAAGCCGGACATTATTGTTAAAAACCAAAAAGAAAAAACTTGCTTATTAATTGATATGGCTTGCCCAGTGGATTGTAACATAGCAACCAAGGAATTAAAAAAAATGTCAAAATATAAAGACCTGGAAATTGAAATAGAAAAAATGTGAAAATTGAAAACAAGAATCGTACCAGTGGGGAAGTGATTGAAGCCGAGCCGCCAGATTAGGACCAATAATATTGCTAATTTTTCTTTTATCAAAGCGTTCCAGGTAAATAGCATATGTGGCAGCGATATGCATAGACGAATGGCAGATTTATAGATATATGTAATAGATATTTTTCCCGTCAAAATGAACCGACTTTCGTCGAAGCTAATTTAGCAATGAATTTAATTAAGATCGTCCGTCCACTTAATTTCAGTTGAAAAGGTTAACCCTAGACGGCTCAACGATTCACTTTAGTGGAAAGAAGTTTAGTTTTGGAGATGTTAAAATTAACAAGCCATCTTTTGCCCGATTTTCTGAACATATTTTTCCGCCCCTGTCACAATGTTTCCGGATGATCGAGGAAGTACTGTATTTGAGTCCATAGATAAATTTTAGTTATTTATGTTACGATCTACATGTAAATATTGGTCATTATTGGTGTCTGTAAATATTTATTTTGTTAGTAGAATCTTTTACCAACCACTCATCAGGGGAGGTAGCTGACATATTTTGGACACAGCTCATTGGCCAACATTGTTAGTATTGAACTTAAATCATTGATAGTGTTATTAAAGTTAAGTGGATGCTTTGAGTTTTTCATGGAACGAGGTAAAAAGTGAGTAAGATATTCTATTTGTGTTTCTAAAAA
The DNA here is from genome assembly GCA_037127315.1 of Ascarosepion bandense. Taxonomy (NCBI): domain Eukaryota; kingdom Metazoa; phylum Mollusca; class Cephalopoda; order Sepiida; family Sepiidae; genus Ascarosepion; species Ascarosepion bandense. The sequence continues at coordinate 3,214,741 of JBBBDQ010000763.1, forward strand.
TAGAATATATATATATATATATATATATATATATATATATATATATATATATATTTCTCACTTTCTGCGGTTATAATAAAAAATATTATTTAGGCATTCACCGTGACGTCTGTAAAAATACTCTAAAGACTGACTGCTGCTTTGTAAGATCGATCTCACCTATGAAATAATCTTGATCGGACCCACTGACTAACACGAGATATAATGCCTTACGGGACAACGCCTGGACGTCGGAAAGGCCGTCCGTCGCTCTGAAGAGGTGCTTGAGAGCATTCCACGTTTCTATTCAAGGTCCGCTTGGATGTATTTCGGGCATCCTCTGCACACAATTCAACGGCCATGTTCGTTTCCTTTTTATCTATTTATCTTTTTATCCTAGCCTTAACTACTACGGTTAGATCCTTCTTGATAAGCAATAGGCCATCTCCGTTCTAAGGTTACTTTCTTTTTTTTTTTAATCATTTCACCCCGAGCAAGGCGGAAACGCCACTGATGTGCAGAGGGTTACATAAATGTAAAAAGATTAATTAGAAAAGAGTGAGGAGTACAAACTAGTTAGAAAGGAACAATAGAAAGCTGAGAAAGCAGGTGCGATGACAGATACATAGGTGGAGAGAAAGGGAAGGTTATACAGGGGAGGGGAGAGAGCTAGAGGCCAGTGGTTAGTAGATGAGTATTGACCTTGCATTTAAATTTCTGGAGGTTGTAGCCGTCAGGAAAGCAAGAATACGGGAGCGAGTTCCACAGACGGGAAGTGCGAGTGAAGAAGCTGCAGGAGTAGAATTGTCGTCTGCATTTGGTTAACCTGGCTGTGAATGGGTGGGACCCAGTTGCCAGTCTGGTTGCACGAGTAAACACCTGTTGAGGAGGCATCAGTAACTTAAGATCATCCGAGCAGAAGCCATGAAAGTATTTATAGAACAGACAAAGGGAGGCCACATTTCGACGATGGGGAAGTGGCTGCAGTCGAGTCGCCAGATCAGTACCTATCACATTACAGACTCTCCTTTGGAGCTTGTCAAGAACACTGAGGAGAACGGCAGGGGCACCTGACCTTAAATGGCAGCAGTACTCTATGCACGGACGGATGGTTGACTTGTATATATGCATTTTCCAGTTGATTGCCGTTAAATCGAGTGGGCGACTATAATAAACAACAAACGACCTAAGTTTGGATATTAATAAATCCCACCATTTATTCCCAGCCACAGGATCCTTAAGTTCCCGATGTAACATTAGTGGCAGCTATTTCTGGAAATCTCGCTAACCAAATAATGCTGTTTTCAATTTCCAGTTGCTAGCCAAAGCCAACCTCTTGCTTATCTAAGTCTACACGAAATCGAACGAGCCAATGATTCGAGTTTACTATCGAATGGAAACTAGGAGAACCTAAGAGTCTTACGTAGACTCTCTTAACTAGGACTCGGTCGATGTGGTTAAAGAGCACGGCCGAAGCTGTGCTACCTCTATTAGTCCAAGTCCACACTACCTCCTCTTTGTGATACTTATCAACAAACCTGCCGATAAAGTCCCAAAATGATTTAGCATCCGGGTTGTTAATACCCAATCTTTCCCCTGTACGATCTATACCAGGATCAAGGACAGAATTCTAATCCGTCAATTAAACTACCTGACGAGATGTCATAAAAAAGATTCAATTCGCTAAAACAAATCAAGCCGCTCGGCATAGTTATTTGGCATAAACCCGAATAAGACAAAGAGTTTTGTCCTTTATGGTAATATCCAGAACGCAAAGCCTCCTCACCTGATTTGCGAAGATAAATGCACATGCCGCTTTCACATACTTGCTCACTAGCCAAGAAACACCACTTAAGCGTCCATAAAAACCTGCTGAAGAGCGAAAAAAACCCTTAGACAGAATGTCTCTATAGTCGGAAGTTAAAAACGGGTCTCCCGAAACCAAAACACGCCCACCACGAGATGCTGAAGATCTCGAAGAAGCCTCAACCTGCGAGACTCCGAACTCAGGCCCCAGGCATTAAAACTCGCTAACCAGAGAGCCTTTACCAGTTTGGTTATGGTTAGGAATCTTGCTTGAAAATTTCAGGAAAAGGACACCAACAGCTACTCCCATTGTTCCTTGGCCAACCTCATTTTAGATTGTACCGTTATGGGAGAGGCCGCCAATGACCCAGCAATGTTTCTTTTTCTAGAATCCTATACAGAGTGGGGTGAAAGAAAACTGGGGACCTTCCTGAAACAAAATGTTAAAGTTTTCTAACTTCCGTTTTGTCAAACACTGCAATTGGGTTGGGTGATTTTAAAAGAGTTGATGGCCTCCTTGACCATACTCCATATCTACCGCGTCCATGACCCAGTTCGAATTACTGAAAATTTTGGGAATCTTCAATGTCATGCTCATCGTATTTTTTTATCGGCAGCAGATGTTTAAATTCCATTATTCTGTTACAGTAGTATTTTGCTCTCTCTGTCCTGGCCTATGAAATGCGACATACGTCCTCCCCTTAATTATACGATAATTTTGATAATTTCTTTTTTTATTTTTGATTGATGGGCTTTCTGTACCTTTTTTATGGGGTGACTGTGATCTCTCCTAAGCGGGTTAATTTTACACGGGGAAAAGTGAGTGAATAATGATCTATTCTGGGGGTTTTGCTACAAAGGATAACGAGATACAGGCAGAGGGGCGTCATGCCAATTTGGGTAGGGATTAAATATCCATAATTTATTTCTGAAGTTCCATCTTCCGTTTATTTATTAATTTTGCTTTTTTGTTATCTCTTCTATACTTTTGTAGCCGGGTTTTTTCTAGTTCTGCAAAGTTAACCGTTTCTGTGCCTGGGGCATCACCCATAACGCTGGTAGAGTAAAAGAGGTTGTTTGTGGTGTTTACCCGTGGGGGCTTCCGGGGAAAGAGGTTCTGCTGCTTTGGGCTTCCCTTTTGTCTAACCAACGACTTGCCACTCCCCGTTTTCTTTTTGCGCAACCGCACAGACGGCAAGTAAAGGATTTTCAGGGAATGGGTGTCACGAAATGGACCCAACCGGGGGATTTTCCCCACTATACTGGCATGTCAATTACAGACAAGACAAAAAGAACAGATTCGGTCAAAAGAGAATTTCGGTCAAGAAAAAATTCAAAGACTGTTTTCTTTGAGCAGGAAGGGAAAAGGTTACCGATCTTACAACGTTTTGTTTTACGACCGGTCAAAATAGTCTGTCACTTCTGTCACTCTACTCCCAGACTGTTGGAGACAGATACGAAAATTTTTCAGTGTAGCGTAAGCTCAAAGCTCCATCCCCGTTCAGATCATTGTCGGAAGCACTGAGTAACAGAGCAAGTTGTGCTAGATAGACAGCCAAGAGATCCCCTAAGAAACCGAAAGTGACCTCAAATAATAATAATGGTCTGATGCCTGGACTCATATTAATTTCTTATTGCGTCCTTAGTGATTGAATTACAACTGAAGGCGTCCTCACCGTCGGCAGGTGTGGGCAACGGTACGTTCCACATGAAATAACCCTTTCCTTTGATGATTTTTTAGGTCTGAACGCCAAAGTCATCAAAGTTTTAATAACGGTGTACTTTTTTGAGTGACAAATTTGGCGCGAACATTTGTCGACCAAAAACACTAACACAATTCTTTTATCAAACTTCTGTAACTCCACAAGAGCCCATATTCTTTTATGAGATATACGTAACTATTGGCTTTCTCGAGCCTATAGATTGCTGCAGTTGTTGCTGTTCTCAAAACATTTCCGTTTATTTAATTTTCTTGATTTTATCCAAACATGGGCTTCATACTTTTCTTTTCAATGCGGTCATCATTTTTGTTTATGGCAGCTACTGCTGATTGAGTTATTTTTATCGGTAGGGTCGGATGGATTGTTTTCTTAGACCCAAACAGATTTTATTTAATCGACCGACATTTGTCGGCCATGTTAGATTATTCATCTTTTTTAAGTGTTTTTTTCATTTTAAAGAAATATTTTTTATCTAAAAAAAAAAATAAAATAAAATAAACATGGCGCTTTGCCTGGAACATTTATTTGGAGTCAAACTCACACCAGACCTCAAATAGAAACCCTTTAGACAATCTATCGCTAAACACGCTGGATAAGAATGGATGGTTCTTTGTAGCGCTCTAAAAATTTCTTGACACCGCTCTGTCTTTAAAAGAACCAAACCAAAAATGTTTTATTTCTGCTACGTTTGTGCTGGAGCTACGCAATCCTCACTTTCTACACTTGACAAAGTCCAAAAGCGTTACCACGGCACTGTGGGGCGTGAGTTGTTTTCTATCCTGCAACTTCTACCCCATACACGAAACGTTGCTAACCTTTTGCTATTTTTAAGCCGTATAATCATACAAAAATCTTTCATTCCACCAGACCAGACCTTCCATGCCACGTACATTATAAAGTATTCATAATTCACTTCAAATTCACTGAAAATCGGTAAAGAAGAACCTCCCCGATTCGACAGCTTCTACCCTAGAACAGTTACATTAGGATACTGCTTTACCGATCACTACAATGATAAACTGTTCAATCTATGGTTAACCGTTGTCTTTCCTACATATTCCCATAAACTGTGCCTCTTACACTATAACCCTTTACCTTGAGTGACCCTCAGAATTCAGAGTGGATATCATTGTATAAAAAAAAAGGGAATAAATGAAATAAAAGAAAGCAATACAGACTATAAGCGTTTAGCTGTTTAGTACCATTTTTCTTCAGGTGCAAAGATGAATGATTTGATTTTCAATAAGAAACAGAGTGAGTGCGACATGGCTTATTGGCCTGAAGACAGCTGTGCAGACAAACACACCGACACCAAATATTTCGCCCGCTAGAGAACAAAAATCATAGTCGACAAACAATAGTTCGAATCACATTATTATTGTTTTAATCATTTCTCCTCAAACACAGTGGGAATGTCACTAGTATTCAGTGGTGATACAGTGGAAGTGAGAGAAAAGAACTGAGTAGAGGGAGAATTGAGGAAAGAACGAAGCATGAACGGGATTCAAGAAGAAGACAGAAGATGGCGATTGATGTTTCATTTAAACTTTTAGAGATTTTACAGTGGGTATTGACTCGGAACGACAAATCGGGGAGCCGAGTTCGAATTCAAGTCGAATTCATGACATTCACTTTCGCACAAATACCCTTGGGAAAGGTATTAATCTGTCTCTTCCCTCTAGTTATGGGATAAATAATAGGATATATTGGGTTCTGTAGCCTTGGCTGTCAACCAGTCTACCACAGAAAACAATGGCAACCTACTGTGGGATAATCTTCTGCCCAGTCAGTCATTTCTCTTTCAAGACATGATCGTCCAAAGCGTGTATCACGTATGGCACTTAAACTGAATGATTTATCAGGGAAGCAAGTAAAGAGAGTTTTACAGGTGGAAAGTTCAACGAAAAAAATTCTTGGAATAGAAATGGCGGTTGCATTTAGCTATTTCAGTAGTAAAAGAGTGGGACATAGATACCAAATTAGTAGCGCACCTGTATTCATGTTACAAGGAGCACGAGGGAAAAGATCTCGGCAAAGCAATTGCCATGAAAATATTTGTCGAAAAAACAAAGGAAAACCACGTCACTTCGGAGGAAAGGGACTGAAGTCGAGATAGCTGGTCAGGATTGATTAGATTCAGTCAGTTAAGTGCCATACGTGAAACACCGGGCGATCATGTTTCGAAAGAGACATGACTCACTGGGCAGAAGATTATCCCGCAGTAGGTTGCCATTGCTTTGTGCGGTAGACTGGTTACCGACCAAGGCTAGAGAACCCAATCTGTCCTGTTATTTGTCTCATAGCTAGAGGAAGAAGTGATGTATTATATTATTAAGTAATAATTAGTGGGGGATCCGTTTATTACTTTATAACAATAGAAAACTGATCCCCCATTTTATGCCCAGTAGGTGTCTTTGTCATGTCTCCAGCTATTATATTCAGTCAGTTAAGTGCCATACGTGAAACACGGGCGATCATGTCTCGAAAGAGACATGACTGACTGGGCAGAAGATTATCCCGCAGTAGGTTGCCATTTCTTTCTACGGTAGACTGGTTGCCAGCCAATGCTATAGAACCTAGTCTGTCCTGTTATTTAACCCATAATTGAAAGGCAGAGACGGACTGATATTTTTCCCAAGGGTATTTGCGTGTAAGTGAATGCATGAATTCAACTGGAATTCGAACTCGGCTTCCCGATTTCTCGTTCTGAGTCGATATCCTTTGCACCACAACTCACATCGATTAGATTAGAAATCCTGTTTTGGATATTGTCAAGAATCCCGAGATGTACAGCAGGAGCACCAAACTCAATATGGTAACATTATTCAATGCAGGGGCGAATGATAAATTTGTAAATGTTCAAGATGGATTTAAACATGAAAACATTTCTGGTACGACACAGTGACTAAATTTTCTTTGCAGCAGATGCAGCTGTTGTTTTGATGTCATCACTTCACTTCATGTCATTTGAGAACTTTAGGCTAAAAAGGATGTAGTGTTTTGCTCTCCTTTCGTATAGCGTCAACCATGCTGATGACTAGCAGAAAAGTTTCTCTATGATGGTTAAATAAAAACAAATTTGTTTTGGAGGTGTTAAAATTTACAAAACATTTTCCCCAGTTAACCACTGATTCTTCCCTCCAGTTATGGGTTAAACAACAGGACAGATTGGGTTCTATAGCCTTGGATGACAACCAGTCTATCGCAGAAAGTAATGGCAACTTATGCGGGATAATCCTCTGCCCAGTCAATCATGTTTCTTTCGAGACATGATCGCCCAAGCGTGTATCACGTATGACTGACTGAACCACTAACAGGAGGTCCTTTTTAAGAGTAGCATCACCTATAATTTGGTGGCTATTTCAGAACTTGTATACTCTGGATCTTGTCTTTATATATCATTCTCTCAATTTAATATTTCTTTTTTGCTTCTTTTGTTCTTTGGTTTGTTAATCTCTGATCCAGACAATAAAATTATGACTTCATTAAACTCATCGGTATTCCTCATTCTTCTAAGTGGATTCATGTATAGAGTGCAATGGGTAAATTGTCAACATCTTATATTTTGAATTTCGCAAATGTGCGTTGTTCGTTTTTTTTATTTTGACAACAATACAGTATAGTAAGGTCAGTTGGGCACCGTCTGTGAGAAAAAAGTGTACCATGACGCAACTCACTTGAAAATTTGAAAACGGCATCCTATTTTGCTTGGCATTCAGGTCCAATGTGAATATTTCAGAGTGTCTTGGTGTCAATATAAGGACATTACAGAAGAAAACACTATGTCTGGAAACTGGACTCTGCACCATACTACACAAGCCAGGAAATCCAGTTATGGTTGTAAGATCATTTCTGTGACATCACCCATTAAATCTGGCCACATAACTCCACAGACTGTAACCACCTTAATTATGTGTGGGCGCAGTTGAGCGAGATATTAATAAAACTCCCTGTAAGACCAAAGACGAATTAAAGGCAAGAATTATGGCTGCATTCGCCAGCTTAAACAAAGGCACCATCTAGAAGAATTGCTGGAGATTCAGAACTCGCTAGGAGGCCATAAATAGAGCAAATGGCGATTTTAATGAATAAATTTTACTCCTTAGTATTTGAATATATTTATTGATATTTTTATTAAATATATCTGTTAAAATAAGATATCAGTGTTATTTTCATTTTTGCGTAATTTAGACGACAATTTATCCATCGATTCCTCCATCTATAAGTATTTTGTTCTTTGAATATATCTTCTTCTTCTTCTTCTTCTTCTTTTTCTTCTTCTTCTTCTTCTTCTTCTTCTTCTTCTTCTATGTCTTCATGATATAGACGATCATAGATCCATACATCTTATCGCCCCTTGTGGTTCTTAGCAGATTTTTCTCATTTTAGTAAGGTTTAGTAAGCTACTCCGTTCCACTTTCATTCACTCAAGCTCGTCAGTTAAGGTTTCCTTGCTTTCTCCCATCTCTCTTGCCCTCATTATGCTGCATACCGTCGCCTCTTCAAGGGTTTTTCTCAAAGGCCTACTTTTTCATTATGTTTCCAAGAAATTTCAGTTGCCTCTTCCTACTTACGAGAAGTCTTCTTACAAATACGATATTATTGTAAATCTAGTTTTATTTCGTTTTATTATTATTGCTTTTCATATTATGCATTATCTCTAAAATTTCATTCCGAGATTAAATCCATTTGATTATTGTTGCTTTTCACTATTATTGTTTTATTAATCTTTTCACTCAACCTAATTAATGCGATTTTTAAATGAAGACTTTTCATTATGACAATATTATTATTCGTTTAACCTCTTCTAATTATTGTTATTTTTAAGATGTTGTTTCATTTTCATTTTATTGCTACATTTATTTAATCCTGTTAATCTTGCTATTTAGACGAAGGATTTCTATTATTATGTCATTTTTCATCATATTTCGATTTCTGCTTTGGTCTCACTACCAACCAAGTCTTCACGGAAACCTAAGGCAGGTAGTGGCGTGTTGTTATGGCTCCATTTCATGTTTTTCTATCTTCCCTATCATCTCCAGCATTACATAGATAAAGTTTTCCTTAGTGTGTGGGCTGTACTTAATAAGACAATTTTTTGTATATCTCTTAAGCTGGGGTTTCCAGGGATTCTTTCAATGTGTTGTTTTGTTCCATTTTTTATCATTCCAAGTGCACCTACTATCACTGGCACAACTCTTGTTTTCAATTTCCACATTTTTTCTATTTCAATTTCCAGGTCTTTATATTTTGACAGTTTTTCAAATTCCTTGATTGCTATGTTACAATCCGCTGGACAAGCCATATCAATTAATAGACAAGTTTTCTCCTTCTGGTTTTTAACAATAATGTCTGGCCTGTTTGCTTCAATTTTTCTGTCTGTGTAGATGGTGTAATCCCATAGAATGGTTACATCTTCTATTTCTGTAACCGGTGCTGGATGATGTTCATACCAGTGTTTGTTTACAGCTTTTCCATAATGTTTGCACATTGCCCAATGTAAATATTGCCCAACTCTATCGTGGCGATTTTTATATTCGTTTGGGGCAAGCACAGAACAGCCTGAGATTAGGTGGTCTATTGTTTCTTGGTGTTTATCACAAAACCTGCATTTTTGATCCATATTATTATGCATAATATTTGCCTGAAAGTTTCTAGTGAAAAGACTTTGGTCTTAAAAGACTTATTATTATTATTATTATTATTATTATTATTATTATTATTATTATACTATTACGAGTTTTACTCCATTTAATGAACGCTTCTATATTATATTATTACATGTTTAGACAACTGTCAACATATCGTAATTCTCTTCATAAAAATTGTTTAAAAAATAAAATATATCTTTCTGAGACGTAACTTGAGGAATATTAGTTGATTTGAAGTTAATTAGTCTGGTTTTAAACAAATATTACTTTTAGTTTAAAATACCACATATTCATTTTTTAACATGCACGTAGGTGTTTATTTAAGGTAATGACAAGTTGACAGCTTGTCTAACAGACGTTAGTTTATCTATTTTTCTACGTTATGCGTATCTACAACAATTATTTGAAGAATATAATTCCAGCGCTTTTTTTATATAACTTTCGAAAACATGGTGATCTTAACAATTTAGGAAAATGTTCTCTATAATCTATTGTTTTATAGAATTTTAGGTATTTTGGTTTTAAATTTGATATATTTATCGCGCATATTTTCTGATAATGTTGTGTATGGACGACAATACTTGAAAAAGTTGGGATGTTAATACAAATACAAAAAATTCAAAATTATTTAAAAATATTACTGCTTGCTGTAAGGTTTCTCATTTAAAATTAGTAAATACAGTTTTTATTTAATAACAATATCACCTAATCGGTATAATTTTTTTTTTTTAATGATATCACCCCGATCAAGGCGGTAACGCCACTGAAGCGCAGGGGCCTACGTAAGAGTGAAAAGATTGGAAAAGAGAAAGCCGGAAACCACATCCTAAGCAGGGAACAAGGGATGAGCCTCTTCACCTGTTCAATAGTCGTGGGTGGAGTGTGAACCGGGCGATAGTTAAGTCGGTCTATTTTAATAATAGAAATTTAAAAGATGTAAAACTTTATATATTATTATGATTAATATTTCAGAAATGAAAATAATCAGTATAAAAATTTATTAATTTTCTTAATTTTTTTCATCTCAAGCAAGGCACTACTGCCACTGGTGCGCAGGGGGCTACATAAGAGGATAATGAAGGGTTACATAGGAAGAGAGCGAAGAGAAAGAGGAACCTGTTACAGGGGGTTTCAGAGAATGGGTAAGAGAAGGATGGGAATACTGGTGTGAAGAGAGCTGCGTGAGAGTAGAGTGAAAAAGGGAGGGGTACAAGATACAGGAGGTATTGGGGAAAGGATAAGAGAAGTATGGGTAGTCAAAGGGATAAGAGATGGCAATTGAAATTTAAACTCTTGGAGAGTGTAGATATTAAGGAAGCAGGTACACGAGAGAGAGAGAGAGAGAGAGAGAGAGAGAGAGAGAGAGAGAGAGAGAGAGAGAGAGAGAGAGAGTTCCACAGGCGGGAAGTGCGAGAAAAAAAATCTGATAGAGTAGGCTGATTTGGTTGTTTTTACTGTAAAAGGGTGGTACCTTGTTGCCAGTCTGGTTGCTCGGGTAAATTCTTGTAGAGAGGGCACTAAGGTTCGTCGGAACAGAAACCATGAAAGAAGAGAAAGAGGGAAGTCACATCCCATCGATGAGAAAGTGGCTGGAGTCGATCTGCCAGCTAGGGATCCATTACATTGCATATTCTTTTCTGGATCCTGTCGAGGACCCCGGCATGAATAGCAGGGGAGCCCGATCAGATATGACAACTGTATTCCAAACATAGGTGGATGGATACAATAGTGTCCGTAATATATCTTATTCATGAAAGAAAATCCAAACTTTTTTAATTAAATAATGCCAGTTTTATGCCTTTTTAATTTTACGATTCAGAGCTGATATTCGGTAACCTTGGGTTCTGTTTTATAAACAGAAATTGATGATTTAAATTCTCCTAGAATTTCTGCCAAATAACTTATACGAATATTAAACAGTACAAAAATCAATTTCTAGAAATTTCTTGAAATTAAATATGTGGGAGGTAACAGATATAAAGAACATGTCTCATCAAAATCTGACAATTATGTGATATTTTTAAAGAATTTCGAAATCAATGTTTTTCACCGCAAAAAGGGGGCTAAAATCTTCTATACTAATCTGACGCGAGGAAAAAAAATTTTAATCCCAATTTTAAACTTTCTAAAAGGAATCGAAAATATAATTTAGTAATAAAAACAGCCGTTGATATTTTATGACGTTCTCTTATTCCATATGGAATCAAGACCTATTTCTTTGGTGTGCCTCTATAGCATACTTCCTTAGGAGTTACTTATATATATATATATATATATATATATATATATATATATATATATAACATAGCACACTATATATATCTATATATATATATATATATATATATATATATATATACATATATATATATATATATATATATATATATATATATATATATATAACATAGCACACTTGGTATACAATCCAGGTAAATTCCGATAGAGACGAACTCAAGAGAACTCGATGCTAAATTCATTTATTTAATTTAACAGAGTAATATAATTTATAAAAGATTTTAGATTATTTCAATGGGTAATACATATTTCACCGTGTCATGATGTTATTATCGCGGCTCGTCAGGCCCAAATAGTACAACAGTTGGTCCTCCAACTACTTCTTGAATAATATTTCTGTGCTTCAACCACGAAACACGCTATGGATTTAGCGGCTTGGTTGCGGAAGTCGTTGCTTGGGGAGGCACTATCATATGGACAAAGGAGCTTGGATTAGTTCCACCACGGAATTCGTGAGAATCGGTGCACTACATCGAGCTTAATTCGTTACCTCTTCATCACCAGTTGGTATGACATCAGCTTAATAACGAAAACTCTTTGGGTTCGATTCCTGGTAGTGTATGCGCACTGCTGATGAGTCCCAAATATAGGATGAAACGGCCGTCCAGTGCTTTCTGCATTCTGTTGAGGTCGAATATAAAGCTCGATGACTTACTTAATAATATATATATATATATATATATCTACTAATAAAAGCCTTATTTTTGTGGATACCCGTACTTGGCTAAACATCTGCTATTGTTTCATCGGGAAAAGTCTATCGGCTTATACCTGAAAAATCTTATTAAAAGTGTTCCTTACAGCAGGAATCAAACATGAATTTTCATTTTGGAGCAAAGCACGTTTTAATCCGTCTTGTTTTATCATCTAGCCATGGTCGTCTCTACAACAAATCAAGGCTCAGGGGCACGAGAGAGAGAGAGCGAGAGATAGATAGATAGATAGAGAGAGAGAGAGAGAGACAGACAGACAGACGGACGGACGGACGGACGGACGGACGGACGGGCGGAGATACATTTTCTGCCATTTGTAGGGTTGCTTATGTTCATTTTACATTGTACCCTTACGAAGGACGCTTCTCATATCTCTCTTCCCCTTTCACCCAACTGTATAGAAAATATCTAGTCATGCGCAGGCTAAATTGATTGACTAAAAAAACGATTTTACAAACGATTTTACTCCTGTTTTCAACTTTTAAAATGGTCACATATTAAGAATAAACAGTTTTGCGATAAAATAATTCATAAAAAGAGAAAAATATAATGTCATTTGTGCTTTCCATGCCATAGAAAATAATAAAATTCTTTTTATTTTTTTTTGTAGAAAACACGTTGCAAAAACTATATCGTAAGACCATTTATTCATTACCTTTCTATTTCGAAGTAATTTTCTTTTATATCTATTTAAAGAACACAAACACACACGTATATATATATATATATATATATGTATATGTATCGAGAGAGAGAGAGAGAGAGAGAGAGAGTAGATACAACAGAACATGAATATTGTTTTAAATAACCAGGAAAAGACTTTTCTTTCTACTTTTAGGATCCTTTCGGTTACCTGCTAATTTAAAATTATATATATATATATATATATATATATATATAATTTTCTTATGTTAGTGTTTCATATATCAATTAATGTTTTAAGGAATTGGTTCTTACATAATTTTTTGGGATAACAAAAAAAGGAATGGAATTCGTAACTCTCTCTTTACTTTTTGATAAAAAAACAAAAGCCAACACTCAATTATATCAGCTATGAACACGGACACAAGGTGCTGACCGACTTTGTGAAAGTAAAGCATTCCTAAAACTCTAGATAAATACATCAAGCAATCTATATATTGAGTTAGAAGTAAAACAAACTTCATTAATGATAATGGGTAAAACTATAACTAAAAGGCCTTTGATAAAAGATTCAGACAAATTTATATAATTTATCGACTGAAAAAAGAAAATTATAAGATCACAGGGAAAATTATTTGAAAACAACTTAACCACAGCACATTGTCTGTCATATATAACCAAACTTGCATATATATATATATTGGCTCTTGCATAGATTTTCTGTATATATATATATATATATATATATATATATATATATATATATAAACTCCGTGACATAAAACTCCGCTTGGCAACGGCAATAGTTACCAAAAATAATAAACGCAGTTCTTAAGTTTGCGATGCGGTTTTATGACGTCACACCGCGGGATAGCGCGAAATGACAACAAAACCATCTAGTCAAATGCAATGTAATATGTTATTTCCTGTTTTAAAGTTGATTTTATTGAGTGTTGGTTGTTTTGTACATGGCCTCCAATATCTGCAGGTTCCTCTTACTGTGTGTATGAGTAAGGATCACCGTATTGTTGACCAACACAAAATAAAATCGTCGGTGATGGTGGATTTTATAATATTTCAGTTTAAACAACCTCTCTGAAGATGGCTCATGTGAGCCGAAAGCTTAGAAGAAAACCAATAAATAATTATCCAAATGTTGGAGAATTTTTGTCTTTATTTTCAACTGAAATTAAAGCAAAAATACGACGTTTAGAACGGCTCATGATTAAACATAATAGACATTCATTGTCTCTTATATTTGATAGCATATGTCTAGAAAATTACTTGCTGCCTCGATATACTAAATATATATATATATATATATATAGATAGATATACGGTTATAATCATAGTGATAATAATAATTATTGTTATACAATACAGTATAGACCTACTTCCTTTTTAAGAATTCGTAGGTCATCAACATCGATGTTTTGAATAACACTTTCATTCTGTTCATGAAATGATCATCGCTGTTTCGTGCTTTGATCCGAAAGCGCTTAATCACACCTGGTGCATTACATTCAGCATGTTTCAGCTGCTTCTCCGCTGAGTATAAATATATATATATATATATATGATTTTTTTTTCTGGCCAGTGCTGAGTCAGAACAAGAAGGCTTGCACATTTTGCTTGCATTTCCTTCGATATTTTTATATCGTCTATTGCAATCTCATTCAGTTGTACTAATTTGCAATGTAAGAAGTTAAAAGAACAAACGGTTTCGTAGTTTAATATGTATTGAGATTTTTTTTCTCTTGCATGATTTTAAATTCAGTCTGTTTTTCTTGGTATAGAAAACAATGAATTTATTTTATTTTTGTTTTGTAGAAGACGTGAAGAAAAAATTAAAAAGTAAGCCAATTTATTCATTACTTTTGTATTTAGGAATAATTTCCATTTATATCCAATTAAACTATATATAGGCTACGATTGGTAAACTGTTACCAATTCATATTTTTTAATTTCGCGTATGTGAGCTGTTCGTTTTTTATTTTGTTGACTGCACAATGGTCAGAACAAAAAAATTAACATGACTCAATTCACCCTGCAAGAAATTTTGAAACGGAATGCTGTACTGCTTGGCATTTGTGCCGGAAGCTCTAATACGAACATTGGACGCCAATCTGAGGACAGTGAAATGATTCTGAAAGAGCTGGATAAGTTTAAAGGTAGATACGGTGTTTGGTGTTCTCTAATGATGGTGACGATATGTCTTCCTTCATCTTCCCACTATGTCATAATGACTCGACACGGTGGCCTACATCATGTGCCTTGAAAAAGTAATACTGCCCTAGGTCAAGGGGGTGGCTGCTGGAAAACACCATGTCTGGCAACAGAACTCTGTACCATGATACACACGCAGAAGAAGCCACGTCATGGCCGTCAGACAATATTTGCAACCAAATTATCCCTTAAACCTGGCCACCTAACTCCACAGACTCAAACACTCTTGATTATTATGCCACCAAAGTTACATTTGAGCGTTAATAAAAAGAATAAAACCAAGCGACAGGGACCACGACACAATCTGCTTCGTGCCAATTGTAACATGAAAGGATTTAGGGAATTCCCTTTCAGATAAAACAGCATCTTTCATCCTCTCCTGAAAGATGATGACATTCGATATTTTGACTGGGATTACAACAGTTTCAGAACTTTCTAGAGTGTTTCATGATTTACAACGTCAAAGGCCATGTAAGATCAACAAACACCATATACAAATCTTGGTACTTTTAGCGAAATTTTTGGTTACCTGAGATAGTGAAAAGGTCATGTTAACAGTAACTTGACCTGAAACCACAATGCAATTCCGAATAAATCTCGCTGACGACGTGCTTGTGTTGTATCGCTGAGGTGGATAAGATACACAGAGAAATTGTGCTGCGGTATTATTCAGAACAATATCCGGTGTTAAACGGATATACACAAAACAGAACAATAATTACAATAACAGACATGACATAGCTTACAACACAGAGAAGAGGGCTTTAGATCACAATAGTCGCCGAAATCATCAGTCAGTATATTACTGAAATTACAATCAAGTATTACATCTCGAATGCTACTAGTCTTTACTTAAATAGACCATTTTAGCCATGAGTCATTCCATTATTCAAAGTGCTTCAGGTGTGTCAGCCACTCTACAACAGCTTGATAATCCTAGTCTGCATTAGTCTGACTAATATTTTGCCATCAGTTGATAACAGAGATATTCCACGATACATGTCACAAGCATTTCTGTTAACTTTCTCCTTGTATAGATATTGAATTACGACAGCCTTGTTGTCTTAAGAAACAAAACCAGCCTTCTATATTACTTTGAAGAATTTCTGTAGTTTTTTGTCTGATTTTACCACCAGACTTGTAGATTTCTTGTGGAACAGCATCCATTCCAGGTGATTTTCCCGAAAAGAATTGTTTGCTGAAGTTCAAGACTTACTGTGAAGTTTTCCTGAAAGACATTTCTTGCATTTCAGGACTTTAAAAAATGGCTGCAATAACGTTTTTATTAGGGATGGGTGGTGAGTTAAAAACAGACTTGAAGTTATACTTTCGACAGCGCAAGATATCAAACTTGTCTGACAGAAGCGACTGTCTATATGAGAAGAATAATAGCAGAACCCCTTCATCATTAGCACCATATATCTTAAGACCATCAAAGAAGCACTAAAAGTTCTTCGAATCTGCTGAAGTTCTTTCGTATTTTAAGACCACTAAATCTCTTCAAGATTCCTTTGTACTTTTCTTTACATTTTCCTCAGTTGTTTTCCTTAAGTCTTTGTAATCTTTTCAGTTGCAGTAGCTAAACCAGACTATAAAAGATTAGGAGAATAAGCAGTTATACGGTGAATTAAGTAGTTAAATTTATTCTTTTGTGTGATTTTAACTTCAGTTAGTTTTGCTTGCTCTAGAAAATAATAAATTTTATTTTAATTTTTTTGTAGAGATCATCGGGGCAGCATTATATCGTAAGCCCATTTATTAATTATTTTTGTATTTAAGAATAATTTTGTTACAAACATATAATTTTCACATAATCTCCACATTTTAATATATATCAAACGATCATTTCTAATGATAAAGATATTTAAACTATTTAGATAATTGTAAAAAGGTTCAAATATTAAAAGAAACATAGAATCATTTTTGTTAGAGAACATTTCTGATTTTTTCAGGATGTTTCAATCATTGTAATATAAAGGCAAATATTTATACCTATGAAATTTCTGAAGAAGGCTGAAAGATACAGCTGAAACGCAGCGATGAAACAGAATTCAAGTTATTAACCAATATGCTTGAATGTCTCATAGTAAATAACACATATAATTATTTGTTTGTTCATATTTATAATGGCTAGTAGGTCATCGATATCGATGTTTTTGAATAATACTTTCATTTTGTTCATCTCATTATCATCGCTTCTTCGTGCTTTGATCTGAAAGCGCTTAATCATATGGAGTGCATTAAATGCAGCATGTTTCAACTGCTTCTCCGCTGAGTATAAACATATATATATATATTTCTCTGGCCAGTACCGAGTCAGAACAAGAAGGCTTGCACATGTTGCTAGCATTTTCTTGTGGTATTTTCATAGTCTATTGCAATCTCGTTCAGTTGCACTAATTTGCAATGTAAGAAGTTAAAAGAACAAACAGTTTTGAAGTTTAATAAGTATTGAGATTTTTTTTCTCTTGCCTGATTTTAAATTCAGTCTGTTTTTCTTGGTATAGAAAACAATGATATTATTTTATTTTTGTTTTGTAGAAGACGTGAAGAAAAAATTAAAAAGTAAGCCAATTTATTCATTACTTTTGTATCTAGGAATAATTTCCATTTATATTCAATTATAAATATATATAGGCTGCGATTGGTAAATTGTCCCCAATTGATATTTTTTAGTTTCGCGTGAGCTGTTCGTTTTTTATTTTATCGACTGCACAAGGGTCAGTTAGGCACCGTCAGTGAGAAAAAAAAATTAACATAACGCAATTTACCCAGCAAGAAATTTTGAAACGGCTTGTTGTACTTCTTGGCATTAATGCCGGAAACTCTGATACGAACATTTCAGAGTGTTTGGTCAAAAATCTGGGGACAGTGCAAACGATTCAGAAAGAGCTGGATTAGTTTGAAGGTAGATACGAATGTTTTTGATGTTCTCTCTAATGATGGTGACGTCATGTCTTCCCACAATGGCTTAGACTCGACACGGTCGCCTACACCAAGTGCCTTGAAAAAGTAATACTGTCCTGGTTCAGGAGGGTGACTGCTGGATAACACCATGCCTGGCAACATAACTCTGTATCATGTAACACAAACAGGAAGAGCCAGTCATGGCCATCAGACAATTTTTCTGACCATATTATCTCTTACACAGCATAATAATCCTGTTCAAATTTAGTCTAGCTAATATTTTGCCATGAATTCACAACAGAGATATTCCACGATAGATTTCTATTAACTTTGTCCTTGTATAGATATTGAATTAAGGCAGGCTAGTTGTCTTGAGAAACAAAACCAGCCTTCGATATTACTTTGAAGAATTTGTGTAGCATTTTGTCTGATTTTACCACCAGACTTGTAGATTTCTTGTGGAACAGCATCCATTCCAGGTGCTTTGCCCGAAAAGAATTGTTTGATAATGTCCAAGACTTCCTGTGAAGTTTTCCTGAAAGACAGTTACTTGTATTTCAGGTCTTTGGAAAATGGCTGCAATAACCTTTTTATTAGGGATGAGTTAAAAACAGACTTGAAATGCTGCTTTCAACAGCGCAAGATATCAAACTTACCTGACAGAAGCGACTGCCTGTTTGAGAAGAAAAATGGCGTAACTATTTCATCTTTAGCACCATAGATTTTCTTTAGACAATCAAAGAAACACTTGAAATTCTTCCTAGTTGCTGATTCTTGAGGTTCTTTGGTATTTTAAGACCGCCAATTCTCCTTAATTTTCCTCAGAATAACAAGGCTTGTACTTTCTTTTACATTTTCATAAGGTGTTTTCCTTATGTCTTTGTAATCACTTTCAGTTACAGTAGCTAACTCAGAATATAAAAGGTTAGGGGAATAAGCAGTTATACGGTGAATTAAGTAGTTAAAATTATTCTTTTGTGTGATTTTAACTTCAGTTAGTTCTGCTTGCTCTAGAAAATAATAAATTTTATTTTAATTTTTATTGTAGAGTTCGTCAGGTCAACGTTAAAAAGTAAGCCCATTTATTAATTATTTTTGTATTTAAGAATAATTTTGTTACAACCATATATAATTTTCACATAATTTTCATATTTTTAATATATATCAAGCGATCATTTCTAATGATAAAGATATTTAAACTATTTACATAATTTGTAAAAAGGTTCAAATATTAAAAGAAACATAGAATCATTTTTTTAGTTAGAGAATATTTCCTATTTTTTTACGATGTTTCACTCACTGTAATATAAAGACGAATATTTATACCTATGAAATTTCTGAAGAAGGCTGAAAGATACAGCTGAAACACAGTGATGAAACAGAATTCAGCTATTAACCAATATGCTTGAATGTCTGATAATAAAGAACACATATAATTATTTGTTCGTTCATATTTATAATGGCTAGTAGGTCATCGACATCGATGTTTTTGAATAACACTTTCATTCTGCTCATCTAATTATCATCGCTGTTTCGTGCCCAAATCCGAAAGCGCTTAATCAATCGACATTAATACGATATAATTATATATAGGTTTAAAAGAAGGTTTCAAAAAGATATGTGATTTTTTTAAAGAATACTAGGGATATTATTTGTTAAAAGGTCTTTCGTTTCTAAGTTAATCATGTCTAGGTTATACTTTTTTCCCCAGTATAAAGAATGCGTGTTTGATCTCTACTTGGAGGTGCATTTTGAGTTAATGATTCATTTTATTGCCACTATATATATATATATATATATATATATAGGGGCAATAAAATGAATCATTAAATTAATATATAAAAATTACGTTACATCTTTCTGACCTTAGCTCTATTAGGTCTCATTTAAATACACATGAGACCTAACAAACTCAATCCGTTACACAATCGTCGATAATACAAACATAATAGCATCATCCACATGTAAAAAATATGGTTAAAATAATGGAAGCATTATTAATAAAAAGAAAAATCCAGAACTCAACAATATCAGCAATGAACACGGCCACAATATGGCATCCCTATTACTCTATATAAATGCTCAAAACGAGCTATATATTCAGCTAACATGAATCATTAAATCAAAATTGCCCATATATATGTATATATATATATATTTACTTGCCGGTAGTATAATCTGAGTAGGTTTCGTGCACAACGCAATTTTTTAATGCAAGGTAACCTTAAATCATGTAGTTTATCGTTATAGGCTACAATGCTTGCACCACGGATTACGGTAGGCTAACAGCTGCGTCATTATGGTAATTGTTCGCGTAATATTTTTAGCACAATCATTTCACATTATAATTCTGTACTGCAGTTATAAATGAAATTAAAAGTACTTTAGCTTCTTGAATTCATGATAAAATCCAATATCCAAGAGACGATTACACAACAATTTTGCAAAAGTTCCATTGAGTAGCGGAAACAAATATTTCGTTTTTGATTTGTAGAGTTATGACTGCGTCCACACTCATTGGTTCGTCAGGTATCACGTACATTAAAACCGTGATTAATTCCGTATATAATTAAGTTTGTAAAGATTCTTGTATGCCTAAATGGACATCGAATGGTAATCGTAACTGTGCATATGTGTCAGTCTAGTGAGAGTTCTAACGTTTTCACCTTTGTGCGGTCAGCCAGTGCAGCGGGATGTTACTTCATTCTAATCTGGGACTGGGCTTTTTAAGCACTTATCGTGCAGTGGATATCGGCTCGGAACGAGAAATCGTTGAGCCAAGTTCGAATTCGAGTTGAATTCGTTGCGTTCACTTGCGCGAAAATATCCTTGGGAAATATATTAATCCGTCTCTTTCCTTTAGTTTTGGTTTAAATAACAGGACAGATTGGGTTCTATAGCCCTGGCTGGAAACCAGTCTACCACAGAAAATAATGGCAACCTACTGCGGGATAATCTTCAGCCCAGCCAGTCATGTCTCGAAAGAGACATGATCGCCCAAGCGTGTATCACGTATGGCACTTAACTGACTGACTCTTTGTATTGGATAGATGTAAGTTACATTCTTTAAGAGTGGATTCGAAGAAAGATATCGATGCAATCTAAAGTTTTCGCTGTGTGTTTACAGTTGGTATTGATGTTGAAATCTATTGGATTTTATTTAGTTTCTGAATTCAGTAGATTGATTTGGTTTTGTATTTCATTCTGACCTAAAGAAACCAAGACCAACAGACATCGGCGAAACGCGTCGTTTAAAAACTTTTGTCTTATATCCACATTACTCACAGTATGATCTATCTTATAGTAAAGAAATTCGTAAATAGTAAGTTTCAATTAATTATATTTAATATTAATTATAGTTCTAATAAGTGATCTTAATTTGACGTAAGTAAAAGTGTCTTACATCTGTTCGTTTTTAAAAAACTAGACTAAATATATAACGGAAACTATTTTTAAAATATTAAAAGTTTTTTAAATAATAAGAAAAAAAAATTGACACTTCTTTCCTGTGCTGTATCCCTTCGGTACGTGGGCAATTATACCTCTTCACAGCTTCTTCTTATTTCTTTCGCTAAGCCAGTGATTCCCAAACAATTTTTTTACTCTGGGCCACATTTTCGGAAGGGAAATTTTATTACGCTTTATTTAATTTTATGTGATAAGAAGTACATTAAAAAAGAAAAAAGAAAGAAAAAAAAAACAGAAAGAAAGTTAAAGTGAGATAAACACGGATTCGAAGTCAGAACATTTATCATTGATAACGCTCTCCTCCAATTTGCGGACCCTAGTAACTATATTCTTTATACTTGATATAATGCAAAAATATCACAGTGATAAAATCAGTCAATAAATATTTATAAGTATTTATACTAGAACCCATGCCTGCAATTACAAGTAATACATAATAATATTGAAAATTTTAAAATCATGTCTGTTTTTTGGCATACGAATTTTGGAGACTGTTTCCTAAATCTTTGATTGTCTTTCAATCATTCCGCCTCATCGGCTATCCTCATTCACCGCATCGTTTGGGAACCACTGCCCCTCCTTCTTCCCTTATCTATCAATCATTTGCAAAAGCATGTCTGGAAGGTTACTCGCTGTTTTTATCTTTTCTCGCTATGTCTTGTGTGTGTTAAATTCTCCAATCCTTCTTCGCTCATTATATGTCCTGCATATTTCAGCTGTCTCTTTCTAATTACGAGTGTCTTTTTTGTTCATATTTTCCTTAAAACTTCCTTGCTGCTCAGATGTCTTGACCATGGTATTCTCAGTTTCTTTTCATATAAATAGTTACTAAAAATATCTTTTTTCCTGTGTAAGGAAACTATCCAGTATTGACTTCTTCTATCGTAGGAAGATTGACGTTACATAACAGCTCAGTACTCTTTCTTGTTTGCTTGTTTCTCATAAAACTTTCCTATTTCTTAATACTTTATTTATTTTTGGCAAATATTGGCCTACTTGAGGTAATGCTGGCTTCCACTGTCGTATCAGACAATATTTCTAGCTAGAATATTTCTTTCAATTTTATAAATCTATGATTCTTCCGTGCATTGAATATTATTACCATATCTGGTTTGGGGCTCCTGCCATATAATCTGGAAATTCTTGACAAAATCCAAAGTATCTGCAATTTTATCAGTCTAGGCATCTTGGCTTCAGTAACTTTCCCGCTTTCATAAACTATCTTCTCTGTGACTTTTTCTATCAATATTTTCATGCAATTGTTCTACTAAATTTTCGTTCTTGTTATCTCGACTTCATGAATTTAAGTATAGTGTATGACATCCTTCAGTCTCGAGAGACTCCGTGGGTCTGCTCTCAAATAGGGACGCCTCAGCTGCTGATGGCGGCGTAGTATCTGTTATCACTGTACTGGCCCACGTGGGAGTGACAGTCTCGACTGAAACCAATGAAGAAGAACATCCTATGATGCCATGTTTTTTCCTTTGATCACGCTTCACCCCGGCGACAAAATCCCGCTTTTTCTCTCCTCGCTCCAGCCCTCGATGAATAATCGCGGCTACGGTGTGAGCGATTATTCACCGAGGCCAGTAGACATAAATAAATATATTGTTTAATTATAGAAAAAAAAAACCCAAAAGAAGCATCTATGTATATCCATTAAAAATAATGTTTAAACAAATAAA
Organism: Ascarosepion bandense; assembly: GCA_037127315.1. Classification (NCBI taxonomy): domain Eukaryota; kingdom Metazoa; phylum Mollusca; class Cephalopoda; order Sepiida; family Sepiidae; genus Ascarosepion; species Ascarosepion bandense. Next base: position 3,237,837 of record JBBBDQ010000763.1, read on the forward strand.
TTAAAAATATGTCGGAGTTATTACATTGCTTAATGAATTCCGTAAAATTTCTTAAATGTGTGTTTGTATTAATGATGTATAGTTCTTTCTCTAATGGCTGATAGAAAGATAACTTTACGCGCAAATATCATTGGAAAAGCTACAAATGCATCTGTTCCCCCACCTTTGGGATAAATAGCAGAACAGACTGGGTTGTCATTTAACTTTTTCTGAATCTTCTGCACTGTCCTCAGATTGAGACCTAAACACTCTGAAATCTTCGTTTTAGAGCTTCCAACGCTAACGCCAAGCAGTACAGCATGCTGCCTTACCTAAAAGAATTACCATCGGAAAACCTATAAATGCCTCTCACACTCTCGCTCTGGGATAAATAGCAGAATAGACAGAGCCCCGTATCCTTGGTTAGCAACTAGTCTACTACAGGAAGAAACGATAGTCTATTGTAAGAAAACTTCTACATAGTCATGAATCGAAAGAGATATGCTCACCAAGCGTGTATCAGAAAAGGCACTGTATTAGTCGGTCAGTGTTGATCATGGGTAGCATCCTAGCTGTCTGCTTGGCTGGAGCATCGGCGTCTGTGTCTGTAGAAACCGATGCGGGAGTGATAGTCTTTGTTGCAGAGATTGGATTTGTTTTGTTTCTGGTCTGTCGAAGCTGTTATTTTGTTTTCTGCAAACCCGCCTCTCCATAGCGACTTGTGTCAGTTTCTACTCCCTTGATTTGAGGTTTTGGGCCAGGGTTCCTCTTCATTTGGTCCGGTTGACTGCTACGCTCTCCCATGGCACTGTACTAAGAGAAGATATTATACAAGTACAAAAATGTGGAGCTCGTTCTATCATTACTAGGCTTTCGACCAAGAAAACGATTTTACATTCTTTGTCGGCTGTGGCAGGTTCCAATCACGCATGTATATGTATATGTATTTAACTTCTGAAATGACTGCACTTCTAGAAAAATTGTTCGGCAAACATTTGTGGATGAACTGTATTCTTAATTAGGCAAAAGTGAAAATAACTCTGCCATCTCATTTTAACAGTTGTATTTACCAACATTACACAAAAATATCTTGGAATACTAAAGAGTTGATTCATTCAAGAAAATCGCCATTGGCTTCCCACACGACCTGCAGACAACTTCGTGATTTCCTGCATCTTTTTTGGCCAAGCTTCTTATTTAAATTAGTGAATGCTTCCATAATCTTTGCCTTCAGTTCATCTTTAGCATTAAAAGAAGTTTTGTGGGTCTATCCCTGGGGATTGCAGACTGTGAAGTTAGGTAGCCAGGTGTAAGAAGTGATGTGGTCGCAGAAATCTTCTGACCGCAATGATTGGATTCTTTTGCTTGGTGGTATGGTGCAGAGTCCTGTTGTTAAACATAGGGTCTTCCATTAACCACCCTCTTGACCCAGGCCAGCACTTCCTTATCAAGGCACTTGATGTAGGCCAGCTTTATGGGAAGATGAATGGAGTCTTAATGCCACAATCACTATTGATCACTCCGAACACCTTCGTTATCACCATTAGACTGATCCAACTCTTTCTGAATCTTTTGCACTGTCCTCAAATTGACACCTAAACAATCTGAAATGCTCGAATTGAAGCTACTGACACAAATACCGAACAGTACTGCACGCCGTTTCCAAATTTCTGGTAGAGTGATTTATGTCATAGTGCTCTTTTTTTTCACAGACGGTGCCCAACTGACTCTACTATACTGTGCAGGCGACAAAATCAAAAATATAATATGACAACAATTTACTTATCTCACACTGTATTTGATGCCGAACAATAAAGGAAGTTCTGTGCGCTCATTTTCAAAATGAATCAGTTGATTTCGAGTAATGGCTAGTAAAAGTGCCTTCTCTGTTTCAAGAAACAATATTCATGGACGTTGTTTTAATTATTTCAATCAAGAAAATCTGAAAATTAAGGTGACATATCTTTCTCTTGAATTCTTTCTAAATGATTTTGTTTAAATATCTTATCACAAAAATTTCAAATGATTTATTTTGATTCTGATTTCCGTTATTTCAATACTAGCAGTATAGCCCGGCGTTTCTCGGGTGTAATGAAAGCTTTAAAACTAAACCAAGATCCTGGAGCTCAGACTCTTTGGATGTTGGCACGAAAGACTAAAAAGCAATAGTTGTTTCCAGTTAAAGTGAAACCGTAGACTGAAAGAAAAATGAATGGATGTAAGTCAAATTTTGATTTCTTGGTATCGATATCAAATAAGTTATTTTCATCGTAAACTGAATATTGAAGGCTAAATAAGTCCTCTGAGTAAATGGTATCATGGCTGAGACTAAGAACTACAATTATACCTACTTAGAGCCAAACCCAAAGCAAAAACTAAAATAAAAGGGCTGAAAAAAAAATACAGACATACAGGCAGATAAACAGATACACACACACAAACATCTTGCCTTTTATATATATATCTATCATCGATTTTCTGCACTATTGTAAGAACTGCAACCTTGAAGCTTCTGAATATCGTTTTTTATGTCTTTGTCTATGATTGTATCAAATTTGATTAAAATCGGACCACTCCTTCTATAACCCGATTTTTTCGATTATCGATTTTCGATATTTATCGGGGGTACCTCGACACAAAACCTAGCTAAGAACACTCGCAGACGCTTATAGTACAACTGTGTAAATTTTCAAGAAAATCAGTTCAGCGGTTTCGGAGTCTATAGGTAACGGACACACACACACACACACACACACACACACACACACACACACACACACAGACAACGTTCCATTTATGAATAAGTTTAGATAGATATCTTGGAATTATTAATCTTCTATATCTGCAGCGTCCCTTCAGATAATGTCTCTCCACAACTTCCTGTCGTCTTAGTAACAGTACTATTCATTCTAACAAGTTGCACAGTCTCGTTAGGTACGTTATTTGCTACATTCCCCAGCCCATCTTACTTTCAAAATGTCCTGTGAGTGTCGAATTCTCCAAATCGTTTTTCTTTATTGCATCCCAGAAATTTCAACAGTCTCTTTTTGATTCTATGCATGTGTCGTTTTTTGTTTCTATTTTTACTAAAACTTGATCATACTTTGAGACGATGGTATTCTCAGCATCCTTCTGTAGAACTACGTTTTTATTGCTTCACTTAATAGGGAATAGAGGAAAACTATAGCTCAATTCATTTTCAATACGAAAAGAAAAAATGCAAAGAGAGAAAACAAAAAAAAAAGTACTATAGAATAAGCTAACCGCTTATCGCTCCTCAATAGTCAGAACTCGATCTTAAAACTTAATTAAAATTACAATGAATGAAATATACACGAACATAATCAAAAAGAAAAAAGGGGAAAACTTCAACTACAGTAGCTGGTAATACAAAAAGAAAAAAAACTACAGAATAAGCTAACCGGTTATCATTTTTCATTTGCGAGAACTTCATCAATAAATTTCAAATATTGCGAACAAAAACGTAAATGTGGAAAGAAAATAAATATTTATCAATAATATGTAGACACTGGTATATTTATAGAGAGATCACACTATTTTTTGTTTCCATTTTCTTCGTCGTTACTCACCTGTTCAAACCATGATATTCTCAGCATCCTTCTGTAGAATTTTCTTCATCTTCCTTCAAGTATCTGTGATGAGATTACTCATCATTCACTGTTACATAACAGTCCATCGATTTTTTCTTTGTTTCTAATTAAATTTTCCTGTTTCTTCATACTTCTTTTAGAAGACAACTTTCGCTTTTAAAGTGCGCCTTCGGATTTCGGTGTCACTTTTTTCTCCTGGATTTTTAACCTTTTGTGCTTCCTTGGTTTTGGTGTCTCTAATCCGTAGTTTGCAACTTGGGATGTTCCTTTTGCTGACAACCATGCATCCTCTCATCTTGCAATTGATCATCAATCTGTTTTTCTCGCTTTTCTTAACTATCTTCTGCAGGAATTTGCAGTTTCCTTTCTGTGTCTACTACCAACACCGTGTCATTTTTTTAAAATAATTTTATAATTAATACTAAAACTATAAACATTATTGAAAACAGATATATTTAAATGATAGATATTTTTATAAGTATTTAGTTTTGTTTACTGTATAATTTATATTTTAATCTAATGCTAAGTAAACTTTAATGAAATTTTAACATCGTATTTTTTTCTTTCATCTATGGTAAAAAAAAGCAACGAGATTAATGCGAAGTAAGTTCTGACGTCCATTTTTCATTTTAAATTACGATTTTCCTTGTTTTTTTAAATTTTTCATAAAGTATAACAATTTCTTTTAACTTCCTCTAACTTTTACTCACAGTTCTTTAATAATATTTATGCTAAAATATATAGTCAAAATCTTTTTTAACAAATTGTGCAATGTGTTTTACCTTGAACGGCTACTTTTTTAGATTATTCCTCACTAGCATCATAACCAGGCGTTGCCCATGCAACTCAGAACATTTTAGTAGTAGGAGAAGACGCCAATGAGATGCCAATGAGAGGAGTAGATGGAAATCATTTATTGTAAGTTGGAAAGGAGAACTGAGGCTGTTAGTAACCATTTTCAGCATTAAAAAATCTATTTTTCTTTTGTTTTGCGTAAACGTGATTTGATGTTTTGTGTGACATTCTAAACAACATTGCGTTTCTTTTTGTTTTAAAATTACGGGGGAACATATTTACATTTTTTGTTGACTAAATGAATTTAACATAAAAATAAAAATTATTTATTTTGTTTTACTGAAGTTAGAAATCTAAAAACAATTACGCTCTCAGTTCAGAAATTTTCGAAGAATATTTAAAAATGTAGACATTTAATTGTAGAGGAAAATGTTACATTAATGCCACACGAATTACAGACAGTTGATTTCCTGCATGAAATATTTAGCGAAAAAAAAGCTTTTTTTTTTAAATTTTATTTTCTGAAATATGAAATATTAAATCTGAAAAAAAAAGACTTAAATGATTAAATTAACCATTGGCACTTTTTTACACATTTTGTTTTTGTTTGAAAAAACACTTTTTTTTAAAAAATATTTCTTTTGTTTCAAAATTATGAGGAAAAATATTCACATTTTTTGTTGACCAAATGAATTTTTAAAAGGTGGAAATTAAAATGAATTATAAAGGCTCATTTTTTTTAAATATAAAAATATTTTAGTCGCGTTTGACACGTGTGATTTGATTTTTGTGCCGTAATATAGCAACCATCTTAGATCTTAGAGTTTTTTTACGGAGCAAATGTAAACAATCGGCTCTCGTGGCCAAAAAGTGCGAAAGGGAAAATTACTGAACTTAAACCTCAAGAAGTATGTGTCGACCTAGCTTCCCTGTAGATATGTGTCCCTAGAAAATTTCAATGGCGTAGCTTAAAAAATATAGGCGTGCATAGAGAACAGTGACACACAGACTCACAGATTGCCTTTTATATATAGATAGATTAATGCAGGGATCTTACATAGCACTATTTTTTAATCTACACTACCGGATATAATTATTAGACCACCCCAGTTTTTTTAAAAGAAATTTATGTATTTCATATTATTTTTAGTATTTATTGCCAAATAAAAATAGAATGGTTCTTTTGTTATTATTACTTTGCAAAATTTTACAAGGCAAGTAATCAAAGATGAACTCGTCCGAATCACCCTAATTTTTATTCATTCTTTTATTGATGAAACTGCAGTATAGTTAATTATTAAATATTTATGAATTCATTTGATGCACGAGTTATTGTGCAATATTAACAAAAGAACAATTCTATTTTCATTTACAATTATTCATTTGACAATAAATACTAAAAAATGGTATGAAATACATCATTTTATAAAATACTTGGGTGGCCTAATAATTATGGCCGGTAGTGTACGTTCAGTTTTTTGTCTTCATCAACGACCTTATCGACATCATCTGATCCCAACTAGTATTTATAAATTATTTACTCTTGCGGGAATAGTAAACCCGATTAAAACTGACAAATGATCTCAAAAATGACATCCAACTGTTGTTAACGAGGGCAAGTAATGGCTTGGAAATTTTAACGCATTAAAAAACAAAACTGCTATCTTTAATGATCACAGAAAACTATTTTTGCCTTCCATCGGCATGCCTAAATCTGACCTCCAGGTGAAAAATTCATTGTACATTCTTGGTCTCACGTTTGCAACTGACATGACGGGGTATGATTATATCAAATCATTTGCTATATTTGGTGTTAGAAAAGTTGATTCACTGTGTCGTGCTAAGTAACATTTTCACCAGAATTTCTATTTCCTATCTTTAAACCTACCATTCCTCCGTGCATTGGATATTCTTGCCATAACTCGTATGTTGTTTCTGCTATATATCTAAAAATTCCGGGTAAAATCTATAGCAGTGTCTTCAATGTTATCGGTACTGACCTGTTAATTTAGATTCCGTCAATTTTCATCCACCGTGGTGTGGATCTCCCCTGTCGTTTCTACAAATTTTTTCGTGGCAACTGTTTTCATACTCATTGGTTTTTCGAACGCAATTAAAGTTTGCTACTAGATTGGCAAGTAGGTCTCATCTTTTTACTGTTGAAATAGCCTGATTTAACTGTAAGTTCTATACTGGTAGTTTCTTTTCTCGCACTTCTTGCCTGTAAAACTTCCTTCCGGGTTGATTTTTTTTTTAAACTTACGCTATTAAAATTTTAAATGTCATCTTCTGTCCTTCTGAATCCTTTTATTGTCTTTTATCCTTACAATTTTTTTTCATTTTCTTTCACTATCAGTAATTGCTTAAATTTTCATGGCATTATCGCCTTACTTGAGGTGAAATGATAATAAAAAAAATTAACGTTTGATGTTTAGAGATAAGAAAATACTGCTTGGATTACTGCAATAAAGAATCGTTTCTATTTGACTATATTTAACCCATAGCTAAATCAGCTTCTAAGAAAGTCGGTTCACTGTGTCGTGCAAGACAGTCTTTATCTTTGGAATCGATCTTACATATCCGTAAGTCTAATATTCGTCTATGCTTAGAATATTGCTGCCATATATGGTGTAGTGCCCTTTGAACTTTTTCAAAAGATCAAAAGAAGAATCAGCAATATTATTGGTCCTGATCTGGAGGCTTGGCTTCAGTCACTTATTCGCTACCATAAGGTTGCTTTTTCGTGCCGTTTGTATAAATAATTCCATGGTAATTGTTCGGGTGAGGTCTTCACTCTGGTACCTAGTCTTTATGAATTTAAGTGCAGTACTAGACTAGTGTTGTGGTGCAATGGATATCGGCTCCAAACGAGAAATAGTAGAGCCGAGTTCAAATTCCAGTTGAATTCACTGCATTCAGTTACATGCAAATACATTGGGAAAGGTATTAATCCCTCTCTTCTCTCACCAACCATGGCTTAAATAACAGGACAGAAAGGAATAGTAACCTACTGCGGGATAATCTTCTGCCCAGACAGTCATGTCTCTTTCGAGACATGATCGCCCAATCGTTTATCACATATGGCCTGATATAATAGGAGAAAAAATAAGCAAAACTTCTACTGGTCATAAAGTGGGGGTTGGTTTTCTATTGTTATGAACTAATAAATTGAACCCCCACTAATTAATATTTATTAATATAATAATATAATCCGTTTTTACTTCATCAAACCATAGCTTAAATAGCAGTAAAGATTGGGTTCTATAGCCTTGGTTGGCAGCTGATCTACCGCAGCTAATGTACTGCGGAAAAATCTTCTGCCTAGTTAGTCATGTCTCTTTCGAAACATGATTTTCCAAGCGTGTATCATGTATGACTAGCGTCGATGTAGATGCAGCCGTAAGTTCTATGCTAATAGTTTCTTTTCTCACAACTTTCGCTTGTGGAACTCACTTATTAGTTGTCACATTTGAAGTTGAGGTGAACAATTCAAACTGACCTCGATCGGAGCTGTTACCGCCTATTTAAGCCTGCGAATGGAAATCTACAACGTCCGTTAAAATTTCAATTGATCCGAAAAATTTCCATATATTTATACCCTTTGATCAAGTAGCTGACTTCTACGAAAATCATTTCGTAGGCAGTAAAATGCTAGTCATATAATAGCACTGAGATGATAGTATTTACCATCTTTTTCTATGTAGGCGTCCGGGTCGCAGCTGTCATGACACAGGATGTTGTGACCAAATTTTGGGAAATATTAATGCGTTCAAAAACTGTTATGTCGAGAGTAAGAATAAATAACTCAACAACAGGAATAGGTTAATTGTTGTATTCCGTGAAAATAGTATTTACAAAGGTTATTAGTATACAATACAAGAAATAGAGGTTAATCGTCTCAACCGTCGTAAGACGTAGTATGAGCAATGGGTACTTCCGGGTCGTCACCGGAAGTCTACGACTGACTTGTCGATCGGCTGCTCGGCATACTCTATATTTAGGTGTCCCTCCCAGTAAGGGCAACATGTGACACATGGTCAGTTATAACTGGGATTTCCGGGCTATATGGCCCGGCCAAAAAATGTCTGTCTATTTTTGCCCAGTCGTGCCTCTACCCTTCGGCGGAACCACGACTGGGTTATAGCACTCTGCTCGGAAGCAGAGAGCGCCCTCCACCCGAAGGCAGAGAGCCGACAGTGTCGTAGAGAGCACGGCTGCTCGGCACACTCTCCTCACGTAGATGCCACCATTACTTTACATAGTAATGGAATAGTCCATTATAGCCGAATAGGCGCGGGCGTCCCAACAAAAACAAAACTGCTTCAATTTAACCAACATAGAGAACTTTTATGCCTGTCATCAGTATGGCTGACGCTAGATTTGAAGTCGAGTGACTACAACGAATCGATAGCTGCAGGAAATTTTAGTCAGTGTCGTGCCAAAAACTTTCCCGCCTCAGAACTTATCTTGGGCATTTGAAATGCCACCATTCGTCTGCGCATTAAATACTGCTACAATATCTAGTCTAATGCTACTGCTGTACGTCTTGAGATCCTTGACAAAAAAACTATCGTGTAATTGTCAGCAATAGTAGTGAGGCATAAAAGTTATCATACTGAAGTATATAATCTTGAATACTGACGTATCTTTTCCATAGTAGTGAAATATATATCATTTTTAATAGTGAATTAAATATCTAATAGTGAAATCTTGCATCTGCTGAAGTGTGGTATTCCATTTATGCAATAGCAGTGAGGCATAACATTTATAATACTGAAGTATATAATCTTGAATACTGAGGTATCTTTTCCATAGTAGTAAAGTATATCATTTATAATAGTGAATTATATATCTAATAGTGAAAGTTTGCATCTGCTGAAGTGTGGTATCCCACTTATGCAATAGTAGTGAGGCATAACAGTTATCATACTGAAGTATATAATCTTGAATACTGACGTATCTTTTCCATAGTAGTGAAGTATATCATTTTTAATAGTGAAATTAAATATTTAATAGTGAAATCTTGCATCTGCTGAAGTGTGGTATTCCATTTATGCAATAGTAGTGAGGCATAACATTTATAATACTAAAGTATATAATCTTGAATACTGAGGTATATTTTCCATAGTAGTGAAGTATATCATTTATAATAGTGAATTATATATCTAATAGTGAAATTTTGCATCTACTGAAATGTGGTATTCCACTTATGCAATAGTAGTGAGACATAACAGTTATAATCTGTAATTCTGAGGTATCTTTTCCATAGCAGTGATGTATATCCTTTTGAATAAGGAATTATATATCTAATAGTGAAAATTTACATCTGCTGAATTGCGGAATGCTATCCATACTAGTGAGGTATATCATTTATATTAGAGAAGTTTATAATCCCTAATAATGAATTATCCCACCTACAGTAGTGAATTATCTCATCTCATAGAAAGGTATGTCATTTATAATAATGGAGTATATCATCTCTAACAGCGAAGTTTCTCATCTGCAGTAGTGAAGTGTTTCATCTATAGTAGTGCGGTTTATCTTTTATAATAGTGAAGTATCTCATTTGCAGTAGTGAGTTATCTCATTCTTAGTACTGACGTATATCATCTATAATATGAAATATATCATCCACAGGAATAAACTCTCATCAATAGCAGAGAGGTATGTCATTTATACTAGTGAAGTATATCATCTATGATAGTGAAGCATATTATTGTAGTGAGGTATGTCACCAATAGTAGTGATATCCCATCAAGCGTAATGAAATGTATAATTTATAAGAGTTATGCATATTATCTATAGTAGTGAGGCATATCATCCATAGTAATCATGAATAATCTTAAAAAATATCTCATGAATAATCGTAAAGAATATTATCTAAAATAGTTTTTTTTTTAATCATTTCACCCCGAGCAAGGCGGAAACGCCACTGATGTGCAGGGGGTTACATAAATGTAAAAAGATTAATTAGAAAAGAGTGAAGAGTACAAACTAGTTAGAAAGGAACAACAGAGAGCTGAGAAAGCAGGTGCGATGACAGATACATAGGTGGAGAGAAAGGGAAGGTTATACAGCGGAGGGGAGAGAGCTAGAGTCCAGTGGTTAGTAGACGAGTATTGACTTTGCATTTAAATTTCTGGAGGTTGTAGCCGTCAGGAAAGCAAGAATACGGGAGCGAGTTCCACAGGCGGGAAGTGCGAGAGAGGAAGCAATATTAGTGGGATATATCATCTATATTAGTAATATCTAATCGCTAGTAGTGAGGTATATAATCCATAATGTTATTTTGCATCTGAGATTCAGGAGTTATTTTATTTTGTTGTTTTCTTATATACTATCAAATTCATCATTTTAAAAAAATAATTGCAAGTCTGAAATTATTTTCCTATTTGAGTTATTAATGAAAATATTGCTATAATTCTGTAATATTTAAAACATGTTATTACTTAAATTTAAAAAGAAATATTTGTTTCAAATTGATCAAATTCCTTTTTGTAGAATGGATTCGTCGAAATGTCCACGGTAACTTGTTTTTGTTGTTGTTGTTGTTGTTGTTCTTATATTTATATATATTAATTATTTGTATACTTAAAAAAAGACCAGCACATAACAAAATATTTCTAAAGTGATTTAAATATTTCAGTTTTTTTATATTGAACCTTTAAACTTTATATAAATCAATGAACTATCTTTAACTTGTAACTCGTAAACAAGATGTTACTTTATGGAATTATTTCTCAAATAGTTATTCCATCAATGTTTTTTAATTAATAATGTTGATTAATTTTAAAATAACACAAAATATTGATATTAATTTTATTTCTTTTTGTCTTTTGCATAATTTCTTTTGTTACATTAATTGGTATTTTATTGGTATTTTATTGGTATTATAGTGTTATTGAAATAATTACTATTTATTGTTTTACATTTCTTTTCTTTTAATTTTTAGCATTGTCGAACTATGTAGGAAACAGTAAGTATTAAACTAAAAATTTGAGTTTCTGTTTTTTGGTAAGTTGGCTAATTGTTATATATTTTCCTTGGCATATTTGTAGTTTGTTGTTGCTCACATAATCAGCCCATTGTAGTGAGTAGATAAGCACCTTTGTGCAGTGTATTACGATGTGAAACAACGAGGAACACGTATCTATAAAAATATAATCTGATATTTTTATAATTCGTCGGTGACACTTGTGTGGAGCAGGAGGGTAGCCGAAGAGAGCCGCGTTCACGAAGTGGCCATCGGGAGTCGTTAGCCAGTCTCTGCTCTTCAGTCAAAAATTCTAAACTTTATATAGTCTTAAAGCTTCCGCGCATTTTTGCTTTTTCGTGTTGTCATTTTGTTGATTTTATCTACAGCCGGATATATATGCCAATCACACCCGGTGGTTCATTGCTTTTCAAGCCGGTTATCGCTTTTGTTATTTCGTGGAACTTTGTTGGCATCATCTACGGCGAGATATGTCTGTCAACCACACATGTTCTTGGTTGACTTTTATCTATGGCCGAATGTATCTGTAAGCCACATCATTGCCAGCCATCAACTTTCAAGCCGGTTATCGCTTTTGTTATTTCGTGGAACTTTGTTGGCATCATCTACGGCGAGATATGTCTGTCAACCACACATGTTCTTGGTTGACTTTTATCTATGGCCGAATGTATCTGTAAGCCACATCATTGCCAGCCATCAGCTTTCAAGCCGGTTATCGCTTGTTCTTTTTTTTTGGGGGGGTTACTTTGTTGATATCATCTATGGCGGGATATATCTGTCAACCACTCTTGTTCGTTGTTGACCTTACTTTCAGCAAGATGTCAATTCCCTCTGCCGTTCGAGGTAATATATTACGCTTGCTTAAATGTTGTTTCTTGGATAAACAAAATTCAGTTTCGATCCCTGTTGAGAGACAAAATGTTACATAAGATTTTTTGCTCATTGGAAGCAGCGCGCTTGCAGAGACAGTCTGAAAGAGCTCGGATTTAGCTTGATCAACTGCTTTGAGCAAATTCAAATAATTCTTCTATAAAATAAGTTCAAATATTTTAACTTATTTGGCGCCTGTTATTCGACTACTGGAACATATTTTGTGACATACATTTTTTGATACCAGGCGATAATTAATTTTGATTATTTCATCTCTAATATACACGGAAAAGACTAAAATGTAGTATGTGATTACAAATCGTATTGAATTACAATTAATGCTTGAATAATATTCTCAAAATACGTTTTACTAGTAGAACAATAGGCATTAGAGTTGTAAGCTACTTCAACTTATTCTATTAGAAAAGTAATTGAATCTTCTTTAAAGCAGCGGTTCAATTTGCAATACACTTATAAAATTTAAGTCTTACTTTGAGTCCATTTATGCAAACTGCTTGTTCAAAATCAATCACCCACTTTGGAGATATCACCCACTTTAGAGATTTCACCCTATAATAGTTCTTTGCTTTATCAAACAGTAAAACTCCCTGGGTGAATCAAAGATGAAATACTTTCAAAATAGATTTAACTGCATTGTAAAAGTATTTGTTTATATTTCAGAGATGAGGTAGAATTTACATTATTTACATTATTCGGAATATTGTCTTCATCGTTGTTGCCATTTGTACGACGTTTTGGCCCACATGGCTCAGTGGATATAGACGTTCGTTAGTTTTTCTAACTTGACCCAAAGAGTTGTGAGTTCAATACCAAGCTACCGCAGTGGTAACTTACAGGGTTGGAGGGGAATAAATCATGACTACCAGAAGAGGCACTACTACGCAAGGAATGGAGTTCATATACCCCAGTGATTGTAATAAAAGGCTCAGTTCAAAATTCTTAGCACCTGAAGAAGGCCAGAGCTACAACGGCAAAAACGTCGTACAAATGGCAACAAAGATGAGGACAATAGTCCGAATAATGTAAATATTGTAAAAGTATTTTTCATAAATTTCTTTTACATTCCAATTTGATGAACATAATCTTGAATCTTAGTCTATTATAACCAGTTTTGTATTTTCTGAAAATCGCAAATATTTCCTCATATAAGCATAAAATATGGAGACCAATAGTCTACGGTGTCAATAAAGGCACGAAATTAATGAGCTCAGCATTAGAAACTTCTGCTGCTTCTAGATTTCATGACAAGAAATCTTTCGGCACGAGAGAGCCACCGTGACTCTTCAGCTCTGGCGGTCTTGGCACAACGTTGAAACATCCTCCAGCATCAGATTAATCCTTCCATCCGCTGAGTTTTCAGCCGTATAGTTGTCTTCAGTTTGCGGGTCGAACTGGTAGGGTGATCATCAGGTCGGAGAAGGACGTGACCAAGCCAGCGAACAAGGCGATAACCAATGGTGCAGAGGATATTCGACTAGCCAGTCCAAATAGGAGCTCCTCACTGGAGACTAAATCAGAGCAGTGTCCCCCATCGATGATTCTGAGGGTGCGGTATTCAAAGACATAGACGCGGGAGGCGAGAGTCATCTGAGACGCCAGCAATCGTACGGAGAGGACGGTGGTATTGTAAACTCATAGTTTGATGTGTCGTTAGATGTCACGACACCGCCATGGTGGTTTCCGTGGGTCTCTTATGACACCTGCAGACAACCCATGTCTTCTGTTGATCTTCCTAAGGAGGTTGCCTGTTTTGCAAACTTCTGAGCCCAAGTATACAAACGACGTAGCGAACTCGACATGATCGCTGCCATTGGTGATTATTACAATGATTTCAAAGGAAAGAATAAAAACGCGTTCCCAGTATATAAATGAATAGAAACGCTATACCAAACAATGAATCTCTTTCAACACACTTGAATGATTTCATTGTCATTTACTTCAGTTCTAAACTTCATATCATTCTCAATGAATATAATATACCTAATTTTCCGCAGTTGTCACCCATCAAAAACTTTTCAGGTTTGATGTTGATTAATTTCAAGGATTAGCAATGTTGACTAATGTGATATGGTAATAAACTATGAATAACATATAATACGAATTCTGAGATTTGTTATTACTTAATTCATAATGTGGCTTCCAGTCTCGGTTAACGTTTTCTAAGCCTCACCAATTTATAAACAAATCCTACAGATGCATGCTGGGATTTATTTCTAAACAATGAAAATGGATAATTCTCGGTTTTACCTACATTCTTTTTTTCACGGATTTGAAGCCAGAAGAATATAACCAATTGACTGTCATTTTTGCATGTAAACTTTTTCTTTTATTTTCTAATGTTTTAACATAGTTACTGTCTTATAGTTGCTTTGTTTTGACTTGTAGTTTATTGTCGTCTCGTATTTTTGTTCACATTTCTTCTTCTTTTTGCTAATTCCGCTTAACTTTGCTTGCTTCCACAACATATAATTTCATCAATTTCACAATTCCTATATCGAATTTCTTCGTCGATTTCATTAAAATGTAAATATCATCAACTATTATCGCTAAGATAAACAATAATAATAAATTAATTTCTTTTCTTTATTCTTTCATTCTTTCAAAGTGATGCAAAGAATTTATGGTAAGTTACGTAACTTTTTAAAAAATGATTCATTTTTACTCTTTTAAAATATTTTCAAATGTATTCTGAAAGTGGAAATGGAAAATCATTTTTTATTTATTTCAAACATTCAGATTTTCTGAAAATACGAATTTTCATTATTATACACTGATTTACTTGGACAACTTTTGGAGATAATTAGCTGTCTGTATTGTACACTGATTTAAGAATGTCTTCATCTTGGTTGCAATATTCACTTTCTGAATTTTGGAAATGAAGCATTATTATTATTATTATTATTATTATTATTATTATTATTATTATTATTATTATTATTATGTCATTTTTCATCATATTTCGATTTCTGCTTTGGTCTCATTACCAACCAAGTCTGCGGGGAGAACTAAGGCAGGTAGTGGCGTGTTGTTATGACTCCATTTCATGTTTTTCTATCTTCCCTATCATCCCCAGCATTACATAGATAAAGTTTTCCTTAGTGTGTGGGCTGTACTTAATAAGACAATTTTTTGTATATCTCTTAAGCTGGGGTTTCCAGGGATTCTTTCAATGTGTTGTTTTGTTCCATTTTTTATCATTCCAAGTGCACCTATCACTGACACAACTCTTGTTTTCAATTTCCACATTTTTTCTATTTCAATTTCCAGGTCTTTATATTTTGACAGTTTTTCAAATTCCTTGATTGCTATGTTACAATCCGCTGGACAAGCCATATCAATTAATAGACAAGTTTTCTCCTTCTGGTTTTTAACAATAATGTCTGGCCTGTTTGCTTCAATTTTTCTGTCTGTGTAGATGGTGTAATCCCATAGAATGGTTACATCTTCTATTTCTGTAACTGGTGCTGGATGATGTTCATACCAGTGTTTGTTTACAGCTTTTCCATAATGTTTGCACATTGCCCAATGTAAATATTGCCCAACTCTATCGTGGCGATTTTTATATTCGTTTGGGGCAAGCACAGAACAGCCTGAGATTAGGTGGTCTATTGTTTCTTGGTGTTTATCACAAAACCTGCATTTTGGATCCATATTATTATGCATAATATTTGCCTGAAAGTTTCTCGTGAAAAGACTTTGGTCTTGTGCTGCAAGTATAAATCCTTCAGTTTCAGACTTTAATCCAGATGCACGTAACCATCGATGAGTATTAACTTTATCAACATTGGATTTATTGGCACGTACTGGATATTGGCCATGCAGAGGTTTGTCTTGCCAGCGCTGTTTCATCTTTTCAAGAGCTTTATCTTTGGCTTTCATTTTCATATTTTTTGCCGCAATAGTTGCTTCTTGGCTTCTGTTTTGCTCTTCTACAGAATCTACTAACTGTAAATCTTGTTTGTATTTACTGCCTTCTTTTATTATTGAATATTTTTTCTTTCTTTCTTCATGTTGCCTTACTAATTGTATCATCCAATCCTTTGTTGTTTCTATGTATGTTAGTAAGACAATAGTTGTTGTCTTGTATGACAATTCCAGCTGAATAAGACCCCTTCCACCTTCTTTACTGGGTATGTATAGACGGTCTACATCAGCCTTTGGATGATGCATCTTATGCTTAGAAAGAAGCTTTCTTGTTTTAGCATCCATTCGCCTGATGTCGTTTAGAGTCCAGTTTAAGATGTTGAAGCTATATTGGACAACTGGGATTGCAAGGCTATTAATGGCCATAACTCTGTTCTGTGAATTTAATTCAGTTTTTAATATCATTCGTAGCCTTCTATAGTACTCTTTACGCACTATTTCTTTCATTTTTTTATGGTGAATGTTTTCGCTCTCATTTGCACCTAGGTATTTATAAGCTTCTTCTGGTTTCAATTCTTTTATTGTTACAGCAGGGTCTAGGCTAATTGAGGATGTTTCTTGTATTGATCCACGTAAAACTGTAGCTTTAGCACATTTATTCAAATTAAATTTCATTCCAATGTCTTCGCTGAAGCATTTTACAGTTTGCAGAAGACCTTCCAGCTCATTATCATTCTTAGCATATAACTTTAAGTCATCCATGTAAAATAGATGGCTTATTTTCTTTTGGCCTATTTTATAACCACATTCTGTCTTATTAAGTTGACTGGTTAGTGCTATTAATGATATGCAGAATAGTAAGGGAGATAAAGAATCACCTTGAAATGTACCTCTTTTGATGTTTATTTCATCAGACTTATAGGTTCCATTTATATGATTGAGGTAAAGGGTTGTTTTCCATATAGACATGCACTGTTTGATGAAATTGATGATGACGGGCGATATCTTGTATATATTTAAAGTCTTTAAAATCCAGTCATGTGGCACACTATCGAATGCCTTTCGGTAGTCTATCCAGGCAGTACTAAGATTTTTCTTTGTACTGTAGCAGTTTTCCAGGATCATTTTGTTAATTAGCAATTGGTCTTTACAACCATAACAGCCACGTTTGCACCCTTTTTGTTCAAGCGGTATCATGTCATTTCTTTCTAAGAATAAATATGTCTGTTTTGTTAAGATAGATGTTAGTAGTTTATATGTTGTCGGAAGACATGTAATTGGTCTGTAGTTTTTCGGGTTGTTTGTGTCACCATTCTTGGGTAGAAGAAATGTAATTCCTTTGGTCATCCATGCAGGAATTTTAGTGGGATCGTCAACCATTTCTTGAAGTTCTTTGGCTATTTTTTTATGTGTTGCATTTAAATAATATAGCCAAAAGTTAGGAATTTTATCTATACCTGGGAATTTCCAATTGTGTGCTTTTTTTTAGTGCAAATTTAACATCGTCTTCTGTAATTCCAGACCATGTCTGTTCGGGTTTATTTTTCATTCGTTCTATCTCCTGCGTAATCCAATGTACTTCCTTGCTAAGTTCTTTAGGGCAAGCCCATATCTTTTCCCAGAACTGTGTGACTTCTTCCATTCTGGGGGGTACTGTCACTTCAATTCTTTTTTTACCTACTTCCCTGTAAAATCTCTTTGTATCAGTCTGAAAGATCTTGTTTTGTCTGTAAAATCTTGCTCTTTTTTTATAGCGTCTTATTCTTTGAGCCTTATTATTATTATTATTATTATCATTTCATTTTTCATCATATTTCGATTTCTGCATTGGTCTCACTACCAACCAAGTCTGCGGGGAGACCTAAGGCAGGTAGTGGCGTGTTGTTATGACTCCATTTCATGTTTTTCTATCCTCCCTATCATCCCCAGCATTACATAGATAACGTTTTCCTTAGTGTGTGGGCTGTACTTAATAATACAATTTTTTGTATATCTCTTAAGCTGGGGTTTCCAGGGATTCTTTCAATGTGTTGTTTTGTTCCATTTTTTATCATTCCAAGTGCACCTACTATCACTGGCACAACTCTTGTTTTCAATTTCCACATTTTTTCTATTTCAATTTCCAGGTCTTTATATTTTGACAGTTTTTCAAATTCCTTGATTGCTATGTTACAATCCGCTGGACAAGCCATATCAATTAATAGACAAGTTTTCTCCTTCTGGTTTTTAACAATAATGTCTGGCCTGTTTGCTTCAATTTTTCTGTCTGTGTAGATGGTGTAATCCCATAGAATGGTTACATCTTCTATTTCTGTAACCGGTGCTGGCTGATGTTCATACCAGTGTTTGTTTACAGCTTTTCCATAATGTTTGCACATTGCCCAATGTAAATATTGCCCAACTCTATCGTGGCGATTTTTATATTCGTTTGGGGCAAGCACAGAACAGCCTGAGATTAGGTGGTCTATTGTTTCTTGGTGTTTATCACAAAACCTGCATTTTGGATCCATATTATTATGCATAATATTTGCCTGAAAGTTTCTCGTGAAAAGACTTTGGTCTTGTGCTGCAAGTATAAATCCTTCAGTTTCAGACTTTAATCCAGATGCACGTAACCATCGATGAGTATTAACTTTGTCAACATTGGATTTATTGGCACGTACTGGATATTATTATTATTATTATTATTATTATTATTATTATATTTCTTTGGAACTTCACAATTTGATTGTAATATTCATAGAGTCTGATGGAGATAAAAAAATATTATTATCGTAAATTGCTAAGAGTTGACTTATATGGCGAGCATAAAAGGTAAACCTTTTCCACCGAGTTGTAAACAAGTAGTACAGCCCTCCTAACAATTACTGTAGACCATTTACAGTAGCAACATCAAGCTGCAACAAACATATCCCACTAAAACAAGTTCCGTGTTCTGTTAACAGTACAGCACACATCACGTCCAATAACTGATGCAAATGGCGTACAAGATGCAGAGGGTAGACAAAATAATTGAAGCACCTAGTACCATAAAAGCATAATTTGGAAAAATTGATTAAGCTGTCAAAAATTTATCTATTGTTGTGTTTGTCGAGTTAATATTAACAGTACTTCACTTCTATTTTTTTTTTTTTTTTTTGGCTAAAATTGTTGTTTTTTTACAGATATTATTTAAATAAGTTTATTAAAATCAGAGGTAAGGACTATTTAAGAATTTTAATTGATCAACTTTATCCTATGGTTCAGGAACTGTTTACGGAGAGAAATTACATTTTTCAGATGAAAATGCATCTATTCATACTGCTAAAATTGTAGCAGAATTGCACCAGAAATATTCTAGTGAAGTAGAACATTTTATCTAGCCACCACAGTCCTAAGATCTCAACATCATTGAACATTTATGGTTTATTTTATAAAAAATAAATGAGAAGTCAATATCCTCCACCATCATCATTGAAAGAATTGATGACTGTTTTAGCTGAAGAATGGATAAAAATTTATCTAGAAACAATTCAAACTTCGAGCCGATCCAACGCAGAATTCAAGTTGTAATTACTCCCAAGGGCTGTCTTACTCATATCGAAATAAATTTCCTTGAAATTTCAAGGTGTTTCTATTATTTTGTCCAACCACTGTATGCAGTGTTTTACAACAACATAGCAATACTATAATAATTTTTTTTTTTTTTTAATCATATCACCCCAAGCAAGGCGATAACGCCACTGATGCGCAGGGGGCTACGTAAGAGTAAAAAGAATGGAAAAGAGAAAGCCGGAAACCGCATCCTAAACAGAAAACAAGGGATGAGCCTCTTCACCTGTTCAATAGATGTGGGTGGAGTGTGAACTGGGCGATAGTTTAGTCTATCTACTCCAATTGGAAAAAAAAAATAAAAGAGTGAAAAGACTTGAAAAGGGAAAACCGGAAACTGCATCCTAAACAGGAAACAAGGGATGAGCCTCTTCACCTGTTCAATAGATGTGGGTGGAGTGTGAACCGGGCGATAATTTAGTCTATCTACTCCAAAAAAAATAAAAATAAAAAATAAAAAATAAAAGAGTGAAAAGACTTGAAAAGGGAAAACCGGAAACCGCATCCTAAACAGGAAACAAGGGATGAGCCTCTTCACCTGTTCAATAGATGTGGGTGGAGTGTGAACCGGGCGATAGTTTAGTCTCAAAGAAAATGAATCTGTGGGTAGTCGTGATCACCTACATCATGAATATAGAAAGACAATTTATAATTGAAAACTGTGAATTATCAACGGCAAATTGTATTTGTATCTTTCCCAATAGACTGATATTTGCTATTTCCTAAAATGTCCGTTATTTAAAAGCGATTTATGTTTTCGATTGCAAGAATAATTATTTTCTCTTTACAATTGAATATTAAAAATCTTTTTGAGATAATGATGTTTTCCGGATATAAATCTTAATATTTAACCTATAGCTGGAGGATTAAAAAATTGGCTCCATAACTTATCCAAAGATATTTGCGTTTAAATCAATGTAACGAACTCGACTGGATTTGAACTCAGCACACCAATATC
Organism: Ascarosepion bandense; assembly: GCA_037127315.1. Lineage (NCBI taxonomy): Eukaryota > Metazoa > Mollusca > Cephalopoda > Sepiida > Sepiidae > Ascarosepion > Ascarosepion bandense. Next base: position 3,258,520 of record JBBBDQ010000763.1, read on the forward strand.
TAATTACAAACATTCTAGTCATTACACCGCCCGCATATGCAAGATTGAAGTATCGGCTATTCCCAAGCGGTCACACTCCTAATTACAGAACAAACTCGATGTTGTTTGAATTCAATGATCGGTCGGGAAACAATTTTTCAACATGATATGGCCGTAATTTCTAAGAAATCATAGCATATCATAGATAATGAAGAAAAGGAATATGCAAAGAGCCGTGATCATCTACGTCCAAAATGAAGAAAAAATACGATGAAATCAAAATTGGTGAATGCAACGGTAAATCACTTATCTTCTCTTTTCCAAAAAATGAAGGCCATTCAAATATATTGAAGAACAGGAAACTGTGGAGAGCCATAATCTCCTACATCTTAAAGTTAGAAAGACTACAAACTCTGGATAATACAACGGTAAACTACTTGTTTACACTTTTCCAGAAATTGAAAGCCATTTCCAGATAATGAAAAGGAAACTGTGGTGAGCCATGATCTTCTACATCATAAAGGGAGAAAGACTACTCTGAATTTAAAACTCTGAATACTACAACGGGAAATCACTTATCTACTCTTTTTGAAAATATGAAGTCCATTTACAGTTAATGAAGAAAAGGAAACTGTGGAGAGCCATGATCTTCTACATCCTAAAGGGAGAAAGACATCTCTGAATTTAAAACTCTTAATAATACAACAGTAAACCATTTGTCTACATTATTCCAAAAGATGAAGTTCATTCAGAGATAAAGAAGAAAAAAGACTAGAGAGCCATGATCTACTACATCCTAAAGTTAGAAAAACTACACTGAATTCAAAATTGTTGAGAAGGCAGTTGGAAACCACACTACTGCTGTTATCAAGAAAGCATGTTAATTCAAAATTAATAATGAAATTGAAAAATGTAGAGTGCCATTACCGCCTACCTCCTGAAGGGAGAAAGACTATGGTGAATTTAAATCTTTGGAGGAGGTAAGTGAAAATACTCCGCTGTTTTTCCCCCAAAAGATATGGCGATTCATGAAAAAAATAAAAAATAAAAAATTGGAGAGCCTTGATGACTTTTATCCGAAAAGCATATAATATTTAGAAATATAAGTCAACTGATATTTTGTAGTCCATGCTTTCTTTTTCTTCAGTTACCTTCTGTAGGAGTTCTTGTAAAGGAAACTGCAAAACTTCCAACAGAATGTAGGTGGAGAAAGTGGAAAGAAAAGACTGCAAATAAACTACAAGAAAACCGAATGCTTGGTCATTAGTAAAAAGAGGAGCCCAAAATGCCAACTACAGGCGGGAGATAATAAAATCAAGCAGGTGAAAATTTAAATATCTGGGAATTATTCTAAAAAAAGACGGAAAGTACGACACTGAGATCCGAAGATGAATTGGCATGGCGAAGGATGCATTCTAGAAGAAGAGTAACAGGAAAAATTCTCTAGAAACAAAGAAGAGAGTACTAGATTGCTATGTGATGTCTGTTCTTAAATATGACAGTGGATGCTGGACAATCCCATCAAAGATGAAGGAAAAACTTGAAACAACTGAAATATGTATACACAGAAGGATGCTTTTGAAAAGGATGAAAACAAAAAGGAAATTAATACTGAACATCAGAAAAGGACAGCTAAAGTTTCTGGGACATGTAATGAGGAAAGAGGGTTTGGAGAATCTGATACTCACAGGTCAGATAGAGAGAAATTGAGACAGGGAAAAACAGCGTGTAACATACTTGACGGGCCTGAACAAGTGAATGACAGAGTGGGGTTTAGGTGGGGTTACAGGAAAAAGAATAACCAAGAGCCAACAGGGATAAGAAGACGTGGAGGGCCATGAAAGAACATGGAACATAGAAGAAGAAGAAGTCAGCTGACGCTGATAATATCTCTATCAAACACATTCCCATTTTTTACATTTATGATTCAAGATTAAAAAATTCATGTCACGTTAATATTAAATTTATTTTTCTGGTAAGGTTCTTATTTTTCATTCATTTTTAAAGAAAGCATTTATGATTCAACTTTATAAAATTCATGTCATGTTAGTCATGTCAATATTAAATTTAATTTTCTGATGGGGTCTTGTTTTTTATTCATTTTTAAAGAAAGCGATGGAGAACATTTTGGTAAGTGTAAATATATTTGATTCTCTTTTGACTGTATGGAAAATGGTGTATAGAAAATGGTGGATGATTGACTTTTACAAGTATGAGCTGATTACTATTTATCGACATTTTAAAGGAAGCGTTTTTGAAGATTATTATTATTGTTACTTCTTTAATTTTTCTTTTTTAGAATATTATTTTCTGATTCGTATTAAATGAAGCAGTTCAGAAATAAAAATATAATATAATGTAGATCTGCATTATTTAAATTAAAATGAAAGAAATACTAGTTGAAAAAGTATTAATTCCTCAATTACTCGTATGTCGCTTTTCTGGAATTCGATTATCCGAACTAAACTGATTTTAAGAGAGTTTTTAGAATTTATACGACCGTTCTCAACGTTTTATTTATGAGAACGCTGATGAAATCGGTCCAATTAATTCTTGTTAATTTCCTCTTTGGTTTCATACAAAGGACATGTAATTAGATTATCTCAGATTAGTGAGATTACGGCTTATACAATTCTCGCACTGAAAATAGGAAGAATGTAACAATATGAATCAGATGAGTACTTGTTAAAGTGAAAAGACAGCGGGACCTGTCGCAAAACTTGATACAGAACATTTGCTTTCGACTGATAGTTGTCAGCAAGTGAAGTCAACTTCAAAGTACAGAGCAAAATGCTCAGACTGAAAGAAAGTCACGGAAAGGAGATTAATTACATTTTTAGACGAAGACGACTAGACAAAGAAAATTGTTAACTATACACTTACCCCCTCACCTACTCCTCATTTATGATTCGCTTCCTTATAGCAGTAAGTTACATGACACATAAAAGAAAAGAAAATTATTGTTTGTTTTTTTTCTTCAGAATATGAGGATCCATCATACGAAATGGAGACAGCCCATTACAATAATCCATCAGGCAAGTTTATTGATGCCAATCAATATTTTTATATATTCACGGCCGATTAAAATGTTTCAGAAAAAAAAAAGAATTGTCACATAGGTGTTTACTCAGTTTATTTTGGTACAAAACGATTTGTATGAAGCACCCAGGTTATGATCAAATACGTAAAGATCTGGTGCATTAATGTGTTAATCATTGCCCAATGTTGAAGCCTAACGGAATTAAACGTACAAAAATTATGAAATTTATAAAATGTATGAAATTTATAGAATTTAAGAAACTTATAAAATGTATGAAATATATAGAATTCTGAAATGTATAACATGTTTGAAATTTATAGAATTTATGAAATTTATAAAATGTATGAAATTTACTTTTGCTGCATTCAGTATTTCGTGCTAACTAGAAACTGTACTCAATTTTTTATCTTTTGCTAAATTTAAAAAGAAAGCATATGAGGCTTGAGAGCCACTTAAGTTAGAGGGTGTGTAAATAGTAATAATGAATGAGGTACGAGATATGTATGGAAAAGAAACGAAGGAAATTAAGATTCGTTGATATCGCTGGTATTCAGCAAACTTGATGACATTAGTGAAAGACATATCGGAATTGAATTCCAAGAATTCCTCCAATATCGTCTTTTAGTACATCGCTTTACAAGGGAAATACTGAAAACCTGTCAGAAATGATCAGGTAAATAACATAGCTATATCATTTCATGCATCATATATATATATATATATATATATATTCTAAATATATACTGTTAAATATAAGAGACAATTAATGTCTATTATGTTTAATCATGAGCGGTTCTAAACATCGTAGTTTGGTTTTAATTTCAGTTGAAAATAAAGACAAAAATTCTCCAACATATGGATAATTTTTTATTAAGTTGGTTCTAAAATTTCGGCTCACATAAGCCATCTTCAGAGAGGTTACATTCAATGTCTCATATTTAACAGTATATGTTTAGAAAATTATCTACTGCCTCGATACACTATATATATATATATATATATATATATATATATATATATATATATATATACACACTAGCAGTATAGCCCAGCATTACTCGGGTGTAATAAAATCTTTAAAACTAATCCATGATCCTGGAGCTCAGACTCTTTGGACGTTGGCATGAAAGACTAAAAAGCAATAGTTGTTTCCAGTTAAAGCGAAACCGTAGACTGAAAGTAAAATGAATGGATGTAAGTCAAAATTTGATTTCCTGGTATCGATATCAAATAAGTTTTTTCTCGCCGGAAAACTGAATTTTGAAAACTAAATAAATCCTCTGAGTAAATGGTATCATGGCTGAGACTAAGAACTACAATTATACCTACTTAGAGCCAAACCCGAAGCAAAAACTAAAATAAAAGGGCTGAAAAAATACAGGCAGATAAACAGACACACACACACAAATATCTTGCCTATATATATATATATATATATATATATATATATATATATATATATATATATCATCGATTTTCTGCACTATTGTAAGAACGGCAATCTTGTAACTTCTGAATATCGTTTCTTATGTCTTTGTCTATGGATGTATCAAATTTGATTAAAATCGGACAACTCTTTCTATAACCCGAAGTTTTCGATTATCGATTTTTGATATTTATCGGGGGTACCTCGACATAAAACCTAGCTAAGAATACTCGCAGACGCTTATAGTAGAACTGTGTAAATTTTCAAGAAAATCGGTTCAGCCGTTTCGGCTGCTTTTAGGTTTCGGGAACGACCAAGATGCTAATTATTATTCTAAATATATATATATATATATATATATATATATATATATATATATGTTAATTTATATATATATATATAATAAAAAGTGTGAGAAACCGTGAACGTTTTCATTAAAGTGTATATTTATTGTTTTTGTTATTATACATGTTATGATACATTAAGTGTCCATAATGGTATTTATGACGCTACACGTGTTTCGAGTCTAAAATTGACTCTCTTCAGGCGAATAAATTTGTGGCTTTACTTATCGAGTTCTTTTTGTTTCTGATGGCCAACTTGTTGTTTTATAAATAAGCAAGTAGAAAAAATAAGAAAATAAATAAAATCAGTAAAATAAAATAAAATAAAATAAGATAAAATAAATCAAGTTTTGGCACGTTGAATGGTCTGTGTTATTTCACATCAGCACGTGTATAAATGGATAAACAGATAAATAAATAAACAGATGAATGAATCAAGTGCTTACACAAATTTGAAGCGATTTTCTTATGGGGTTACCGTTTTAGTATGTTAAAATTATCTTCTAGTCGCCTTTGCTTATCTATCATCGGTCAGTTGGTTGTTCTTTATTCCTTTGACGGTGTTTTGAATTTGGTGTGTGTGTGTGTGTGTGTGTGTGTTGGGATTAATTCGAATAATTTGTCACTCAGTAATTTTCAGTGCTCTATGTCGAAAAAGAAATTCCGAATGAAAAATAAAGTTGTCTTTCGAAATAGTGTATTTGTTTACTTTTCCCTACCAGTCTTGACCAATCACAGGCTTTCCCATCCTGGGTATGTCGATAAATTAATCCGGCAGCAAGACCTCTGATCAGGAGGTTTCGAGAGGCTTGGAACCACCCAGTTATTGGAAAATAGTTGCTCTACAAACTGAGGTCAAAACACTATGAAAGTATAACAGAATTTTTTTTTAATCATATAACCCCGAGCAAGGCGGTAACGCCACTGATGTGCAGGGGGCTACATAGGAGTGAAAAGATTGGGAAAGAAAAAACCGGAAACCACATCCTAAACAGGGAACAAGGGATGAGCCTCTTCACCTGTTCAATAGACATGGGAGGAGTGTGAACCGGGCGATAGTTTAGTCTATCTACTCCAATTGAAAAAAAAAAGTGAGAGGATTGGAAAAGAGAAAACCGGAAATCGCATCCTAAGCCGGAAACAAGGGATGAGCCTCTTCACCTGTTCAATAGACGTGGGTGGAGTGTGAACCGGGCGATAGTTATGCTAAAAATACCAGCAATACATTTTCATATTAAAAACTATTACCAGCAGTACATTTTTGTATTAAAAAAATTACCAGCAACGCATTTTTGTACAAGAAATTACTGATGCTCTCAAGAAAATTAAATTTCGGCATTAAATAAGGTATTGATACACCGTTAAACAAACAGACACTCACAGCATTGATAAAAGAAGTTGATTTGAATTATTCTTTCGCTAGAGTGATTCATTCCCTACCAAATATATTTATTGTTACATACATACATACATACATACATACATACATGTGTGTGTATTTTTTAAAATCATTTCACCTCCAGCAAGGCAATACAACCACTAAGACATAACAGGTTACTGAGTGTTAGAGAATGAGAAAAGACTAACATTAACGAGAGAACATTAAATGAACACGAATGAAGAATACATATTATAACGGTTGACATGCTTTTAAATTTTTGAAATGCTGATTGAGAAGCAAGTAGCCGAAATAAAGCTTCATAAGCGAGAAGTGCGAGAGAAAAAAACTGTTAGCAAGTAACCCTTTTCTCGCACTTCCCGCCTGTGGAACTCCCTTCCGTATACTCGCTTCCTTGATAGCTACAATCTTCAAATTTTTAAATGCAACGTCAATTACCACCTCATACCTCCCTAAATCCATTCCGTTTCCCTAAATCTCATCCACTAAAGTGTCTGGGGCATGTAATAAGGAAGGAGGGCTTGGAGAATCTGATACTCGCATGTCAGATAGAGGGAAAGAGAGACAGGTGAAAGCAGCGTGTTGACGGGTCTGAGCAGGTGGATGACAGAGCGGGGTTTGGGTGGGATAACAAAAGAAAACGTGCTAAGAGCCACCAGGGATAGGAAGACGTGGAAGACCATGATCGCCTACGTCCTGAAAGATTGTGGCACATAGAAGGAAAAGAGCCCCTTGCGCACCGGTAGCGGTCCTGCCTTGCTTGAGATGAAATGATTATTAATTTTTTTTTTTAACCCTCTAGGGCCATTCGTATCATATTTGATACAGTATAAAAACAAGCCTTGAAAGAAATATTTTCCTGAAAAATTTTTTAAGAGAAATATTTTATAAATTTCAAATGAAAGCAGTACTGACTGCTCAGTCAATGAATACCAAATGTTTCCTTATAGGGAAATAGCAAATGTTTCCTTATAGGGAAATACTGTATCAAATATGATACGAATGGCCCTAGAGGGTTAAGTAGTAATTAGTGGGGGATCTGTTTATTACTTCATAACAATATAGAACTGATCCCCCACTTTATGACAAGTAGAAGCCTTAATCATATTATATTATTAATCCTCTAGGGCCATTCGTATCATATTTGATACAGTATGAAAACAAGCCTTGAAAGAAATATTTTCCTGAAAAATTTTTTAAGAGAAATATTTTATAAATTTCAAATGAAAGCAGTACTGACTGCTCAGTCAATGAATACAAAATGTTTCCTTATAGGGAAATAGCAAATGTTTCCTTATAGGGAAATACTGTATCAAATATGATACGAATGGCCCTAGAGGGTTAAGTAGTAATTAGTGGGGGATCTGTTTATTATTTCATAACAATATAGAACTGATCCCCCACTTTATGACAAGTAGAAGCCTTAATCATATTATATTATTAATCCTCTAGGGCCATTCGTATCATATTTGATACAGTATGAAAACAAGCCCTGAAAGAAATATTTTCCTGAAAAATTTTTTAAGAGAAATATTTTATAAATTTCAAATGAAAGCAGTACTGACTGCTCAGTCAATGAATACAAAATGTTTCCTTATAGGGAAATACTGTATCAAATATGATACAAATGGCCCTAGAGGGTTAATAAAACACATAGTAAGTCATAACGGGTACCTTTTATTTTTCAGGAAGAAAAAGTTATTACAGTCGGTTAATAAGAGGTTTGTTAACTATTTTCCTTTACCCACTTACAAATGAACGATTTGTGTCTGAGGTCCTTACTAGCAGAGTGATATTGGATGATTCTTCGAGGTGTTTATATTCAGACATGGTGATATGGGTGGGAATAGTTTGTGATATATTCGATTATTAAATAACTTACACTCTTCAATTCAAACTGCCATTTTTTTGTTACCATTTTTTCTGCTGTTGTCTCGAAAATGGTACATCAATTTTTATAATATCAAATTCTGACTTTTCTTGTCTGCATATAATACGCCGGTGGCTGAAACTGTATATTTAAGTTAAAGTTAATTAATCAAGTTATCCTTATACGGCGATAACTTGGAATATGAAAAATATCTATTTTAAAAAGAATACACATATTCAATTAAAATAATGTTTGATATTTCAAGGGAAATGACTAAAAATACTTATTATTCAGTTACCTCCCTTTTCAACTATTAAATAAATGTTCATGTGAAACGTATTTAGTTATATCGGCTTGCATTCATTTTCTCGAGAAGAGAAGCATAGAGATGTTTTCTAGTGAATAAAATGTGACAATTATATTGTAAATTTTCTATATTTTTCTCTATTTTTCATAGATTGGGCCAGAGATAATTCACCTGGTAAGCTAATGTTTTTTTTTTCATTATATTTTCTGTTAAATGATAATTTTAATTTTTGAAGCCTTTTCACTATCATTATATTTAGTTTTAAAACAAAAAATAATCTTACAATCTTAAAAATATTTTTCTGGCTTTATAAAATTATAATCTGAAACAAAAAACTCTTACAGTCTAAAAATATATTTTCCTGCTAATTATTATTGTGGAGTTCTAGATGAAGCCCTTTCATTATATTTTAACATCCATTTTATACGAAGTATTGTTCTCATATTTGATATTTTTAGCGGAGGCTGAAAGAGTGTTTATGATTTATTCAGACAAAAGAGATCGTCTTGAAATTAAAAATGTGGAAAATCTTTTAGTCATAAATTTGATAGGTCTTCCATTAGATCTTTTTGACTGTAGCGATTCACTACTCATCACTTTCCCCTATGTAACCCCCTGCGCAACAGTGGCAGTAGAAGCCTTGCTTGGCGTGAGATTATTAAAAAAAAAACATCGGCTAAGAACCCATAATACAGCTGATGACACTAAAGTAAAAAAGAAAAACATCGCACTTATGAACAGAAATATGATGAAAGCATAATTTCAATCTAGAAATACCTTGATAAATAAAAATATTTTCCATTAAATTATCAAAATGCTTTAATTCTTTTTGATACTATAACTTGATTTCTTTTCCTTAATCGGATTGAAAAGAAAATAAGCAGAATATGTTCCTAAAGATTATCTGCCTTTATAAAACAGTTTCCTGGAATTTTGAGATGCCATTGTAGATACAAAAAGTGCTTATCTCCCTTTAGTCAACGTAAAATCACGTGGTCAGATGACAAACGCTCGTGACGTCACTCCTGATGGTCACTCCTGATGGTGACCTAAGTCATACCTTTTCAGTTAACAGCAACTGTGGAAGCAGGTTGTTCCCATTGGCCTAGGCAGAATCTGCCTACTGCCATGTTCCGCTGGAAGATAAAATTCCTGCCGTCCCGTTAGGATACAGACGAATTCACAAGCACATGATGCCGTCCGGTTGGGATATAGTTGAAGCCTGCTTTATCCATTTGGGATATAGATGAATTCGGCCTTTCTAAATCTGGAGTCATAACAATGGTCGAACAGAATTATCTTCAAGTTATATGTAAGACCTTTCCTTTTTGTTCCTTCTGATACTTTTACTTGAGTTAGATACAATAGATATGTATTTGTCCATGTGTTGACAATTGTTTGTACATATGTATTATTTGTGAATCTCATAATATATAAAAGTCTCTTTATGCAGAAGCGTTCATTTATTCATTTAATTTCTTTGTTCCGCATCACAGTTACATGGTGACCTGTAATAATATTATTTACCAACCCACGTGGGAACGGGAAAAATATATATTTCTTCACTAAATAATAACAGCATATAATTCCTTCACTATTTTTACTGTTATGGGATATTGTTTTAATATTGTCCTAGTGCTGTCGTTTCTTATTTGTTCATAATAAACCAAACTATATGGATATTAGTAATTGAAAACATAACCAACCAGAATCTTTAAGAATGAGCATGAAAGAAAATCCCAGGGACACAAAAGGCACACTTATTCCACTTGTTATACGAGGTTAGTTTACACTAATGCTGAACGGGGACTTCATAATCTCATTCCTACCCATCTATATATAGTAGTTTGTTTTCTTTTAAGGGGCCCTGAAAACAAAGGCCACAACATCGATGGATGAAACGCATGAGAGACCTTCCATAATGTCGTATAGAGACACCTTCCATAATGCCGGTATAGTCATCTCATTATGTAGGTGGCAGAGACAAGGCTGTTCTAATGGAAATTAATAGTTATATTATACTATTATATTATACTAGCAGTATAGCCCGGCGTTGCTCGGGTGTAATGAAAGCTTTAAAACTAATCCATGGTCCTGGGGCTCAGACTCTTTGGACGTTGGCACGAAAGACTAAAAAGCAATAGTTGTTTCCAGTTAAAGCAAAACCGTAGACTGAAAGAAAAATGAATGGATGTAAGTCAATTTTGATTTCCTGCTATCGATATCAAATAAGTTTTTTTCGTCAAAAACTGAATTTTGAAAGCTAAATAAGTCCTCTGAGTAAATGGTATCATGGCCGAGACTAAGAACTACAATTATACCTACTTAGAGCCAAACCCGAAGCAAAAACTAAAATAAAAGGGATGAAAAAAATACAGACACACAGGCAAATAAAGAGATATACACAAACATCTTGCCTTTTATATATATATTATCGATTTTCTGCACTATTGTAAGAACTGCAACCTTGAAACTTCTGAATGTCGTTTTTTATGTTTTTGTCTATGGGCGTATCAAATTTGATTAAAATCGGACCACACCTTCTATAACCCCCTTTTTTCGATTATCGATTTTCGATACTTATCAGGGGTACCTTGACACAAAAGCTAGCTAAGAACACTCGCAGACGCTGTGTAAATTTTCAAGAAAATCGGTTCAGCGGTTTCGAAGTCTATAGGTAACGGACACACACACACACACACACACACATACGCACACACACAAAGTTCCATTTATAAATAAGTTTCGATCTCATGAGTCCATGGACATGCATAGTCTCCAGTACATTGGTTCCTACTGCGCCGTTCTCTCTTATTTTAAAACAGGGTATGCTTAAATAAGCTTCCCATAATAATATAATTCGTGCCCTTTTATCGTTCTCTCTTCGTAATAATATTTTCTTTTTCTCATATACTTTTACATTCATTAACCTCTTGCGTCTTAATGACATTATTGCCTTGCTTGGGGTGAAATGATTAAAAGAAAATTGGCAATGTTTAATCTTCGGACACGAAAAAATGGTGTTTCAAAAGAACGGTTATTTTTCTTATTTATTGTTTATTGATTAATGTTTGCAATCTAATGGCTAGTGATTGTAAGTAACCAATGTCAATAGTCTTCTGGTTTAATTTGTTTAGTACCCAAAGATATATTTAAATAAACTAAATTTATATTCAATGTTTGTATATGTATTTTTGTAATGTAATTCTAAACAGAGATCTACCATTGAATTTATATAAATGAAAAAAAAAAAGAAATGAACCGTTATAATGACAAAATGTCAAAAACGTGACGAGGTAGAAAAAAAAAACATTAAAAATAAAAATTATTGTGTTTCAGGATCTATTTGATGACATTATTAGTTGTTAATATAGACAAAGGAATTTGAAAATTATACAAATCACTCATTAAGCCTCATTTATTTAATAGAAATGTTTTATGATTAATACTGCCGCAGGTTCAAATTTATCCTACTCGTAGGTTTTCTTTATATATATATATTTTTTTAAGATATTTGTCAGTCAATCAGTTAAATTTTTTTTTTTTTTTTTAATCATTTCACCCCGAGCAAGGCGGAAACGCCACTGATGTGCAGGGGGTTACATAAATGTAAAAAGATTAATTAGAAAAGAGTGAGGAGTACAAACTAGTTAGAAAGGAACAATAGAAAGCCGAGAAAGAAGGTGCGATGACAGATACATAGGCGGAGAGAAAGTGAAGGTTATACAGGGGAGGGGAGAGAGCTAGAGGCCAGTGGTTAGTAGATGAATATTAACTTTGCATTTAAATTTCTGGAGATTGTAGCCGTCAGGAAAGCAAGAATACGGAAGTGAGTTCCAAAGTGCGAGAGAGGAAGCTGCAGGAGTAGAATTGTCGTCTGCATTTGGCTAACCTGACTGTGAATGGGTGGGACCCAGTTGCCAGTCTGGTTGCACGGGTAAACACCTGTTGAGGAGGCATCAGTGACTTAAGCTCATCCGAGCAATGCCATATATAATACACGCTAGGGCGATCATGTCTCTTTCGATCCATGACTGACTAGACAGCAGATTTTCCCACAGTAGCTTGCCATTTCTTTTGCGGTTGACTGATTGTCAACCCAATCTGTCCTGCTATTCAACCAATAGCTGGAGGGAGAAGAGATGAATTCATACATATTCCCAGGGGTATTTGCGGGATTTCAACTAGAATTCGAACACGGCTCTCTGACTTCTCATTCCGCGCCGATAACCATTGTACAACAACGTACAAAGATATTTGTACATAGCTGAATTAGCAAACATGGAACTTCATTCCCGTAAAATAATGAGTATAAAAAAAGCCGGGATTTTTCATTGACATTGTTTCTATTTTAACTAACTTCCCTCCTTAATAATATTTATTAAAAGCGATTATTACAACTGTAAATGTATTAATGCGTCTCTCCCCTCTAGTTATAGGCTAAATAACAGAATAGAGTGGGTTCTTTAGCCTTGGCTGGCAACCAGTCTACCGCAGAAAGTAATGGCAACCTACTGCGGGATAAACTTCTACTTGGGTGATCATGTCTCTTTCGAGACATGATCGCCCAAGCGTGTATCCCGTATGACATTTAACTGACTGACTGAATAAAATTTAAATATATGAAAGTAAATTTATTCATTTTCATTGTTCTTGAAAATTAAAAGCAAAAATAATAACAGTTATTAATTTATTAGATTGCTTATTAAGACTTTAATTATTATATAATGAATTGAAATAGTTGGCCAACATAAGCTAACTGCCGACTGATTCGTACTTTATTAAATAGTAAATAACATCGTTATAGTTGGTTTGCATATTTTAAGAATTTAATAAATATTTGTAAATTTATGAATAAAAAATTGTTTTACTTTATAAACTATTAAATGATAAATATTGCATTAGTTTTAATTGTATTAGTTTTCGAATGCTATAAATATATAATTAATTCTGCAAGCTTCTAGATTCTTTCCCACAAACGTGGATCTCCTTCAAGGATCTATCATAAGTCCTACGTTGTTTCTGATGATCATTAGTGATTTTCCTGATATCGGTTCCCAAGTCGGCATCTATGCAGATGACACCACCATTTACTCATATCTCAAGAGAAAATCTGCCATGGATGACAAGGTAAACCTGGTTGCTGCTGCTCTTTGAACGCTCCTCAAAGAAATGTTTAACTGAGACAGGAAATAGCTTTTAAAATTTTAATGCCTCCGAAATAAAACTACTCTCCTTTAACGATCATACAGAAACCTTCCTGTCAGGATGGCTGGCTGATGCAAGTCTCCTCCAGAGCAAAACATTGCGCCTCTTTCGCTTGACCTTTTTAACCGACCTGATGTGGATGTGCGTTGTAGTGCGGTGGATATCGACTCGGAACGACAAATCGAGGAACCGAGTTCGAATTCCAGTTGAATTCTTTGCATATACTAACGCGAAAATACCTTTGGCAAATACCCTTGGGAAAGGTATTAATCCGTCTCTTCACCTCCAGTTATGGATTAAAAAATAGAACAGATTGGGTTCTATAGCCTTGGCTGGCACCCACTCTACCGCAGAAAGCAATGGCAACCTACTGTGGGATAATCTTCTGCCCAGTCAGTCATGTCTCTTTCGAGTTATGATCGTCCAAAGCGTGTATTATGTATGGCACTTAACTGACTGACTGAATATAATAGTTGGAATCATGATTAAGGCTTCTACTGGTCATAAAGTTGGGGATCGGTTTTCTATTGTTACGAAGTAATAAACTGAATCCTCACTAATTACTACTTAATAATATAATACATGTCTTCCCCCTCTACCTATGAGTCAAATAATAAGACCGATTGGGTACTATAGCCTTGGCTGGCAACCAGTCTACCGCAGAAAGCAATGGCAACCTACCGCGGGATAATCTTCTGCCCAGTTAGTCATGTCTCTTTCGAGACATGATCGTCCAAAACGCGTATCACACGTGGCACTTAACTGACTGACTGATGTGGAACAACTACACCGAATCTTTAGTTGCATCAACAGCTAGGAAGTTTCTCTGTGTCGGATCAGAAAGTTTTTCTCGTCAGAATTGATTTTGCTCATTTATAAATCTGCCATTCGGTCGTGCATAGAACACTGTTGCTATAACTCGTCAGGTGCTCCTGCTATTCCTCTCTAGATTCTCGACAAAATCCAAAGAAGGATCTGCAATGTAATCGGTCCTGACCTGGCATCTCGAATTCGGTCACTTTCTTACCGACGTGACGTGGCTCCCCTCTGTCTTTTCTACAAATATTTGCATGGCATCAGCTCTGACGAGCATTTTTCTATCGCGACACTATCCGTTACATCACCCGCATATTTTCGTCTAGAAAAGGAATATGTGTACTCTAAAAAATAACTTAAGATGTCGTACATGTGGTATCTTTTCGTACCTAAATGGTTATAGGACCTGGAGACGATAAACAAATATCCACAAATTTTATGTCGTGAAGAAAATCGATAACAAAAGAAAGAATATTAGGATAATCGGGAACCTATACTGACAGAAAACGTCTATATCACACGTCACAAGGCTCGAGATCGCCGCAAAATATTGCTAAATGTTATGAGGATAAGTAGGATAGACTGACTCTTGTTTTTATGAGGTTAAGATTGTCGAGTTCTTTGAAGTTTCCACGTCGGTTGGAGTCTGTTTCACGAAACTGCAGTGCTTTGGAACAAAAAGAACTATTAGAATGAATTTTCTTCTGCCATATAAAATACAAAAAGAAAATGAGGGTGAATCGTTTCCCTGTAAGTCACATGATGTTTTCTAACATTAATGTCTGAACTGGCGTAACTAAAGAATAGCGCTTATTTGAAATAGTGAATTGCGATAGGCTGACGGCTTTGCGTCTTTAGAAACGAGGCTGCAAAATGGAGAACACGTTTTGCCTCACAAAATCACGAAAATGATATTTAACACAATCAAGGCTGGAAAGTAAGTCTTGATAGAACTCCAATCCAGATATGGCTGAAATACTCCATTTTTAAAAAAATCTAACTCTTACAAAATAAAGTCTGGAAGAGGGTATAATATACTTCCCAAAGGGATATAATAAGCCTCCTATTTTTGTAAAAGACATTTAGCAATTAATTTTATTTACCTGTAGAGATTGAGAGCTGAAGTGAATTTGAGCCGCAATGAACAAGAATTATATGATGAACAAGACTCGCCACTGTTTGGTTTGACAGTCGTTCATGGTTGTTTGGAATGTCACTTGTCACTGAAATCTCTGACACCATTCATGAAGCTCATTGCTCGCCTTCTAACTGTACTCACATCTACCGTTTGCTCACCCTTAATGTTCAACAAGTGACAATGAATTGTGAATCTTTTTTAGACATTAGCTCAGGGATATGTGCAATTACTTAAAACAGTTATGATTTAGTAGGAAATTTGTATACCAACATTTGCCACCATTTTAATCTGTTGCATTCCTTGGGGAGCAAATTTATAAAATAGGACGCAAGTATTTCGGAACAACTGTAATATATTTGCTTCGTAATCTGTAACTAAATTTGCTTTTATTCAATATTATTTTTCCTTTTTTTGCATTCTTCCATGGGAAAAGTTGAAAAGCGTCTTGGTAAGTTTCATGATTTTTTTATTATTCATTAGTTTTAAGTCAAAGCCAAACAAAAAATAAATAAATAAAAATAACAGTTTTATTGTTTAATGATGAATTTCAACTGACTTCAATAAAATACTGAAATAGTTTCCTTAAAAATAATTAAATTATAATAAAAAAATTGTCTAAGTAATGTCTCTTCTTATCCTAAAAATTGAATATCTTACTATTAACTGATATATATGTATATAGTTAAAATTAATGTTATATCAGAAATTAGGTTAAAAGCTCTTAAATTCCTGAATACGAATATTTTTCCGAAAACATTTTTCTATAATTTTACATAGTAAAATTGATTTTTTTTCCAAAATTTTAAACTAGTTTTTAAAAATTTAATTTGTTTTATTTTCTCGACTGATTTTAAAAAATCATTTCACTCCAACCAAGGCCATGATGCCACTCAGTTGTAGCGGGGTTATATGGTGGGAAAGAGAATGAGTATTCACAATGACAAACTTCAATGAAAATGTTGAAATTGTTTTTATAAAATGTAATTTCTGTCTGTCTGAATTTCTGGAATGAGATGTTATCATATCGGATGTTTGATCAAAAAGTATAGGGACCGTTGCTATAAAAAAAAAACTACAAAGCCAATTCGGTATTTAATATTCTTCATAGTAAGCGCTTTTAAACACAAGGCCGGAAAGTAAAGATTGGGCAACACCAGCCATGGCACTGAAGCATGGCTCTATTTTTCTTCTAATTTGATTCTTGTCACGACAGGAGATGGCAGGAAGGGTTAGGTACTTTCTGCAGCGGTACAAAGAACCAACCGTTTTCCCAGCATCTTTAGCAGAAGATCGTATACATGAGTTTCATTTGAGGCCTGCTTTGAGCTTTAATTCCAATAGACGCTCAACGCAAGGAAGTTCATTAAAACCACAACCATTCATCATGACTGGAGAAAATCCAGTGTCTGATGAAACGTTACCAGCTTGTTTTGGGAGGTGAATGTTACAAGCCAGTTTCTTCCTCCATAAAGTTGTGAGGGTTAAGACAGAGTGTAGTTCAACTTCTATGATGTAGCCATCTCAATCTTCGTAAGTGCACTCATAAATCATTGTATCGTCTAAATATATCTTTATTAGTTATCTGAAGTTGATCATAAAAACAACTGTCAAAACTTAAGTTATAAATTTACTAGCAGTATAGCCCGGTGTTGCTCGGGTGTAATGAAAGCTTTAAGACTAATCCATGGTCCTGGATCTCAGGCTCTTTGGGCGTTGGCACGAAAGACTAAAAAGTAGTTGTTTCCAGTTAAAGCAAAACCGTAGACTGAAAGAAAATATAAATGGATGTAAGTCAACTTTTGATTTTCTGGTATCGATATCAAATAAGTTTTTTTCGTCGTAAACTGAATTTTGAAGGCTAAATAAGTCCTCTGAGTAAATGGTATCATGGCTGAGACTAAGAACTATAATTATACCTACTTAGAGCCAAACCCGAAGCGAAAACTAAAATAAAAGGGCTGAAAATATACAGACATACATGCAGATAAACAGACACACACACAAACATCTTGCGTTTTATATATATATATATATATATATATTGTCGATTTTCTGCACTATTGTAAGAACTGCAACCTTGAAACTTCTGAATACCGTTTCTTATGTCTTTGTCTATGAGTGTATCAAATTTGTTTAAAATCGGACCACACCTTCTATAACCTAATTTTTTCGATTATCGATTTTCGATATTTATCGGGGGTACTTCGACACAAAACCTAGCTAAGAACACTCGCAGACGCTTATAGTACAACTGTGTAAATTTTCAAGAAAATCGGTTCAGCCGTTTCGGAGTTTATAGATAACGGACGCACACACACACACACACACACACACACACACACACACACACACACACACACACACAAAGTTCCATTTATAAATAAGTTTAGAAATATATTTAAACTGAATATGATAGTTTTCGCTAAGAAAAGTTTCGGTCTATGGTTTACTCTTAGTAAGCATCTATATAAAGTAATTGACAATGTCGATCCTTCTAGTCAATCAAGACTGATAGGAGTCATTCTGAAGGCAGTGCGTAGAGCTGTGCTTGAATAATAATAACCTAAAAAAAATGAAGTTTAAGAAATGTTATATTTAGCTTAGATCGAGCTAGAGATATGAACCTTGGCTTTAGCATGATAATCGAGTAAAGTTTAGAAATAGCGAATCACGCTATGGACTACCAAGGTCCGGCATTTAATATTCTTTATAGTAAGCGCTTTTGAACACAAAGCTGAAAAGTAAAGATTGGGCAACACCAGTCATGGCACTGAAGCATGGCTCTATTTTTCTTCTAATTTCAATAGATATTCACTGTTTCAAAATTTAGGTAAGTTTACTATCAGCCAGTTATATTTTTATTATCAAAAACTCTTTCAGGACGTAGACGATCATAAATCTCCACGGTTTTCTTTTATTTATTATCAATGAATTACCTTGATCGTAAAGTGGTTTTCCGTTTTCTCTGTCTACGATCAAATCGATCTGAAAACACTGGTTCTCGTTCGATCATCGAAATTAGGTAATCTCAGTCAGGGTTTATATAAAGGATCTCTTGGGTAACCAAGATAATGTAAGCAACCTTTAACAATCCGAAATATGCTTAGGCTTTACATAATGCTGATAAGACATAACAACAACAAATCAGTCAAGCAATGCAGTTGTCATCTTTACAGTGACCCTTTTTCCTACATTAGCTCGGATACATGGATGGAGAGGTTTGGGTTAACCAGCTATTTGCCTGTGGCTTGGAGTGGGGTAATCTGAAAAGCTGATAAGATTGACTGAATATCAAAAACAGTCCAAACGTTTTCTGGCCCAGAATTTGTAGATGGTGGGGGAATAGCTAGTTGTCAGCTGTAGACCAATGATTAACGATACCTGCACAGAAAATCTTATCTAGCTAGCGTAGTAGTTTATCTACCAGTACTGTTTTATCTAAATACGAGCAGTATAGCCCGGCGTTTCTCGGGTGTAATGAAAGCTTTAAGACTAATCCATGGTCCTGAAGCTCAGACTCTTTGGACGTTGGCACGAAAGACTAAAAAGCAATAGTTGTTTCCAGTTAAAGCGAAACCGTAGACTTAAAGATAAATGAATGGATGTAAGTCAAATTTTGATTTCCTGCTATCGATATCAAATAATTTTTTTCGTCGATAACTGAATTTTGAAGGCTAAATAAGTCCTCTGAGTAAATGGTATCATGGCTGAGACTAAGAATTACAATTATACCTACTTAGACCCAAACCCGAAGCAAAAGCTAAAGTAAACGGGTTGAAAAAATACAGGCAGATAAACAGACACACACACAAACATCTTTGCCTTTTATATATATATATATATATATATATATATTATCGGTTTTCTGCACTATTGTAAGAACTGCATCCTTGAAACTTCTGAATTTCGTTTCTTATGTCTTTGTCTATGAGTGTATCAAATTTGATTAAAATCGGACCACACCTTCTATAACCTGATTTTTTCGATTATCGATTTTTTATATTTATCAGGGGTACCTCGACACAAAACCTAAGAACACCCACAGGCGTTTATAGTACAACTGTGTAAATTTTCAAGAAAAACGGTTCAGCCGTTTCGGAGTCTATAGGTAACTGACACACACGCGCGTGCGCACATACACACACACACACACACACACACGTGAACGAATACCTAATGGCAATTAATATATATATATATATATATATATATATATATATATATATAGCAATAAACACGCCTTCAATTAGAGCAGACAGATATAACATCAGATCGTAAAACGGCACCCACTATCACTTTAACAAAGATGCGAAAACGCCAAATCCCGATATCGGTCAACACACACATATATAAACCATAAACACACAAACACATACATGTACAAATATACTTACAGGCACACACACACACACACACACACACACACACACACACACACACACACACACACACACACACACACACTAAAATTAATTAGGACCGAAAGATAAAAGGCACAGAGCACGAGCGGACGTGAAATTAAGCTTTCCTATCTTTCTTTTCCTATCTATGGTCTCGAAATATTAATGATTAATAAAAAGGTAATACCCAACACCTTCTTCACCTTCCTTTATTTTAGTAAACGCACTGTGATAGCCTTCAAAAACTACCCATAAACATTTTTAAAATATTTAACATACTCTTATACGTTTATATATTTTATTTATACTTTTTATATGTGTTCACAATACTTTTTACGCACTCGCCTCTTATGGTTTAAGTTTTATGTCATTTCCAGTGGTAAGTGATTATAGCCCGCCACAGGTTCTTTCCTTTTTTGGATACTTGGATACTTTTTTTTTACCATCTCCATTATTAATCTAATAGCTTAAAGGAAAAAGGAATGCATGTCTTTCTTAGATGCATTAGTGTGAAATGATGACATTATAAGTCGGAATTTAAAATTGGCTCCTCGTTGATTTAATTTTTCTAATGTTTGTCGACTGTACCTCTACAAGTTTTCTGTTTTGCAATTAAATAAATATTTATCATTTGCAGGTAATTACAAATGGATTCGACCGTAAGTATATATTTATTTTTGCTTCGTTACCGTTATTCAATATAGTTCAAGCTTGTTTTTTTTATATATGTATACTTCAAAGGATGTAAAAAGTAAACTCATATTAGTTCCACTGTTAAAATTGATGATTCCCGTTCAAAGTTAGATCGCTCCTGATTTAAAATCGATATCTGAGCTGTTTTGAATTGAAGACGCACAGTATGATTTCTCATCTTCTGCATAGCTGCACGTTTCTGCGCATGCTCATCAGTTCTTGCCTATTTGTGTTTCTCTAACATTCCCAGAGTCAACCTGGGGATTTGTTATGCAAGAATGTGTTATGAAGATGTTATGCAAGATTTGTTATGCAAGTGTCGATGCCGATATGTGTGGTTGAACGCAGATCGCCAAGAAACAAACGTAGCTGTTGAATGGATTGTGCTACTGGGATCACGGGACCATAAATATTAATATAAAAAGCATTCAAACAGAAGTCTGAGTAGTGTATTCTGTGTTCCAATGTATTGTGAATAATCAGTATTCAGTGTTCCGGTGTTCCAGTATATTCTGTATTCTGTCTATTAAGTATTCTGTGTTCCGGTCTTTCCGGTGTTCTGCATCCTTCCGAGACTATTATTGTGTATTATTCAAAGGATTCGTTAGTACGTCGACTTCACGCGAAGATTTTAAAATATTTTAACTCACAAATTGCGATTTATCAATAGTTTCTTTTCAGATGAACATTACGAAACCAACATCATAGAAATACTCCAATGGTGCTGAGCATAGTTACGGTTAAATTTCGAATGATATTTTTTTTTGCTAAATAATTTTTAATCATTTGAAGATGGCGAAAGAGTACTTCAATCACTAAATCAATTACGAGTGAAAGGCGAGTTCGATCTTTACCGGGTGCCTAATCCTGGCGGCATAGTGCCAAATCTAAGTACGCTTAGAAATCCACAAAGGGGAGACTTCGACGTGGTATAATGGTTAGCAAGATTGGCTCGCTAAAAGAAATACGACTGAATAGTAACCTCAATCATCACTGAGTGCCCCATACGTTCAGCCTTGTGCCACATCGAAGCTCTGCTTAAAAACCACCATTTGGGGCTTCCACGTGGTGTAATGACTGTTAAGCTTGTCTCGCTAGATCAGTTACGACGGTATAATGAGTTCGATCCAAACTGGGTGCTCCATAGTTTCGGTCTTGTGTCTTAACTACACTTAGAAAATCACCATTTAGTACTTTGATATGGTGTAATGGTTAGTAATCATTTTTCCCTAGATGTTACGACTAAATAAAGATTTCGATCCTCACTAGGTGCCCTAAACTTTTGGCCTTATGCCACATCTAAGCTAGCTTACAGAACCTTCATATGATCATGGTGAATGTTAATAAATTTTGATGATTTGTTAATTATTGTCAATTATTATTCGTTTCATATATTATTTATTCGTTGCTTTTGAATATGTTATTTGCATAATCATGTAGAGATAATCGCATAAACAAACTATTTAATGACCAGTTTTTTCTCTAAATAATTACACTTTCCTGCATTTTATTTTTCAGGGCACCATTCTACTAATTAGGTGGCTTTGGTAAGTAGATAAATGCTTAAATTGCCAGAATATTTTTCTATGAAATTTTACCTCAAAAGGCCAAACAAAGTTGAAAAGATCCCGGTCTGAACAACTTCCCTAAATTTGGCCAAACATTAAAATTTATTTTCAAATTCCTTCTTGGTATGACTGGAAAATGTTTCACTTTCTCGTAAAATAACCTTATCAGACATTAAAGGTAGGTACCGCTACATTTTCGCTGAAAAACAACTTAGATAAAAAAAAGGCTCCAAACTTAATAAAGATAGTTCTTTCGTCAAAAAATTTTATCTTATTATTGAGAGAATAGACGAAAAATATGTTTTTTATTAACTTTTTAATCCTTTCTAGCACGTTTAAAATTTTGGTTAAAATATATATATATATATATATTATTTTTGCGTGAGCGGTCGGCGTAATATTTACGATTAGTGTGTTAGTGCCTAAGAGTCAGGGGTAAAAGTAAAACAGATCTAGCAGTGAGACAGGACCATTAGGGTTATAGGAGAAACACGTGGGTAACTCCACCACTTGCATAAGGAACTCTTCTTCTTCTTCTTCTTTTTCTTCCATGTGCCTTGTCCTTTCAGGACGTAGGCGATCATGGCCTTCCACGTCTCCCTATTCCTGATGGCTCTTAGCACGCTTTCTCCTGTAACGTCTCTCAGCTCCCGTTCTGTCATCCACATGCTCAGGCCCTTAAAATATGTTATCCGCTGCTTTCCTCTGTCTGTTTTTCCCTCTATTTGGCCTGTTAGTATAAGATTCTCCAAGCCCTCCTTCTTCATTGCATGTCTCACGAACTTTAGTTGTTTCTTCCTGATGCTCAATATTACTGAGTGATTTAAAAATTCATGGTGTGGATCCCAGCAAGATCTGTAACAGAGTTTTCCAGCCACTTGGCGTAGTAGGCGTTAAAGTCCCCAAACACGAATACATAGGCAAACGGATGAGAGGAAATGGCCTTATCAATGTTATTGGAGATGCTGTCAAGAACGGAACAATCGGGAGATGAGGGGAAGCGGTAGACAAAGAAGAGATAGCTAACAGAACTTAGTAGGGAGAAACGGAAACACATACAAGAATGATCTAAGAATTCAAAGGCGATCGCCCTAGCTAGAGGGAAGTGTTCACTGACATAAACGCCAAGCCCATGCATGTGGACATTGAAGTCCTTCCTGAAGAGGAGATGGTAATTAGGGACGAAGAACTCAGAAAAGAGAGTAGAAGGATCAAGTTTTGCTGAGGGCTAGGATGTCAGGTGACTTTACTTGGAGGAAGGATTCAGCACTGTAAAAGTTGGTACGTATACCTCGTTTGTTAGCAAAGGAATCAAATGATTGTTGGATTTTAATAAAAACTTTCAATATTTATTCACAACTTAGATAATTAAATTTGAGATGTTTTGTTTTAAAAAATCTTGGTAATATCTAAACTTATTTATAAATGGAACTTTGTGTGTGTGCGTGTATGTGTGTGTGAGTCAGTGTGTGCATGTGTCCGTTACCTATAGACTCCGAAACGGCTGGACCGATTTCCTTGAAAATTTACACAGTTGTACTATAAGCGTCTGCGAGTGTTCTTAGCTAGGTTTTGCGTCAAGGCACCCTCGATAAATATCGAAAATCGATAATCGAAAAAATCGGGTTATAGATGGAGTGATCCGATTTTAATCAAATTTGATACACTCATAGACAAAGACATAAGAAACGATATTCAGAAGTTTCAATGCTGCAGTTCTTATAATAGTGCAGAAAATCGATAATATATATATATAAAAGGCAAGATGTTTGTGTGTGTGTCTGTTTATCTGGCTGTATGTCTGTATTTTTTCAGCCCTTTTATTTTAGTTTTTGCTTCGGCTTTGGCTCTAAGTAGGTATAATTATAGTTCTTAGTCTCAGCCATGATACCATTTACTCAGATGACAGTTAGCCTTCAAAATTCAGTTTAAGACGAAAAAAACTTATTTGATATCGATACCAGGAAATCAAAATTTGACTTACATCCATTCATTTTCCTTTCAGTCTACGGTTTCGCTTTAACAGGAAACGACTATTGCTTTTTAGCCTTCCGTACCAACGTCTGAAGAGTCTGAGCTCCGGGACCATGTCTTAGTTTTAAAGCTTTCATTACACCCGAGCAACGCCGGGCTATACTGCTATTATACTATAAAGATAAATAAATTTTAAAAACAGAACTTTATTTTTTTATATTTCAGTGTTGCATGACTCGAACCCAGAAAGGAAGAAATGAAGACTGGGTACTGGCTATCATCAAATCACAAGAAATCTTTTTTTTAAGTTATATTGCATATAGCATTCAAATATATTTTCTTTTTTCTATTTAAGTAACCAAAAAGACTTTGAATATTATATAAAATCTATATTTTTGCTGTTTATTATAGAATAAATACGAGACAAAATAAAGCTGAATATAGTATTGTGAAAAGTTTGTTGTTTTAATTTATTCTTTGAAAGAGTTTTTCATTTCAGACAGAAAGTTTCGTGTTTTTATTTATGCTTTTATATATATATATATATATATATATATATATATACGGATTCATGTAGCTATTCTAGCGCCTGTCTTCAGCAGCTTGCTCGAATTCTGCCATTTATATAAATGTCAGAATCAGATTTCGGGGTTTTGGAGTTTATCAGGACATATTTCCTCTGGATCGTAGGTTAATAGCCAAGATTAAAAAAAAGAAACTGAAAACATATTTATTCTTAGGTCCTAATATATCAGCATTTTGTTAGATATACGGACAAGAAGACGAGATTAATATTTCGAAGTTAAAATTATTGTTAATTGCAGTCCGGACTTCACCAATTACTAGCGGCGTTTTTCTTTCTTTTTTTTTATTTTGACTTTTTATTTTTGTATAAAAACCTTAAATAACTTAGTATAGTAAATAGCTCGAGTTGCAATTTATTGAATTTTAAACTTATTTATATACTAATTATACTATTGAGTCTGGTTAATATTAAAGATCATTTTAAAAAGTATAAATATTAGAAATATAACTACATCTTTAAAACAGAACATTTCTTTACATTTCAGTGTTGGTGTCATAGATAGATAGATAGATAGATAGATAGATAGATAGATAGATAGATAGATAAAAAAATTAATTGAATTTTAAACCCATTTATATACTGATTATACTATTGAGTCTGGTTAATATTAAAGACCATTTTAAAAAGTATAAACATTAAAAATATAAATACATCTTTCAAACAGAAACTTTTTTTACATTTTAGTGTTGGTGTCATAGATAGATAGATAGATAGATAGATAGATAGATAGATATGAACAGACTGAGATCGACAGACAGAAAGATATATATAGTAACCGATATATATATATATCGGTTACTATATATATCTTTCTGTCTGTCTATCCATTTATCTATCTGTCTGTCGATCTCAGTCTGTTCATATCTATCTATCTATCTATCTATCTATCTATCTATCTATCTATCTATCTATGACATCATATATATATATATATATATATAGATAGATAGATAGATATGAACAGACTGTGATAGATAGTTATGAACAGACTGTGATAGATAGTTATGAACAGACTGTGATTGATAGATATGAACAGACTGTGATAGATAGATAGATAGATAGATAGATAGATAGATAGATAGATAGATAGATAAAAAAAATTCATTGAATTTTAAACCTATTTATATACTGATTATAGTATTGAGAAGCATATTACGCTCATAGTAAACATGGAAAGGAAACTACACAACCTACAGAAGTTAGCAAAGGAAAGCGGGAAGAAAGGACTAAACATAATCTACAAGAAAACTGAATGTATAGTCATCAGCAAAATGCCAATTACGGGTACAAAAATTTGAATACCAGTTAAGTATTCTAACAGAAGATGGAAAGTGAGATCCGAAGGCGTGTTGGCATCGCTAAGCACGCATTCCAAAAGTTAAGCAGAATATTGAGAGACAGGAAAATTTCGTTGGAAAGAATGAAAAGTAATCTATGTAATCTATGGCAGCGAATAATGAACAATGTCATCATAGAATCTGGTTCTACAGAAGGATACTGAGGATACCATGAACCGACGAGTGGAAACGAAAAGAAAACTTATACTTAACATCAGGAAAAGACAGCTGAAGTTTCTCGGACATGTAATGAGGAAAGAAGACTTGGAGAATATGATACTCACAGGACAGAGGGAAAGAGAGACAAGGGAAATCAACGTATGACATACTTGATGGGCTTAAGCAAGTGAATGGCAAAGCAGGGTTTGAGATAAATAGCAATAGAAAAGTTATTAAAAGCGACAAGAAATAAAGGATGTGGCGCACAATGATCGCCTACATCCTGAAGGAATACGGCACATAGAAGAAAAAGAAACATATTGTCGTAGACTACTTAAATATCATGTTCTCTCCTCCTAGTCACTTGGTCAGTGCTTCTAACAGTTTGGACTTCACAAGTAGTTGAGTGAGGCTTGAATTCACTTCAATTCTCTCTTCAATTACAGAGACTTACGACAACACACTCAACTACTCTAACGGCTGAATTTAATTCAATAGGATGGAGATATGAAAGCCTAGACGTCGATCGTACATCACCTACTAACAGGGCCGTGCTTAAGGCCCCTGCAGACCCCGCAATTGCGAGGGAATGCAAGTTTCTTAGGGGTTGCAAGGCTCCGGGAAGACTCAAGGCTCCTGGGCTTTGCAGATCTATTGCAATGAACAAATATTAACAAAATAATAAATATTAACTATTAAATTATTAAATTAAAATTAAATATTAACAAAATAATAACAAAATAATTATTAGGATTAACTGGAAAATTATTATCATACTTGTATGTCGAAATAGACTTCTATCAACCCGTCTCTCTCTCTCTCTCTCTCTATATATATATATATATATATATATATATATATATATATATATATATATATAATTGATAAAACTTGAAGATTAAGAGCGGAAACGCACTGAAATGGCTATAAAAGTAGCTAGGAAATCACCAAAAAGAATCTAAAAGTTGCTAAAACGTTCGTAATGTATCGCTTCAAAACGCCAATTCCGTGATTTCTTCTGTTTTTTCGTGATCACGGAATATCTGCATTCCGAGAGTATCTTATTTTGTTTAAAGTAGCATTTATTGTGGGTATTGTATGTTCGGGTGAGGGGCGCAAGTTGCATTTTGCGGGTAGAGAGGCCGCAAGATGGCGTGATGTTGCTAAGCATGGCACTGCCCACTAACAGCAAAAAATGACGTCATTAGTGTATAGCTTTTACGAATTATGTCGCGGATTACGAAGAAAATATTCTTAACCAGTTTAGAACTTTGATAAGCTGTGTCAGCCCCACAGCATTCGAATTCGAATTTATCAAAACTTGTTTTGAAGACGACACCGCACTAGCTAAGTTAGACGTCATTTTTGTTAAAACCCTAAACGAGATTATTGCAAATGGAAGTGAGTTCCACAAACAGGAAATGTGAGAAAAGAAACTCTCAGAGTAGAAGAGAAGGTTATATTTAACTAGTTCGATGGTGTAATTTAACTAAATGGATTATCGGTAGAAAATAAAAATTAGGTTCACAAAGTGCTTATGGTTTTCTCGTCATTGAATAGCTTATAGCAACAAGAAAACAAGAACCTAACGAAGACTTCTTCAGGGAACTCGAAAAACTGAGACGGAATTACGATTTCAAAGACCCTACGTAGAGTTTGGGAACGAAGCAATAAAAGAGGCTTTTATAAGAACAAATGCGTCTCATTCAATACGTCAAAAACTGCTGAAAGATAAAACAGTGAATTTACAAACAGTATAGAATCAAGCCTGTCAATTCTATATTTATTACCTAAGATAAACGAAGATTATGTTGCTACTATTTCCTCTCCAGCTGATGCAATCGGTGAGAGTAACCCTTCTAGCAAAGACGATAAAATTAATATCTGAAACTCACCCGAAACAATAACTGCGAATTACAAGCCCGGGAGGGCTGATAGGAAAGTAAGTTTCTTTTGTGGAACCGTGCCGTACCGTAAGAGAAATAATTGTCCAGCTCGGGAAGCCATAAGTAAGAAGTGTTCTAAAAGGGGAACATTTTTCTGGTGTGTGTCCGTATTGAGTAACAAATACTACAAGTGCTACCGTGTTCTCTAACAACATACACTAACAGCCATAATTATTAGGAAACCCCCAGTCTTTTAAAAGATATGATGTAGTTCATACTATTTTTAGTATTCATTGCCAAGTGAATAATTCTATTATTAATTTGCAAAATTTTTCAAGGCAAGGAAGAAAATATGGTCTCGTCTGATTCTGCCAAATTTTTTTTCATTTTTTCATTCATGAATCTGCAATATAGGTAATTATTAAATATTTATACATTCATTTGATGCACATGTTATTGTGGAATATTAACAAAAGAACCATTCTATTTTAATTTACAATTATTCAATTGACAATAAATACCAAAAAATAGTATGCAATACATACTTTTTTTTAAAACACTGGGGTTGCCTAATAATTATGGCCGGTAGTGTAGCTGTAAGACAAACAAAAGTGCCAGGCGGATTTTCACAGTTTGATATGATATTCCTTGTGACAATTATGCTTAGGAAGGTGCTATTTCTGATATACACACTTGAAGCTCTTGGTCAGCAACTGCATTCTACCTATTAATAGTGACTATAAGCTTTCCGGGAACCCGTTTTCAAATATTTTTTTTTTTTAATCATTTCACCCCGAGCAAGGCGGAAACGCCACTGATGTGCAGGGGGTTACATAAATGTAAAAAGATTAATTAGAAAAGAGTGAGGAGTACAAGCTAGTTAGAAAGGAACAACAGAAAGCTGAGAAAGCAGGTGCGATGACAGATACATAGGTGGAGAGAAAGGGAAGGTTATACAGGGGAGGGGAGAGAGCTAGAGGCCAGTGGTTAGTAGATGAGTATTGACTTTGCATTTAAATTTCTGGAGGTTGTAGCCGTCAGGAAAGCAAGAATACGGGAGCGAGTTCCACAGGCGGGAAGTGCGAGAGAGGAAGCTGAAAGAGTAGAATTGTCGTCTGCATTTGGCTAACCTGACTGTGAATGGGTGGGACCCAGTTGCCAGTCTGGTTGCACGGGTAAACACCTGAAAAATATATATATTGACTGTACTAAACTGCAAATACTACCATGGCTTACCTGAAGTCTTTGACATAGTTTTGCAATAGTTCAATTAGAGCACTAGTCTGTTTGACTCAGATATTCTGATTAGTATTAACTCAAATGAAACATTTTGCTAATAAACATTGAATTGAATGTAGCCTTTCCTTAAAAAAATCTGTAACTTCCTCTGACTGTTTACCGTAAAATAGAAATATGTGCAACCATTTTTTAAATAATCATTTCACCCCAAGCAAGGAAGAAATGCCACTGGTGACCTGGGGACTACAGTGAAAGAACAAAAAAGATACAGGGGATGTCGAAAAAAGATAACAGATGGGTGGGAATCAAATAGATAAAAGATGACAATTGACCTTACATTTAAACTTGTGGTAATTGTATCTAGCAGGGAAGAATGCAAATGGAAGTGAGTTCCACAAACGGGAAATGTGAGGAAAGAAACTCTCAGAGTAGAAAAGGAGGTTATATTTAACTAGTTCGATGGTGTTTAACTAAATGGATTATCGGTAGAAAATAAAAATTAGGTTCACAAAGTGCTTATGGTTTTCTCGTCATTGGATAGCTTATAGCAACAAAAATTATATAAAAAATAAATAAATAAAGTAAAATGAAATAAATAAATATATAAAGCTAAAAGTGTCCAACACCAATTTTTTTACTTACTTTAGGTAGCTTACACAAAGTTATAGTGACTAAAAGTTGGCGTTTGCAAAAGACAATAAAATATGAATAATCAATATTATAAAAATAGAGTTAATCTTTTTTATCCGTCTCACATTTTCTGTATGTGACTTTCCATGCGCGTATATATATATATATCTGTCAGTCAGCGAATTGCCATACGTGATACAGGAATGGGCGCATATCTTTCAATTCTTATTCGACTCATGACTCTTTCGATCCAAAACTAACTAGAAAGAAAAATATCCCGCAGTAGGTTGCCAATACGTTCTGCGGTTTCGAACCAAAGCTATAGAACCCAATCTATCCTGCTGTGCAACCCATAGCTGGAGGGAGAAGAGATAAATTTATACCATTCCTAACCATTCCTTTATTACATTCACTGAGGTATATCATTCTCATCCCTTGCGTAGTAATTATCCTTTAGGAAGTCATGAGTTATCTCCCTTGCAGGGATCGAAATCCCTAGCGCCTGAAGAAGGCCGGAGCGTACAACGTCCGAAACGTCGATCAAACGCAACAAAGATGAAGACAATAGTCCAAACAATGTAAATACTGTAAATACTACCTCATCTAAGAAATATAGACAAATACTAATATAAGTACGACCTCATCTCAGAGGTAGAGACAAATACGTGAGTAACAGCCTTTATCATTATTACAGCCTGATTCACCAAAATGCTCGCAGCTTCAACCATTTCCCAAGATATTAATTCAATTGATATATAGCTAGTGCAGGGAGAAGTGGAGTCAGGCCTCTCTTGAGGCTAACATGTGACTTTCTTGGCTGCTCTTATTTTATTAAGAAATTGTAGAGAACTACAATCTCACACGTTCTGAGTCATAGAGCAGAGTCACAGAGAAAAAGTTATTACAGTCAGTCAGTTAAGTGATACACGCATGGGCGATCATGTCTCGAAAGAGACATGACTGACTGGGCAGAAGATTATCTCGCAGTAGGTTGCCATAGCTTTCTGCAGTAGACTGGTTGCCAACCAAGGCTAAAGAACCCAATCTGTCCTGTTATTTAACCCATAACTGGAGTAAAGAGACTGATTAATACCTTTCCCAAATAAAATGGAAGGGATTCAACTGGATCTAAACCGGCTCAATTCTTTTTAATAAAGTTATTTTTTTAACTCGCCGGAACCTCTATATTTTTCTATAAATACTTTCACGGCTTCTGCTCCGATGAACTTAGATCACTGGTGCCCTCTAAATACGAATTTGCACGAGATACTAGATTAGCAACTAGATCACACCCTTTTACAGTGAAACCAATAAAATGCAACCTCAACTTCTACTACAACAGTTTCTTTCCTCGCACTTCCCGACTGTGGAATTCCCTTCCACACGATTACTTCCCCGACGGATACAATCTCCAGGAGTTTAAATGTAAGGTCAATAGACACCTCCTAACACACTAACCTGCTCCCATTCCTCCTGACATTCCCTATGTCTAACCACTCCTTCTCTTTACTTTCCTCTATGTAGCCCCATGCGCAATAGTGGCAGTGGAATGTCTTGCTTGGGGTGAGATGATTAAAAAAAAAAACTGTGGAAATATCAAGCAGTAATATATTTTTACTATCATTATTACTTGGACAAAGCATGCGACAGATGAGGAAGTTCTAAGTAGGAAAAGATATCTAAAGAGAAATTTTTGATAATCAGAGATATATCGAGGAAAGAAAAACTGAAAAAACATACGCACACGGGGACACAGCGAAGACAATAGAAGCCCAGGAATGCAGCGAGAAACTGATTTGACAAACTTGAGCCAATTGCTGAAATAACAAACACAAAAAAGAAAAGAATGGAATGATAAAGAACTGATGAGAACAACAATAGACAAAAAAGCTGTATGATCGTCCATGTCCCGAAGGGACACTGAAAAAATGAGAGAGAGAGAGAGAGAGAGTTGTGTTTTATTACATCTAAGTCGACATAGTTATTATATTTAGTGGATATGCGTTGTGGTGTAGGGAATATCGACTCGGAACGAAAAATCGGAGAACCGAGTTCGAATTCCAGTTGAATTGTTTGTATTCACTGACTCGCAAATACCTTTGGGAAAGATATTAATCTTGTCTCTGCTCTCCAACTATGGGTCAAATAACAGGACCGATTCGGTTCTATAACATTGGTTGGTAATCAGTCTACCACAGAAAGTAATAGCAACCTACTCTGGTATAATCTTTTGCCCAGTTAGTTATGACTGTTTCGAGTGATGATCGCCGAAGTGTGTCTCGTATGGCACAACTGAGTTGTTATTGCATTGTGATTCTCTAAGCGTCGAAAGGATGGGGCAGCCAGTGAGGATCGAACTCACTACCCAGTTGTTATAGTACTAGCGAGACTAGCTTGCTAAGAATTACACCACGTTGAGGTGCCCAAAATGATTTCTAAACGTAGCTTAGATGTGACACAAGGCCAAGAGTAAGGGGCACCCCGTGAGGATCGAACTCTCTACTCAATTGTAATTGATCTAGCGAGATAAGCTTGTTAACTATTACACCAAGTGGAAGTGTCTAGTGAATAAGAAGGAATTTGAACTTTTGAAATTTATCCCGAAACAAAGTCTTGTCGTTTTCATTTCTTCGTTTTTTTAATGTTTTTTTTATTTTAACCAAGCTCGCCCTAAACAAAGAAAGAAAGACACAAAGGGTTACTGGGTGCAGAAGAATTAAAAAATAGAAACAAATTCGGAACGAGAAAAAAGATGAGAAACCAGGAAGACATTAGATAATATTTGACATTGCATTGAAATTGTTAAAGTCTAAAATTGGCTGGAAGGTGTAGATCCGGAATGAAGTTCCATGCATGAGAAAAGAAACTGTTAGCATAGAACTTACGGTTATTTTTAGTCAAATTAACAGTAAATTGATGAGATCTCGTTGAGAGTCTTTCTATGAATGAATGATTGTTAGTAATAGGTACTACGGCGCTTAAATTAAAAAAATCTAGATACCATTACGAAGAGTTCATCCGAATATGAAAGTATTTATAGAAAAGGTACTGTGAGTCACCTTTACGGCGGGGGTAAAGTGGGATGAAGTGGCGCTTAGGTGGAAGGGGGTTGGAAAAGTAACTGAAACCGAGCCCCGAGGTCAGGACCAATAATATTCCTAATTCTCTTTTGGATTTTACCAAGAATCTCTAAATAGCAAGAGCATCGGACCATATGTGGCAGCAATATTCTAAGCATAGATAAATGGTATTCTCATACATAAGAGAGATAAATTCCCAAGAAAAAAATTCCTTAGCAATACACAGTGGATGAATTTTCTTAGGAGCTGACTTAGTAATGGATTCAGTATCAGTCAGTTAATTGCCATACGTGATATACGCTTTGGGCGATCATGTCTCGAGGGCAGAAGATTTTCCCGCAGAGGTTTCTATTGCTATCTGCGGCAGTTCGGTTACCAACAAGGCTATAGAACCCAAAATTTTTGCTGTTTAATCCATAGCTGGAGAGAGAAGCGGCGGATTCATACCTTTCACATCGGTATTTGCACGTAAGTGAATGCAGTGAATTCAACTGGTTCTCCGATTTCTCGTTCTGAGTTGATATCCACTGTACAACAAAGTACTGTGGAGGTTAGCATCAACCATGCTGATGACAGGCAGAAAAGAGTCACTCAGATGATTAAGGAAGAGAATTTAGTTCAGGGACATTAAAATTAACACGTCATTCATTGTCTCGGTTAACAGACTGTAGGTTGTTGGCGTTATCGAGCTGATCAGATTTAGTATCAAGACAGGAGTAAATGGTTGTGCCGTTTGTGTAAATCTAAACTAATTTATAAATGGAACTGTCTGTGTGTGTGTGTGTGTGTGTGTGTGTCCGTGTCCGTTACCTATAGACTCCGAAACGGCTGAACCGATTTTCTTGAAAATTTACACAGTTGTACTATTAGCGTCTACCAGTGTTCTTAGGTAGGTTTTGTGTCGAGGTACCCCCGATAAATATCGAAAATCGATAATCGAAAAAATCGGGTTATAGAAGAAGTGGTCCGATTTTAATCAAATTTGATACACTCATAGACAAAGACATAAGAAACGATATTCAGAAGTTTCAAGGTTGCAGTTCTTACAATAGTGCAGAAAATCGATAATATATATCTATATAAAAGGCAAGCTGTTTGTGTGTGTCTGTTTATCTGCCTGTATGGCTGTATTTTGTTCAGCCCTTTTATTTTAGTTTTTGCTTCGGGTTTCGATCTAAGTAGGTATAATTGTAGTTCTTAGTCTCAGCCATGATACCATTTACTCAAAGGACTTATTTAGCCTTCAAAATTCAGTTATCGACGAAAAAAAACAATTTGATATCGATACCAGGAAATCAAAATTTGACTTACATCCATTCATTTTTCTTTTAGTCCACGGTTTCGCTTTAACTGGAAACAACGGTTGCTTTTTAGTCTTTCGTGCCAACGTCCAAAGAGTCTGAGCTCCAGGACCATGGATTAGTTTTAAAGCTTTCATTACAACCGAGCAACGCCGGGCTATACTGCTAGTATATATATATATTAAGTGCGATTGGTAACTTGTCGAAAATATTCTTTATGCTGAGTATGAGCTCCAGGAACCTGGATTAGTTTTAAAGCTTTCATTACCCCCGAGCAACGCCGGGCTATACTGCTAGTATATATATATATATATATATATATATATATATATATATATATATATATTAAGTGCGATTGATAAATTGTCGAAAATATTCTTTAGGCTGAGTATGAGCTCCAGGAACCTGGATTAGTTTTAAAGCTTTCATTACACCCGAGCAACGCCGGGCTATACTGCTAGTACCATGTAAAGAACTGATTCAAGACGTAATCAGTTTCGTTTTCTTTATTATCTGGGAGTTATCAAGCATCAATGGGGGAAAGGCAGTGGAGCGATAGCCCCATATATATCACTCATGATTTGGAATTCTGAGACCCATAATTTATATTGATCGACACCATATCTAAAGAGCCTTGACTATTCTACACTTAAACAGATCTGGCGTAGGAAGAGGTAGACCGACGAAATTCCTAAGTGTTCCCCCATTTTTATAGTGGATGCCACCCAAATCTAAATAGCCAAATCTATACTTTATGCAATACATCTGGCGAAAGAAAAAGATAAAGATATAATTTTCAGAAGGACATTGTAAAGATCATTTTTTTAAAATTGAGTTTACTTCTCGTAAAACTCTAAAGCCACTAAGACACAAGGAAAAAAATAGAAAACAAATATTACTAAGGAGCAAAAACAAAAGCGTAATCAGGAGGATTGTAGATAGCAATTACCATTGTATTTAAATTTTTGAAAATGAAATTTAATTGAAAACCTGGAGTCAGAAGAGAGTTCCACAAGCAAAAGTGCGAGGAAAAGAAAATGTTAGCATAGAATATACGGTTACATCTAATCACCACTCTAGTTAGGTCAGTCAGTTAGTTAAATGTCAAACGCGATACACGCTTTGGCCGATCATGTCTTGAAAGAGATATGTCTGCAGTAAGTGAATGCAAGGAATTCAACTGAAATTCGAACTCAGCTCTCCGATTTTTCGTTCCGAGTCGATCTGCACTATATATATATATATATAGTCATCCGCAGACATATCTGTTTCACTGCATCACAGCTCATCAGTACAGTTAGACTCCGATTGCTTTTTTACC
Organism: Ascarosepion bandense; assembly: GCA_037127315.1. Taxonomy (NCBI): domain Eukaryota; kingdom Metazoa; phylum Mollusca; class Cephalopoda; order Sepiida; family Sepiidae; genus Ascarosepion; species Ascarosepion bandense. The sequence goes on from JBBBDQ010000763.1 coordinate 3,294,221, forward strand.
CAGGATTGAAACCCGACCGAATTGGCGTCAGTCGGCGATTCTACCTCTGGGTTACGAGCGTTCGGTGGAAGAAGGCAGACATTTTAGCGCGTATATTATCCTTATACACGCCCAATAGCCATAGTGCTCTAATTCATTATTGAATGAACGGTGCTTAAATGCCGGAGTAGCTACTGTTTTCCAAAGTCTCCCACTCTTCCAGAGTGCTCAATCAAGATGTGAGAGCGTAAATACTATAGTCATCCGAAGACAGATCTGTTTCGCTCATATATATATATATATATATATATATATATATATATATATATAGTAAATCAACACGGTGCGATGGGTAAATTGTCGCTATTTGCCTTGTAAAATCTTGCAAACAGAACCATTCTATTTTCATTTAGAATTATCCACTGAAAATAGTATGAAATACAAAATTTATTTTAAAAAACGAGGATGGCCTAATAATTATGGCCGGTAGTGTATATGTGTATAGGGATATATATATATATATATATATATATATATATATATATATATATATATATATATATGCCGGGGTAGCTACTGTTTTCCAAAGTCTCTCCACTCTTCCAGAGTGCTCAATCAGGATGTGAGAGCGTAAATACTATAGTCATCCGAAGGCAGATCTGTTGTGCAGCTTTCATTAAAAATAACAATCAAACTATCATGGTTAAAATTTTATATAATTTTTCATATGATCTTATGAATTTTTTTTCTTTTAAGAACATAAATTATATAAAAATTGTCCAAATATTTTGTTGTTTTGAGCGTTTTCGGCCATACTTTTTTTAGCCATTATCTAGGGTGAATTTTATTTTACGTGTAATTGAATTTGCATAATGTTTATGTATGTGTGTAGAGTCGGAACGAGAAACCGGGGAGCCGAGTTTGAATTCCAGCTGAATCCATTGTATTCATTTACGCGCAAATACCCTTGGGAAAAGTATTAATCCGTCTCTTCCTTCCAGTTATGGGTTAAATAGCAGGACAGACTGGGTTCTATAGCCTTGGTCGGCAAACAGTCTACCGCAGAAAGCAATGGCAACCTACTACGGGATAATCTTCTGCCCAGTCAGTCATGTCTCTTTCGAGACATGATCGCTCAAGCGTGTATCACGTATGGCACTTAAACTGACTGTAGAGTCATGTGTTGCATTATTAATAAAAATAGCATTATTGATTAAAAAGAAAAATATAACACTTAATAATATCAACTAGAAATAAATTTTAAATAACTATTAGATAAAAACATTTTATCTTTATATTGGGCAAAATGAGTATTAAACTCACAGAAAACACATCAAAGATAATAGTAGTAGTGAAAAAAAGATATGCCTTGTGATGCAGTGGATATCGATTCGGAACGACAAATCGGGGAGCCGAGTTCGAATTCCAGTTGAATTCCTCGCATTCACTTACACACAAATTCACTTGGCAAAGGTATTAATCCGTCTCTTCCCTCCAGTTATAGGTTAAATAATAGGACAGACTGGGTTCTTTAGCAACCAGTCTACCGGAAAAAGCAATGGCAACCTACTGCGGGATAATCTTCTGCCCAGTCAGTCATGTTTCTGTTTCGAGACATGATTGCCCAAGTGTGTATCATCTATGACACTTAACTGAACTGAAAAAAAAAAAAGAAGCAAGTAACCTAAATATAAACTCTGATTAGATGACAGATCAAATCTTTCTTCTTGCATATTCTGTGTGCTTTTAGAACGTGGGCGATCATGTCTCACCACAATTTCCTGTCAGTTTTCGCTATTAATTAATTTTGTCATTTTGCTATCTTTCCGAATTTACACAATCTTGTTAGGTAGAATATGCGCTGCTCTCATATGTCCCTTTTTGCCTTCAATATGTCATGTCAGTGCTAAATTTTCTAAGCCTTCTTTCCCCATTGTTCTCTATAAATTTTAACTGTCTCCTTCTGATGTTAAGTGTAAATGTTAATGTTCTTTCTATTTTCTGTAAAATTTCGTCGTTACTCGTATGTTCAGTCCATTGTATTCTGAACAACCTTCTGTAGAACCACATTTCTGTTGCTTCAGGTCTTTTCTTCATCTGTGATGAGATTGTCCAGCATTCATTAGAATACACGAGGACAGATATTGCATAATATTTCAATACTCTTTTCTTTGTTTCTGTTGCTTCAAGTCTTTCCATAATTTGGGAGATTGTTCAGAATTCAGTGCCATATAGGTAGACTGATAGTACATAACACTTCAGTACTCTTTTCTTTGTTTCTGTTGCTTCAAGTCTCTCCATAATCTGGGAGATTGTCCAGAATTCAGTGCCATATAGGTAGACTGATAGTACATAACACTTCAGTAGCCTTTTACTTTAATTTGACGAAATTTTTCCGTATCCTAATATTTGTCTGCGCTTTTGTACGGCATCTTTCCCCATTCCAACTACCTTCGGATTTTGATGACACACTTTCCGTCTTCTATTAAAACACTTTCCAGACATTTAAATTGTTGTACTTGTTAGATTTTGATATCTTCACTTTGTAATTTTCTTGGGTTGTTCCTATTACTAACGATCATTTATTCATAGAAATTCTTGCAATTTTCTTTCTGTGGCTGTTATAAATAATTCGTCATCTGCCTTTTTTTTTAATCATATCAACCCGAGCAAGGCGGTAACGCCACTGATGTGCAGGGGGCTACATAGGAGTGAAAAGATTGGAAAAGAGAAAACGGGAAACCGGATCCTAAACAGGAAACAAGGGATGAGCCTCTTCACCTGTTCAATAGACGTGGGTGGAGTGTGAACCGGGCGATAGCTTAGTCTATCTATTCCAATTGAAAAAAAAAAAAGAAAAGAGTGAAAAGATTGGAAAAGAGAAAGCCAGAAACCACATCCTAAACCGGGAACAAGGGATGAGCCTCTTCACCTGTTCAATAGACGTGGGTGGAGTATGAACCGGGCGATAGTTCAGTCTATCTATTCCAATTTGAAAAAAAAGAAAAGAGTGAAAAGATTGGAAAAGAGAAAGCCGGAAACCACATCCTAAACAGGAAACAAGGGATGAGCCTCTTCACCTGTTCAATAGACGTGGGTGGAGTGTGAACCGGGCAATAGCTTAGTCTATCTATTCCAATTGAAAAAAAAAAAAAGAAAAGAGTGAAAAGATTGGAAAAGAGAAAGCCAGAAACCACATCCTAAACAGGGAACAAGGGATGAGACTCTTCACCTGTTCAATAGACGTGGGTGGAGTATGAACCGGGCGATAGTTCAGTCTATCTATTCCAATTTGAAAAAAAAGAAAAGAGTGAAAAGATTGGAAAAGAGAAAGCCGGAAACCACATCCTAAACAGGGAACAAGGGATGAGCCTCTTCACCTGTTCAATAGACGTGGATGGAGTGTGAACCGGGCGATAGTTTAATCTATCTATTCCAATTGAAAAAAAAAAAGAAAAGAGTGAAAAGATTGGGAAAGAGAAAGCCGGAAACCACATCCTAAACAAGGAACAAGGGATGAACCTCTTCACCTGTTCAACCTTACGTTGTTAAAACTGTAGCTGCCAATAATGATTTCTGATAGAACTAGTAATTTTCTAAGAATCGCCTCACTGTGTAAAGTTGAATAAGTGGAAAACAAATGTCATTCATAATAAAGGAGGAAAGGGAATATTGTTAAGAATATAAAAGACAGGAAGTTATGAAGAGCCATAGTTACACACATACAAATAAAAAGGAGATGATGAGAGGAATCCAAACTTAAAGAAAATAAAAGAAAAAGAAAAGAAAAGAAAAAATAAAAGAAAAAATAAAAGAAAATGAAAGGAAAAAGAAAATAAAAGAAAAAAGAAAATGAAAAGAAAAAGAAAAGAAAAAGAAAAGAAAAGAAAAAAGAAAATAAAAAGAAAATAAAAAGAAAATAAAAATAAAATGAATGGAAAAAGAAAAGAAAAAGAAAAGAGAAGAAAAAATAAAATAAAAAGAAAATAAAAAGAAAATAAAAGAAAAAGAAAATGAAAGGAAAAAGAAAAGAAAAAGAAAAGAAAAAAGAAAATAAAAGAAAAAAGAAAATGAAAGAAAAAAGAAAATGAAAGAAAAAGAAGATAAAAGAAAAAAGAAAATAAAAAGATTAAAGAGAGTTTAAAATAATATAGAGAAGGTATGTTTGTTGATTTTTAGCGGCATATCAACAACTCTATGGGTTATTTAATGCCGAAATGTAAATATTTTGAAGACAATTTTATGGTTTCTGCTAAATATATTTTGAAAGCAATGACTACAGATAAAATGTATTGTTGGTAATTCTACTATAAAATAAATTGCTGGTCAGTTTATTATAAATATGCATTGTTGGTAATTTTGTTATAAAGATATATTTTTATACTTTCATATTTTGCTTTTGTTTGGCGATCCACTATTTACCCATAGCTGGGATCGTAACAGGTGCTACCACCCCGGGTTAGAGTGCACTTGTGAACAACAACAGTTAAGAGGTGGTTCCACGCTTCTCAAAATCTCCCGATGAGAAGCTTTGCTACCAACTGTAGTTGATTGTCATAGCCAGGGCTGAAAAAAAAAAATAATGAAATAATGTAAGAATGAAAAAGAAAGAAAAATAAACATAAAAAGCAAAGAAAAACTACAGAAAAAAACTTACAGAAAAAAAAAGCTAAAAATAAAAGAAAGAAAGGGATAGAAAAAATTAATAACACGAGAATGAAAGGAAGAAAATCTAAAAGAATTGCTTAAAAATGAACTAGAAAAATAAAAAAATGAAAGCAAAACAAGTAGAAAAAAGAAATAAGAAAATGAATGAAAGATAAATTAAGAAAAAATATATTGAAAGAAAGAAAAATATCTATAGCAAAAAGTAGAAAAAAAGAAAGAAAAGAAAAGAAACAAAAAGGAATGAAAGAAAAACGGAAAAACGAAAAAAAGATTAGGAAATAAAAAAGAGATAACCATTTCAAAGTTCGTTTCTTGAGTTGTAGAAAATTGAGAAGTTGCTGGCGTAAAAGGCATCTGTTACTTTTAACAGCCGTTTCCTCATCAGAACAGAGAACTGCTAACACTACTGATACTACTGTTACTTTGTCCAGCGGGAGGAAGAATCTTTCTGTAGTTAAGTACCAAGTTTTCTTGGTATAAGAATCGTGCCTGACTTCTGTGCCAGAAACACAGAAAAAGTTGGAAGTGATTTTACATATGCGCTCACAAAGTATTAAATTCTGACCTAAGATTCCTGAAGAAATTACGTCAACAAAAAACACAATGGTAAGTACTTTGTTACCTTATTTTACACTGGATTTCACTGAGATTTTAAAAAATATATTTTAAATTTAAATAACATTTAAAAATAAATTTCTAATTTTTCTGTGTCGCTACAATGATTTAATCATTGATTAAATAATGATAGAAATTGTTGATATGGATACTATTCGATTCTGATAAAATTCGAGTTTGAGGCATTAGAAAAAGATCGCCAGTTTTTAATATTTGTTGTCTTTTTTCGGCTAAAGTGAGTTCATAAGCTCATCCGACACTCTATTCTCTGAAAGACAGTACATAGCAAGGCTTAATGAAACCCATTGGCTGTCAAACACATCCGGCGTATTAAAAACAAAATAGATTTGATATGTTTCCAATTCTTTGTTGATTAATTTATTTAAAATGCATTGGCCCAAAATTAAAATACACACACACACACACACACACACACACACACACACACACACACACACACACACACACACACACACACAATTGATTTTCTAAACTACGTTTAAATTTGGCACACGACCGAAAGTATGGGGGCACTCAGTGAGGATCAAACTCATTGTTGTAATGATTTTAGCGAGACAAGCTTGTTAACCATTACACCACGTCCACGTTATTTTTTCAAGGGTATCCGTATTTCTTTTAAATAAGCATATCCATTAAAAATAACACTTGAAAAAAAAATAGACACAATGAAGTATAAACTATGTATAAATGAAGTCTTCATGCACACATATGGTTATTATTATTATTATTATAGGATACTGCAACTCAATAGCTGTAAATTTTCGGTGTTAAAATATCATCATCAGGAAGTAAAATGTGGTTAATCATATTTAATGGCTGATGATGGTGTTTTCACGCCGAAACGTTATAGCTATTCAGTTAAGTATGCTATAATAATAATAATGATAATGATAATATGTACCATATATTTATGCATTAATTTTGTATTGAGCCCTTTTTAAAAGTAAATATCTAACTGTGAAATGTACTTCCATAAATAACCATTATATATATATATATATATATATATATATATATATATATATATATATATTTCATTTGGAAATGAGTTATTTCCGCAACCTAGGTTTCAACCTTTCGCTATCTTCAGGCGGTTTACAATAAACGATTCTACCGTTTTTCAAACGCTCGAACAGGGATTTTTTTTTTTACGAATGCACGACTGAAATTTTCAAACAACCGAAATTTTTGAAAATTATGGCGGAGTTATTCAAGGATCTTAGAATAATTTCATCTATCTTTGTATGATCCTAGTGTGTATTTATATCTGGGCATAATTTCTCGTATTTCATTTAGTAATTTTTTTTTCGTTCTGGGAACAACATAATTGCTAATTTATTAATTGTTGTTTTTTATGTAATTTTCTAAAGTTATAGCTGCACTAGTAATTTAGAAAATTATACAAAAACAAAACGCCAGAAGCCTAAATAACAACGTAGCTGATATTATTAAGTGTTATATTTGTCTTTTTAATTAATAATGCTATTTTTATTAATAATGCAACACATGACTCTACAGTCAGTTTATGTGCCATACGTGATACACGCTTGAGCGATCATGTCTCGAAAGAGACATGACTGACTGGGCAGAAGATTATCCCATAGTAGGTTGCCATTGCTTTTTCCGGTAGACTGGTTGCTATAGAACCCAATCTGTCCTATTATTTAACCTATAACTGGAAGGAAGAAACGGATGACTACCTTTGCCAAGTGAATTTGTGTGTAAGTGAATGCGAGGAATTCAACTGGAATTCGAACTCGGCTCCCCGATTTGTCGTTCCGAGTCGATATCCACTGCATCACAAGGCATATCTTTTTTCACTACTACTATTATCTTTGATGTGTTTTCTGTGAGTTTAATACTCATTTTGCCCAATATAAAGATAAAATGTTTTTATCTAATAGTTATTTAAAATTTATTTCTAGTTGATATTATTAAGTGTTATATTTTTCTTTTTAATTAATAATGTTATTTTTATTAATAATGCAACACATGACTCTACAGTCAGTTTAAGTGTCATACGTGATACACGCTTGAGCGATCATGTCTCGAAAGAGACATGACTGACTGGGCAGTAGATTATCCCGCAGTAGGTTGCCATTGCTTTCTGCGGTAGACTGGTTGCCGACCAAGGCTATAGAACCCAATCTGTCCTGCTATTTAACCCATAACTGGAAGGAAGAGACGGATTAATATCTTTCCCAAGGGTATTTGCGCGTAAGTGAATACAATGGATTCAACTGGAATTCGAACTCGGCTCCCCGGTTTCTCGTTCCGACTCTACACACATACATAAACATTACGCAAATTCAGTTACACGTAAAAGAAAATTCACCCTGGATAATGGCTAAAAGTATGGCCGAAAGCGCTCAAAACAACAAAATATTTGGACAATTTTTATATAATTTATGTTCTGAAAAGAAAAAATTCATAAGATCATATGAAAAATTATATAAAATTTTAACCATGATAGTTTGTCTGTTATTTTTAATGAAAGCTGCATATATATATATATATATAGCCATCTGCAGACAGATCTGTTTTGCTGTATCACAGCTCATCACTACGGTTGGACATCCGATTGCTTTTTACCCAGGATTGAATATGTATCAATAAATATACATATGCACATACACGCAAGTACACGTACATATGCTTACGGCCATATCACGTTGAATACACCGGTTCTCGCTCGATCACCGAAGTTAAGCAATGGGCGACCGCTTGGGAATACCAGGTGCTGTAAATGTTTAGTGATGGATGTGCGTTGTGGTGCAGTGGATATCGGCTCGGAAAGAGAAATCGGTGAGCCGAGTTCGAATTCCAATTGAATACCCTGCATTCACTTAAGCACTGGTACCCTTGGGAAAGGTATTAATCAGTCCCTTTCCTTCAGTTATGGATTAAATTACAGGGTAGGTCTTGTGGACCCTGCCCTTAAAAACAAATCCCAATGAATCTTGATACTCGAAAAGAAAAAAGTATTACTAGACACAAAAACGTATATAAAAAAACAACAATAAATTGTTGAAAGAAAAAGGTAGTATCAGCCATAAATATATAAAAATTTAGTTGGCAATGACTGACCCGCCGAGGTTGATATGCCATAAAACCAACCAACACGTACATATCTAAATATTTTTCTGGTGTTACTAAAACAGTGTTTGATGTAATATAACAGAGCTATAAATTATATAATAATAAATATGCATATTATCCTACGTCTGTAGCACAACTCGGAGTTTATTATGGACGGACCGTTCCGGGATTTGACGGTAAGTTTATAATAAGCACCTAATGATTGTAGAGTGCATTAAATTCCGAGTCGTACAATAGACGCGGGACAATATATATATAGCCACAAGGATGAGCTGTGATACAGCGAAACAGGCTTGTATGTGGATGACAAATCCTAGCAAAAAAATTAAGTTAATCATATACTACTCTAAATCTAGTGTATCCAACTCATTTATTCGCAATGATTCTTCTCCCCCGGTTAGCGATTTGAAAAAACCAACATACTTTACATATTCAAGTGCCCTTTGGAAAATTGTATCTCCAACGGATTAAACAATATTTATGTTGGTCACACCACAAACTTGCTCTTACGACGTTTGACACTACATTTAAACGATAATTGCAACATCTTTAGGCATTTAAAACAAATACCAGGTCACATACATAATTCCGCGAAATCCTTGTAGAAAACACAAACATACTTAAACATAAAAACAATAAGCAAAAGCCAAAAATTCTCGAAGCGATATACATAAAACAGATGGAACCTAACCTAAACAAAATTAATTACGAAATCTCCACAAACATTCTCAAATGCCTATAATAGATAATAGAAGCGATTGGTTATCTCAATGGATTTCCATACTTAATACTTCTCGCCTCCACTCTAGCAAAGTCAACTGTGACGTCACAAACTGTAGTTCGATTTTCACTTCAAGCACGCACGCACGCAAATGTTCACCAATCTTCTATACAAACAAAATAGACAACTACTATCGTTTAATACACTCAATACAATTGTCATCTTTAATAACGGCTGATGTAAGCCGAAAGTTCAGAAAGGATTAAATAAAAACATGTATCAATATTGTGATTTTCTTTCCTCTTTCAACGATAATGCTATTAAGCATATCAGGCGATATTAAAAAAAATACATAAAAGAAATAGACGAAACTTCTCTGTATTATTTAATGAAGCATGCTTCAATATATATATATATATATATATATATATATATATATATATACACTACCGACCATAATTATTAGGCCACCAGAGTTTTTTTTTAGAAGAAATGATGTATTTCATATTATTTTTAAATGGATAATTCTAAATGAAGATAGAATGGTTCTTTTGTTATTATTAATTTGTAAAATTGTATAAGGCAAGGAAACAAAGATGAACTCGTCCGAATCACCCTAAAGTCTTTTCATTCTTTCATTGATGAAACTGCAATATAGGTAATTATTAAATATTTATAAGTTCATTTGATTCACATGTTATTGTGCAGTATTAACAAGAGAACCATTCCATTTTCAGTTACAATTATTCACTTGGCAATCAATACTAACACCTAGTATGAAATACATGATTTTTGAAAACACTGGGGTGGATTAATAATTATGGCTGGTAGTGTATATGTACGTTTGATTAAACTGCTTTCTGACCATGAAGCCCGGGTTCGAATTTCACCGTGGTCGATTTGTCAGGAAGGTTACTTCTTGATATTATCGGTATGAAGGAAGCGATCGCAGCGAGCGGTACCTTTGGAAAGTACCTGAAAGACATGCCACGGACTGACTCAAGCCTTAAGAGTAGACGGCTTCCTTTGAGGAGTTGTAACCTCGAACAATACGACACAAAGAATTGATGGAAATGCTAGGCAACCTCGACATTTTCGGCAAAGACATAAGAATAATCAAGAATCTCTACTGGCAGCAAACGGCCTGCATACGGACAGGTAACGACCTCAGTAGATACACAAAAATAGAAAAAGGCGTAAGACAAGGATGTGTCTTTTCACCGGATTTGTTCAACCTATACAGCGAGAATATTTTGAGGACCCTAGATGACACACCAGGATTTGTTATTGGAGGCCACAACCTGAACAACATAAGATACGCGGACGATACAGTACTAATTGCGGACACGGAAAGGAAACTGCAAGATCTCATACAGAAAGTAGCAGTGGAGAGTGACAAGAAGGGACTACAAATAAACTTTAAGAAAACTGAGTGCATGGTCATCAGCAAAAGATACAACCCAAAATGCCAAATACAGGTGGGGGATAACAGAATAAAACAAGTCCAAGAATTTAAGTACCTAGGAAGTGTTCTAACAGGAGATGGAAAGTGCGACACGGAGATCCGAAGGCGAATTGGCATGGCAAAGGACGCGTTCCAGAAGATGAGCAAAATACTAACACACAGGAAGATCTCAATAGAAACGAAGAAAAGAGTGCTAGACTGCTACGTGATGTCAGTTCTTCAATACGGCTGTGAATGCTGGACAATATCATCGAAAATGAGGACAAAACTGGAAGCGGCCGAAATGTGGTTCCACAGAAGGATGCTACGGATATCGTGGACTGAGCATACAAGCAACAACGAAGTGTTAGAAAGAATGGCAACAAAAAGGAAATTGATGCTGAGCATCAGGAAGAGACAACTGAAGTTCCTGGGACATGCAATGAGGAAGGAGAGCCTGGAGAACCTGATACTGACTGGACAGATAGAAGGAAGGAGAGACAGAGGAAGGCAGCGGATAACATATTTGCAGGGTCTGATCAGGTGGATGACGGAACGGGGGTTGCCAGGAGCAACAGGAGCAAACATACTAAGAGCCACAAGGGATAGGGAGACGTGGAGATCCATGATCGCCTACGTCCTGAAGGGACAGGGCACATAGAAGAAGAAGAAGAATATAACGCGCGCTCTCCCCAAGAAACTGAAACTAAGGTCCACTCAGCATAGTTACAGTATAAAACCCAGTAGGGATCTGTGAGTGCCTTTTTTTAATTTAAAAATTCTAATGCCGGAGGCATGGGCTAGTAAAGGAAGTGGTGGGGTAACATTGGCTATTATAGGGTTAAGCTAGCGGAATCTTAGTAGAAATTTCTCTTATGGTAGTGGGAGGTTTGACCGTTGGGTTAGTAGTGGTAGGAATCAGGGAAAAAGGTTACTTCTTAGCCAATTTTAAAAAAATTCTATTGTGACTAAATAGAAGAATAAGAGAATTATTGCAATTTAAATTTATTCCTGTGACGACACATACTAATGATTTCTCTACGTTTATTCAAAAGTACACTCTGATATTGAAATTTAAAAACCTTAATTTTTTCTGTTAGACATAGATGCAACTTAATCAATTTAATCAAACGTGCATATATATATATATTGCTCGAGACATTGATCATAAAAAGCAAGCAAATTCCATCAAATTCAACTTCCGAAATATATTTCATGAATAACAGTAGAAGAAATCAACACCACGAGAATACGCGAAACGCGAAAAAAGACCACACCCCAAATCCTATATTTAAAAAGAAAAATAAACTTGGATCTTTAACCAACAACAAACGTCATTGAAAACGACTAGCGGTATTAGCCGAAATGACTCATAAATGGAAAGTTGTATTTACTAATCAGTGCCATACGTGATGCACGCATTGGGCGACCATGTTTCGAAAGAGACATGACAGACTGGGCAGAAGATCATCCCATAGTAGGTTGCCGTAGCTTTCTGTGGCAGACTTGTTGCCAACTAAGGCTATAGAACCCAGACTGTCCTATTATTTAACCCATAACTGGAGGAAAGATACGGATTAATACCTTTCCCAAGGGTATTTGTGCGTTAGTGAATGCAAGGAACTCAACTGGAATTCGAACTCCGATATTTATTAATATGACACGATAACTAGGCATATATGTATTTTATTATAATAGATTAAAATAGAAAATAGATTAGAATAGAAAATAGTTTAAAAACATATTTAACAAAAGTGAAAAAGAAGAGGAAAAAATAAATAAACGCTTTTTTCTTTTATGAGGAAAATTGTCCTCCGGTAAATATTTGACTCAGTGATAAAGGTCAGCGGGTAGGTTTTCGATGACCCGGTCAAAGGCTGTCCTTTACTGTATCTTGACCACACATTAAGCCTTTTCCAGCGGAAGCCTTATTAAGATAAAAAAAAAGATAACTGAAATTTCAGACTTACAGTCGCCGGTGTTTGTCACCGGTGGTCTAGAGCATTTCCGGATTTCCGGGTTTCCGGTCAATTTTAGATAAATTCAGGTGTTTTTTCCGAGTCAGTAAAGTTAGAGAGAAGTTAAGGAGAAGGGGAGTCCGCCGGGTGCGAGCTTGAAGTAAGGATCTCCGTTCGTCTTGTTTCGTTCAGTTTGGGTTTGTTGATCTCCATTAATTAGAGTTAGAGCTGTGTGTCACATTCGCCTGCCCCAACCGACAAGGCTAACTCTAAACGAATAAAGCATCCTTTTCAACTCATTCAAATTGTGGAAGTTCGTTCCTTATAGTCAATCTTGTACCCCCAGCTGTCCGGCCGACATTTTCAACAAACTCCCGGCAACATCACAACGTGGAGAACGGCCGCCGGAGAAATTGTTAGGACGGACCGTTGGGGTATTACATTATTATTATTTACTAATAATAACCGGAAATACCAATCAGTTAGTAGAACTATACGAATAAAGTAAATTCGAAACTAATCAACCCGGAACTTTCGTTGGTTTCAAAGCAAGCAACCATACAAAAAAAAATCCATCTGATTTACTGTTCCTAAGAACGTTTTTTTGTTATGAAATTGAAAATTGCGACAGCTTTCAATTCTATATGACATAAATTTTTCTCCTAACTTTCTTCAAACAAGCTTCTTCCAAACCTACTGCCCTAATTTCAGAATGGATCCTTGCTGGAATGAAGTTTTTTATAACCCCCCAAAAAATGTCAACAAATAACAGTCAACCCTTGTTCACCACAGAATCCGCTGCAGACATAGCTAACCCGAACCACTACTTCAATGTCTATAGCAAGAAACAGCGCCGTCTCACCCTTAATTCTTTTAGAACCGGCCGCAACCACTGTAAAAAGAGTTCTGGAAAACGCAAAATGCAGCTACGCGCAAGCCGTTCAGAACAAGTATGAAAAGAAAAAGATTGAAACTAGTGAATTCTAGAAGATCACAAACCCACTATTATAAATTGTCCCGAGGCCATATTCTCGTCGTCCAACGAAACGAATATTTTCCTTTCGATCTTTTGGGCTTACATTTGTCATCTAAAGTTGAGTTCAACGTCAGATGACAAATATCATCCACTCCCCAACTTGCAACGTCTCACTAAACAAAAACTCAGTAACATACTCATTTCAGAAAAAGAAGTCTCTATACTTATCAAAACCTTGACCCCCAAAAAGCCACTGTCCGGATAAAATTCTAATGGTTTTCCTTAAGAATATCAACCCAGAATTATCCCCGATACTAGCAAAATTTTTAAACCCCTGCTTGAAAGAGAAATTCTTCCCAAGCATGTGGAAGGTGAAAGGCTATGTTCGGTCTTTAAGAACACGCGCAACCGATACTCGCACTCTCAGCACAGGCCCATTAGTATACTCAGTATCATTAGCAAACTTTTTGAGGTTATTATGAAAAAGATGGTCGTCGGGAATCTGGATAGAAACAAACTCTTGTATGACGAGCAATATAGGTTTCGATCAAGCCGATCCACTGTTGACGTACTAACTACCGTTTTGCACAGAATTAGCTAGCCTCTTGACGATACGCATACCCCAAAGACCAGTGCATGTGAAGCTGAAATTTTGGGTCGCAAAAGAAAACAATGTAGCCTGTTTTCAAGGCGTGACACTTTTTAATAAATAAATTTTAATAAAATTTTTGTGTTGTGATATAATGCTTTTATAAACCATTGTAATAACAAAATAACAATTTGAAGCTATATAAATTATAAAAGTAAATGCATGAACATATATATATATATATATATATATATATATATATATATATGCATGCGCGCGTGGTTAGAAAATTCGCTTTTTGACCATGAAGCCCGGGTTCGAATTTCACCGTGGTCGATTTGTCAGGAAGGTTACTTCTTGATATTATCGGTATGAAGGAAGCGATCGCAGCGAGCGGCACCTTTGGAAAGTACCTGAAAGACATGCCACGGACTGGCTCAAGCCTTAAGAGTAGACGGCTTCCTTTGAGGAGTTGTCGTTGGTTGTGTAAGCTCGAAGTCAAAAGTCATCTTAACCGGGGGTTTGAGCGTCATGGCCTTATTCAGACTATTTTTTCACGCTAGATAACGCGCGCTCTCCCCAAGAAACTGAAGCTAAGGTCCACTCAGCATAGTTACAGTATAAAACCCAGCAGGGATCTGTGAGTGCCTTTTTTAATTTAAAAATTCTAATGCCGGAGGCATGGGCTAGTAAAGGAAGTGGTGGGGTAACATTGGCTATTATAGGGTTAAGCTAGCGAAATCTTAGTAGAAATTTCTCTTATGGTAGTGTGAGGTTTGACCGTTGGGTTAGTAGTGGTAGGAATCAGGGAAAAAGGTTACTGCTTAACCAATTTTTAAAAAATTCTACTGTGACTAAATAGAAGAATAAGAGAATTATTGCAATTTAAATTTATTCCTGTGACGACACATACTAATGATTTCTCTACGTTTATTCAAAAGTACATTCTGATATTGAAATTTAAAAACCTTAATTTTTTCTGTTAGACATAGATTGCATCTATCCCTTAAGCTATTCGGAGTGCTTGCCTTGCCAATCAGCTTTCACTTTATCTGTGGATTTAGGTTAGTTTCTTTCAGTTCCCAGAATTTTCGGGAAAGGGCTGTTTCATACCTTAAATTAGAGTTAGTGAAGGAGTGCTTGTGTGTATAAAGACTATATATATATATATATATATATATATATATATATATATTCAAAAAAATAACTAACCAGACTCTGTAAGTATCTAAATCCTAACTTTATACAAAGATAAACTTCAAGAAAAATGAATAACCGACAGAATCTAATTCCGTTAACATCCGTCGCACTAAGGCGTTGGATAAGAGGGGGGAAAAAAAGAAATCCGCGGAATAAAGACAAGACATACGATACTCCGCAGTAAAGAAAAAAACCCCAAACGGAACCAACCACAAAAAAAGAAGAAAAAGTGCTCGATACAAATACAAACAAATGCAAAAGTACAAATGAAAAGCAAAAGTAGAGCAAAGACACATAAAGAATCACAAGATAGCCAAAACCTAACGCGGTTTCACACAACGGCTGACGAGCCGTTGTGTGAAACCGCGGTAGGTTTTGGCTATCTTGTGATTCTTTATGTATATATATATATATATATATATATATATATATATATATGTGTGTGTGTGTGTGTGTGTGTGTGTATTTTCCTCCTGTCACGCATGTTCAGAGGTGGGTGTTATATCTTAAGGTACAGTAGGTACATCAATATATATGTTTTCGTCATTTTAGACGGCATATCGACATTAATATTTTGCCGTCATTTGTGACGGGCCCACTCATTGAGTAATAAATTAAATACGAACATGAAATTAATTAATATTGAAAGCTAACCCATTAATACACCATTTAAAAATAAAAATATGTTATTAAACACAGAAATTAATTCCTGTATTAATATATAAACATATCTTTCTGCGGATGATTATTTACGGTCTCACATCCTGATTGAGCACTCGGGAAGAATGGTAGGCTTTGAAAAAACAATAGCTACTCTAGCATCTACGTATCGTTCATTCAGTAATGAATTAGAACACTCTTAGCTACTTGCGTGTGTACATTGTACATAACACGCTAAAAGTCTGCCTTCTACATAGCTCAGAGGTAGAATCGCCGAGTGACGTCAACTCGGTCGGGTTTCAATTCCGGCTAAAAGCAATCGGATGTCTAAAGTTGTGATACAGGGAAACATGTCTGTCTTCGAATATATATATATATATATATATATGTATATATATTTTCTTTTATTTATTTGTAAACTAGCAGTATAGCGCGGCGTTGTTCGAGTGTAATGAAAGCTTTAAAACTAATCCATGGTCCTGGAGCTCAGACTCTTTGGACGTTGGCATGAAAGACTAAAAATCAATAGTTGTCTCCAGTTAAAACAAAACCGTAGATTGAAAGAAAAATGAATGGTTGTAAGTCAAATTTTGATTTCCTGGTATCGATATCAAATAAGTTTTTTTCGTCGGAAAATGAATTTTGGAGGCTAAATAAGTCCTCTGAGTAAATGGTATCTTGGCTGAGACTAACCCGAAGCAAAAACTAAAATAAAAGGGCTGAAAAACTGATTTTGATCAGGCCCGTTAGGATATCGGAGTATCGATTTCCAATATCGGAGTCAAATAAGTCATCCAAGGACAGAAGTGCAAACTTGAAACTTCTGAATGTCATTTCTTATGTTTTTGTCTATGAGTGTATCAAATTTGATTAAAATCGGATCACTCCGATTTTATAACCCGATTTTTTCGATTATCGATTTTCGATATTTATCGGAGGTACCGCGACATCGGAGGTACCTAGCTAAGAACACTCGGAGACGCTTATAGTACAACTGTGTAAATTTTCAAGAAAATCGGTTCTGCCGTTTCGGAGTAACGGACACACACACACACACCCACACACACACAGACACATACACAGACACACACATACACACAGACAAAATTCCATTTATGAATAAGTTTAGATTCAGATCACATTTAGGAGGGATACCTATCTCAACGTGTGAGTTCAAGACATGCATTGTCAACTCCAATCAACCATATTCTATGGTTGACTGGGTTTGACAAATGCATATCTCGATCTGACATGTTGAGATAGGTAGCCCTCCTAAATGTGATCTGAATTTATATATAAATAAATGAATATCTGTTTTCTAAATTAAATTTACATTAAGCTCAGTGTGGATCGGTTTAATATTTAAACAATATTACTAGGATTCTCTAGGATCATTTAACAATTTTCTCTTGGAGTTTTTACTGATATGTATATATACGTTTTGTAATTACAAATATCAAGATAAAAATCTAGTAATACTTGTAAAAATAGAAGTAAAAATATCTCATTATAAAAAATAGAATTCTTGAATTAATTGTAAAATTTGGTATTAATAGTAAAATATAAAAACAACATGTATTAGTTATAAAGAAAAATAAAAAAATGTTAAAATAAAAATCCTGAATTAATTATAAAAATGAAATATAATGCTGTATTGATTACAAAAATCAATATCCTGTATTTTTCATTAAAATTAACATGCGGTAAGAATTATATGAAAAAAAAAATGCTGTATTAATGATAAAGATTAAAATTAAAACCAGGTATTAATCATAAAAAATAATTAATTACGAAAAATAAAGAAAAATGCTCTATTAATTTAAAAAAGTAAACATCTTTTATTAATAAAAATGCTGTATTAATTACAAAATTAAAATGCTGGATTAATTAAAAAAATAAAAATACGGTATTAATTATGGATTTCTAAACAAATCCGGTATAAGAAGTTCATAATATGTGTCATAGATTATATATATATATATATATATATATATATATATATATATATATATACTACCGGCTATAATTATTAGGCCACCTCAGTATTAAAAAAACTGATGTAATTTCATACTATTTTTTAGTATTTATTTTCAAAAATCATGTATTTCATACTAGGTGTTAGTATTTATTGCCAAGTGAATAATTGTAAATTAAAATAGAATGGTTCTTTTGTTAATACTGCACAATAAAATATGCATCAAATGAATTTATAAATATTTAATAATTACCTATATTGCTGTTTCGTCAATGAAAGAATTAAGAACATTTAGGTTGATTCGGACGAGTTCATCTTTCCATTCCTGCCTTGTAAAATTTTGCAAAGTAATAATAACAAAAGAAGCATTCTATTTTCATTTAGAATTACCCACTTGGCAATAAATACTAAAAATATTATGAAATACATCATTTCTTTTAAAAAATTGGGGTGGTCTAATAATTATGGCCAGTAGTGTATATATATATATATATATATATATATATATATATATATATATATATATATTTTTTAATTCAGATACTTCAATCCAAGGGAAAAAAGTAGGAAGGTAAATTCCAAAAAACCCGATCTTAATTAATATTAAAAATTTATTTTAATATTAAAAAATGATACAGGAAGAGAGCTCCATGTAATAAAATATTACAGAGCAAAAACATTTTAATAATAATAATAATAATAATAATAATAATAATAATAATAATAATCCCTTAAATAAAATTTTTAATAGATTCACCCTAAAAATTAGTTATTCTTGCACCTCAAATATTGATAATATAATTAATTCCCACAATAAACAAATTTTAATGAACCTAAATAATACGGAAGCTAAATCCGGAATTGTCGATAAATGCAATTGTTATTCTGTGGATGCCTGCCCGGTGCAAGGCAAATGTAAATCCACCCATGTAATTTATGAAGCCCGCATTTCTCCATCTAATAACAAGGACAATTACCGGACCTATATTGGCATGTCCGCGGGCTCTTTCAAACAGAGGCCTTATAATCACAAGTACTCGTTTTCGAACCCTAAACAGAGATTCCAGACGGCACTAGGTTCTGGGAAATGAAGGAGGAAGGGCAGGACCCTATAATCAGCTGGAAATTAATAGGCTCAGCTTGTACTCCTAAAAGTTTTCGTGATAGGTGTCGTCTGTGTTTATTGGAGAAGATTCTGATTTTGAAGTATCCTCATCAGGACTTACTTTTGAACCTTAGGAGGGAATTTATAAACAAGTGCCGCCATAGGGCGGATTTTAAAATTTAACTTCTAATTTTTAATTTTTAAATTCTAAATTTTTCTATATTTTTTTTAATTTTCATAAAAGTTTTTTTAATTTTAATTTTAATTTTTTTTTTTATGTATATGTGTATGTTTGCGTATGGATGTGCATATTTGTATATATATGTATATATATGTATATATGTATTTATGTATGTGGGCTATATGTAATTTTGAAAAATTTTTTTAGCTATTTAAATGCTCCTTTTCATAATATTCATTAATATATATGTGTGTGAGTGCATATGGAATATGTATATATATATATATATGTGTGCGTGCTTGTGTGTGTGTGTGTGTGTGTGTGTGTGTGTGTGCATGTATGTGTACGAATTTTTTTTTGTTTATGAATTTTTTGTATATAGGTGTGTACACACATATATATGTGTGTATGCGCATGTATTTGTATATAAGTGTGTAATAAATTGAATATATGTGTGTGCATGTGTATGTATATATGTATTCTTATTCGTAGAATTGTGTGTGTATATATATGTATGTATGTGTGTACTTCTATAGGTATGTATAATTGTAATTAATTTTTTTTTCTTTTTTTACCTAGTGTTGTCTTTATTTAGTTTAATTTCAAATGACCTAATTTTTTAAAAAAATAATTTTATTTTAAATCCTATATCTTTTTATTCCCTTTTATTAATAATTATGCCTTTTTAAGTAAAGGCCTTTTTCTAATACTTCAACGTTTTGGGGAAATTAGGTTTTTGAATTTGTCCAGCGTCTGTAATATTTACAAAAACTTTTTTCTTTCGTTTCTTTCTTTTTCCCTCCCTTCCTTCTTTTATCTCTCTTACCACCTTTTTTCCGTGTTGCTTAAACTTACGTCGATTTAACACGGCTGTCTGTTAATTTTTAGTTACATTCTCCCTTTTTTTTGCGAACCCAGACGATGTCAATTTTTTCTTTTCTTATTTATTTGATTTTATTCTATCTTTTTCTTTTTCTTTTTCGTTTTCTTTTTCTTTTTCTTTCCCTTTATTTTTATTTTTATTTTATTTTATTATTTATTTTTTAATTTCTTTGCAATCTATTTAAAAAGGAAAAGTAAACTAATTTTTCTCCAGTTTCTGAAAGGATTTTTCTGTTGCTGAGGTGATGTGTCGTCCCCCGTGGGGATCTTCATATCGGAATGGCCATTCAACATCTTTTAATTAATCCTTTTTTAATATATATATATATATACATTTCTAAAAATATTTTCGCGGCTTCTGCTCCGGCGAGCTTAGCTGTCTGGTGCCCCTCTGCATGAATTTACTCGAGCTACTAGACTAGCAAGTATGTCCCACCCAGTTACAGGGAAAACAATCAAATGCAACCGCAACTTCTACTGTAACAGCTTCTTTTCTCGCACTATCCCCCTATGGAGCTCCCTTAAAGCTATGAGTCCTTTTGAATTGGTATATAAAGAATTATATATACACGTGCCGACTATGTACGAATACAGACGAATATGTGCTATATATATATATATATATATATATATATATATATATATACCTGTTTGTATGTATGCATGTATGTATAAGCATGGGCAAATTAATGTTCCACAAAGACAAGGGGAGGTCGGTCACTTTCTCACCGATGAGAAGTGGCTTCGCTCTGTCTTTTCTATAAATATTTTCGCGGCTTCTGATCCAGTGAGCTTAACTCCATGGTGCCCCCCTCTGCATGAATTTACTCGAGCTACTAGACTAGCAAGTATGCCCCACCCTTTTACAGTGAAAACAATCAAATGTAACCGCGACTTCTACTCTAACGGCTTCTTTTCTTGCGCTACCCACCTGTGGAACTCCCTTCTGTATACTTGATTTTCTCATGACTACAATCCCTAAGGGTTCAAATGCAACGTCAGTTGCCATCTCTTATCTTATTTTGATGTAAGTCGGCTTTTAAACCGAAAACTATTAATTCGATATAATTTGGTTTTGTCAAATTCCAAACTAATGATTAATATGCTTGTCGTATCATGAGGAAAATAAGGTTTTCATTGTTTACAGAAAAGAAAAAGAAACAACTGATTAATTTTATACTTTTCTTCGTCTGTGCGAATGTAAGTTTTTTCTTTGAGATTCTTGCGGTGAGATATACAAACGGTTTAAAGTAAAACAAATTCTGCAATGTATTTACATTAAACACTTGTACGTATGTGTTTTTACCAAGTTCACCCCGTGCAAGGCAGTAATGCCACCAAGACACAAGATGTTACTTTTTGATTTTTGATTTTTTTTAATCGTTTCACCCCAAGCAAGGCATTCCACTGCCACTATTGCGCTTGGGCTTACATAGGGGAAGGTAAAGAGAAAGAGTGGTTAGATATATGAAATGTCAGAAGTGGGGTGATAGGTAGTTGGGAGGATTGGAAGAGTGTTTAAAAGAATGGAAGCGAGTTATTGGGTTAGAAGGTGTCTATTGACCTTACATTTAAACTCCTGGAGATTGTAGCCGTCGGGGAAGCAGTCATGTGGTAGGGAATTCCACAGTCGGGAAGTACGAGAAAAGAAACTGTTGGAGTAGAAGTCGCGGTTGCATTTTATCGGTTGCACTGTAAAAGGGTGGGATCTAGTTGCTAATCTAGTATCTCGTGCAAATTCGAACCTAGGGGGCATCAGTGATCTAAGTTCATCAGAGTAGAAGCCATGGGAGTATTTATAGAAGAGACACAGGGAAGCCACGTCGCGCCGGTGAGAGAGAGACTGCAGGCAGTCTGCCATGTCAGCATCGATCACATCACAGACCCTCCGCTGTACCTTGTCAAGAAGCCCAAGGAGAATAGCAGGGGCACCCGACCAGATTTTGCAACAGTATTCAATGCACGGGCGGATGTTAGGGGTGTAGAAAAATTAGAAAACTTTTGCTAAGTTGCGAGAATAAAAGAAGAGAAATCAGGAGGACAGTAGATAGCGATTGACACCGCATTTAAATCTTTGAAGGTTAAAGTTGATTGGAATCCATGGAGCCGGAAAAGAGTTCCACAAACGAGAAGTGCGAGAAAGAATACGTTTAGCATAGAATTTGAGGTTACATCTAATCAAATCAACAGTAAATTGATGAGACCTCGTCACCAATGTAGTCAGTCAGTTAAGTACCATGAGTGATATACGCTTAAGGCGATCATGTCTCGAAAGAGACATGACTGACTGGGTAGAAGATTATCCCGCAGTAGGTTGCTATTACTTTCTGCGGTAGAATGGTTGCCAGCCAAGGAGGTTAGCATCAACATGAAGATGGAAGGCAGCAAGGGATCTCTCCATTTATTAATAGAGTGCAGTTTAATTTCGAAGTATTTAGAATTTACAAGCCATCCTCTACCCCAGTTAACAACAGACTGTAGGTCGTTTTGACATCAGCCGACAATTTGATCTTATCTGATTGATCAGACTTACTATCGAGACAAGAGTAAATGGTTGTGTCATCAGTATAGATACCAAGTTGAGAGATAAAACCATCGGGAAGGTTGTTAATGACAATTTAAAACAAAGTAGGGCTAAGAATAGAGATATGTGCATTAGTACAAAAGGATCTAGAAGAGTGGCTCTTAAGGATAGCTGCCATTTCACGATTTGATAAGAAAAACTGGATCTGTTCAAAATTTTGTCCATAGTTTTCCAAGTTGTGAAGAAGTCCGGTATACCAAACCCTGTCGAAACTTTTCGAGATGTCCGAAGTAACAGCCTGCGCTTCACAGTTCTTCTCGAGAGCTTGACAGATTCTTTCTCCTGATATCTTTGGTAAATTAGCAGTTGATCGAGGAAAACGAAAGTTATGTGTCCTTTTGAATTGGTATATACGGAATTATATATACACGTGCCGACTATGTATAAATACAGACGAATATGTGTTATATATATATATATATATATATATATATATTCGAGTTTCGATCCCGGCCAGAAGCAAGTGGATGCGTCAAGCCACACTGATAAGCTATGATACAGCGAAACAGGCTTTTATGTGGATGACTAATATATATATATATATATATATATATATATATATATATATATATATATATATATATATTATGCCTGTTTGTATGTATGCATGTATGTAAAAGCATGGGCAAATTAATGTTCCACAAAGACAAGAGGAGGTCGGTCACTTTCTCACCGATGAGAAGTGGCTTCCCTCTGTCTTTTCTACAAATATTTTCGCGGCTTCTGCTCCGGCGAGCTTAGCTCTCTGGTGCCCCCCTCTGCATGAATTTACTCGAGCTACTAGACTAGCAAGTATGCCCCACCCTTTTACAGTGAAAACAATCAAATGTAACCGCGACTTCTACTCTAACGGCTTCTTTTCTTGCACTACCCGCCTGTGAAACTCCCTTTTGTATACTTGATTTCCTCATAACTACAATCCCTAAAGGTTCAAATGCAACGTCAGTTGCCATCTCTTATCTTATTAACTCCCATCCTTTCCCCGACACCCCCTGTACACTGTTCATGTCCATTTCCGCTCTACTTTCACGTAGCTCTCTTCGCATCATTGTTCCATCCTCCTCTTACCCATTCTCCGACACCCCTATGACCTGTTCCGCTTTTTCTTCAGTCTCCTCATATATAAACCCCTGCGCACCAGTGGCAGTACAGCCTTGCTTGGGGTGAAACGATTAAAAAAAAAACAAAGAGTAAAATATTACATATAATTCCGGAAGCTTTGAAATCCTATGACTGCGTACTTCTTGATGTGGTACAGTAAGAGATTTAGAGCTGTTGGGAAGGATAGGTGCAAGGAGAGAGAAAAAAAGAACGTTAAGTAGAGAGAGAGGGAGAGAAAGAAAGAGAGAGAGAAAGAGAGAAATAAAGACAGGTATAGGTAACTGCCGGATGCTGAGGTCGTGGTGAGCGGTCCCGATATCACAAAAGTATGTGAAAAAAATACAATGTTTGCAGAGAGCTAAGATTACAGTTATATACTCTGAAGATATTTTGTGAGATGATAACACAATCTGCTTATCCCTTTTAGGCTCAAAGCTTTCACAGCACACCCAGTCCCGTTAGTTTTCATACAGACTTCGTATATATGGTTAGTTTAATTTTCCAGACACCTTTATTATAACGTGAAAGTTTAATTCTAAATTCTTCATTATGTTTACGACAAATAACAGCTGTCTCGTTTGGATTGTAAGTATCCATTTTCTTGGAGTTCCTCTTTTCCTCTTTTTTGTTCGTGTGTCCATTAAAATGTTTGATTAAAGAAGTTTATATCAATCAATTGTTCTGTATATAATAAATCAATAATTTACATCAAAATGTAAAATGCAAATCTAGGTTCCATATTTAGACCCGAGGCACAAGGCCATTAAAATAGCCGTTGAACTCATTAAAAACTGTATGACGGTAAACTGCATCTGGCAGCAATTGAGAGGTTGTGAGGAGCACGGAACCACCCCTTAATTGTTGTTCTTCCCAGCTCTACCATGACACGGAGTGGTAGCACCTGTTAGGGTTCCAGCTACATGCAAATAGCTAACCCCCAAACTGGGGTCAAAACACCATGAAAGTATAAAAATACACTTTTACAGAAATATACACATAAAAGTGGACTTTTATAGAAAAATATACATTTTTGAAAGAAAAATATTACGAACAATACATTTTGAAGGAAATAAATTATTACCATAACAGATTTTTGAAGTAAAAAATATTGCCATAATAGATTTTTGAAGGAAAGATTGTTATTACCAGCAATACATTTTTAAATACAAAACTAGAAGTATTCATTTTTCTAAAATTAAAAAAATATTTTTAAATTTTCATCAAATTCTGACTAAATCAACCGAACATTAAAAAAACATCCTTAAAAAAAATCTACCTTTTTGGCATTAAATAACCAACTGAGGTTGATATGCCGTTAAGCAAAACTCAAATTCAAGCTCATTAAAAACTCAAAAACAGAAATTCATTATATATCGGACTAGCAGTAAAGCCCGGCGTTGCTCGAGTGTAATGAAAGCTTTAAAACTAATCCATAGTCCTGGAGCTCAGACTCAGCCTAAAGAATATTTGAAATAATAAATTGATTGCGACAATTTACCAAAGCACCTAATATATATATATATATATATATATATATATATATATATATATACATACTAGCAGTAAAGCCCGGCGTTACTCGAGTGTAATGAAAGCTTTAAAACTAATCCATGGTCCTGGAGCTCAGACTCTTTGAATGTTGGCACGAAAGACTAAAAAGCAATAGATGTTTCCAGTTAAAGCGAAACCGTAGACTAAAAGAAAAATGATTGGATGTAAGTCAAATTTTGATTTCCTGGTATCGATATCAAATAAAGTTTTTAGTCGTAAACTGAATTTTGAAGGCTAAATAAGTCCTCTGAGTAAATGGTATCATAGATGAGACTAATAACTATAATTATACCTACTTAAAGCCAAACCCGAAGCAAAAACTAAAATAAAAGGGCTGAAAAACATACAGACATACAGGTAGATAGACAGATACACACACAAACATCTTGCCTTATATATATATATATATATATATTATCGATTTTCTGCACTATTGTAAGAACTGCAACCTTGAAACTTCTGAATATCATTTCTTATATCTTTGTCTATGAGTGTATCAAATTTGATTGAAATCGGACCATTCCTTCTACAATTCAATTTTTTCGATTATCGATTTTCGATATTTGTCGGGGGTACCTCGACACAAAACCTAGCTAAGAACACTCGCAGACGCTTATAGTACAAATCGGTTCGGCTGTTTCGGAGTCTATAGGTAACGGACACACACACACAGACACACACACACATACACTTACACAGACAAAGTTCTATTTATAAATAAGTTTAGATACTACCAAGTTCTGTAGCTGTGAAAGAAAGAAAGTTGAAACACCCATGCATTTTAGACAAACTAATTACCCAATGATTTTTAAATGGTTTAGTGAGCACGATTTCTCGCTACGGCTATCGGGTTTCAATTTCCCGCTCGGGAAACCGTTTTCTATTTTTTTTTTTTTCTTGTGGAGATAGGCGTTGTGGTGCATTGAATATCGGTTTAGAAATAGAAATAGGAGAGCTGAGTTTGAATTGCAGTTCTATTTGCTTATGCGCAAATACCCTTGGGAAAGGCATTAATCCGTCTCTTCCCTCCAGTTATGGGTTAAATAACAGCATGGATGAGGCTATATAGCTTTGGTTGACAACCAGTCTTCCGCTAAATATTGGCAAATCTCCTACCTAGTCAGTCATGTCTCTTTCGCCCAAGTGTATCACGTATGACACTAAACTGAGAAATATGCTGAAATATTTAAATCGTAAAAATAAATCATCTCAGCATGAATTCCAAGTCATGCTGGTCTCCTGGGAATGTAATAGAAAACAAACTATCGAAAGATACCTTAAATTGTTCTGATCCAACGAACTTAAGTCACTGGTGCCTCTGCAACAGGTGTTTATTCGTGCAACCAGACTGGCAGCTGGGTCTCATCCACTCACAGTTAGATCAACCAAATGCAGACGATTTCTACTCCTGCAGTTTTTTTTCTCACACTTCATTCCTGCGGAACTCGCTTCCTTTTTTTTGCTTTCCTGACGGCTACAACCTCCAGGAACTTAAATGCAATGTCAATACTGATCTATTGACCACTTGACCCTAGTTCTTTCTTCACCACCCTGTATATCCTTTCCTTTCTCTCCACCTCTGCAACTGTCATCACACCTATATTCCCTTCCTTCTCTTGCTCCTTTCTTACTGGTTCGTCCCTCTCTCCACTCTCTTCTATCTTCTATCTAATTTTAACTCTTTTTACGCCTTGCTCGGGGTGATATGATTAATATATATATATATATATATATATATATATATATATATATATATAAAACAACAACTAGCATAAAAATACACTTTACAAACTTCAGAGATTAAATTAAAGAGCATATGAAAAGAAAATTCTAGACAATAGGAGACTCAAAACCAAACGAATTCTAAGATATTCAAGTAACTGGAGAAGAATGACTCTCAAGTTTCAGAAAAAAAAAAGTAAAAAAGAAAAAAAGTAAGACGGGAGGAAATAGTTTTATCAAGACACTTAATGAGACATACACATGTGACACTCATGTTTACTAAAAAAAACAAAAAAACTCTCCTATCATGCAACATATGTCAAGTATCTTCAACAATCAAAAAAATATATACACTCCTGATCAAATATTTAAGACCACTTAAAAATCTTTAAAAAGAAATTTTTTTTTATGGATAGATTTTAAACTCCTCCCACTTAAGGTTACCAATACTACAGTCTAAAAGGTTATGGAAACAAAAAGCTACATTCCAAACATTTTATTTAGAAATTTACATTTTTATAAAATGAAGCGATTTACACATGATCAAAATTATAAGACCAGAGACAAAAATTCTACGAAATTGTACAAAAAGTGTATGAACATATTTAACAACCAAATTTAATAATGAAGTCTACCTCCACTGCCTTTGATGACTTCAAAAATTCTGTCGGGCATGCTAGAAATAAGCGTTTCCATTAAGGTGCGGTGTTGCTCCAGCTTCTGAAGATGGCTTCACAAAGTTCATTTTTTGTTGAATATTGTTTGCCATTTCGATAAACATCTCTTGTCATCCATCCCCAAACATTTTCAATTGGGTTCAAGTCCGGTGAGCATGCAGGATGTCCCAAAAGATGGACCCCATTTTCTTGTAGAAAGGTCAAGGTCAGTCTTGCAGCATGGATTGCAGGATTATCCTGTTGAAATAACCATCCATCCCCACACAAACGATGGCCCTCCGTCATCAAAGATGCTTTTTGTAGCATGTTAACACAACCAGCCGCTCTCTGACGACCCTGCATCACATGGAGCTCCATCGTCCCTCTGTAAGAAAAGGCACCCCTTACCATTAGGGACACTCCACCCCTATGACGTACGGAGAAAATTTCAGGAGGCATGTTTTTGTTATGCCAATATCGTTGGATCCATCAGGACCATCAAAATTGAATTTTTTCTCATCAGAAAATAGGACTTTCTTCCACTTCTCAATGTCCCATGTTTGGTATTCACGACCAAACTTTAAGCGGTCCAACTTGTGACCTGGAAGCAGCCGAGGAATTTGTTTACGCTTTTTATTTACCATGCCTTTTTGTCTTAAGTGTCGTCTGATGGTTACGGGACTGCAATCAGCATCTGTAACTGCTTTAATTTGACTAGAAGAAAGTCCCCCGTCTTTCATAACAACCCGTCTTATTCTCCTACTCAATGCAGGAGAAATTTTTGGGGGCCTACCAGAGGATTTTGCTTTTCCATAATTCTCACTGTTCTTTAGAAAGTTGCAAATCACAGTTTTACTGCGATTTACCTTAGCTGCGATCGCCCGCTGTGACAAATCTTGCTTATGGAATTCTAGAATTCGAGAACGCTCAACTTTGGTAAGTTTGCTTGCTTTAGGCATGGTAACACCTTTACGCAGTGATTGCTAATATCTATCTGAACTAAAAACATTAGAATTGCCAGAGATCTAACAATTTATACTCCTGGTCTTATAATTTTGATCGTGTGTAAATCGCCTCATTTTATAAAAATGTAAATTTCTAAATTATATGTTTGGAATGTAGCTTTTTGTTTCCATAACATTTTAGATTGTAGCATTTTTAACCTTAAGTGGGAGGAGTTTAAAATCTATCCATAAAAAACAAAAATTTCTTTTTAAAGATTTTTAAGTGGTCTTAAAGTTTTGATCAGGAGTGTATATATGTTTCCATTATCTCAGTCAAACATGAGAAAAATATTATCAAGCAAACGCAAAAAAACTTTTTCATAGAACAATACCAAACAATATCCTTACCGACTTAAAAGATATAAAAATTTAAACCAAAATTTTAAAAATATAAATTCTCCCAACACACTACATAAAATCTTGAATATATTTAAGAAAAAAAAAATCAACTATTCATAAAGATCCCTACTATAAACAACAACCAGTCAAGTGCCATACGTGATACACGCTTGGGCGATCATGTCTTAAAGATTATCTCTCAGTAGGTTGCCGTTACTTTTGCGGTTGATAGCCCTGGTTATAATACCCAATCTGTCCTATTATTTAACCATAACTGGAGGGAAGAGACGGATTAATACCTTTTCCAAGGGTATTTGTACGTAAGTGAATGCAATGAATTCAACTGACATTCGAACTCGGCTCTTCGATTTGTCGTTCCGAGCCGATATCCACTGCACCACAACACACATCCGTAAGCCATGCTACAAACTTTAATAACGAGCTTATATCAGAAATGGAATACAGCATAACTTGTAAAGAAACCAGCATATTTATTTATTTAATCATTTCACTCCAAGCAAAGTATTCCACTGCCACTATTGAGCAGGGGGTTACATTGGGGAATGTGATAAGAATGAGTGGTTAGGGGGTTACATAAGGGAAAGTGATGAGAAAGAGTGGTTAAATATAGGAAATGTTAGAAGTGGGGTGATAGACGGGTAAGGATACCGAGGATGAGGGTTGGGTAGATGAGAAGAGTGTTTGAGAGAATAGGTTCAAGTTAGTGTGTTAGGAGGTGTCTATTGATCTTACATTTAAACTCCTGGAGATTGTAGCTGTCGGGGAAGCAAGTGTACCGTAGGGAATTCCACAGGCGAGGAAAGAAGCTGTTGGAGTTGAAATTGCGGTTACATCTTATCAGTTTCACTGCAAAAGTGTGGGACCTAGTTGCTAATCTAGTATATATCAAATTGAAAAGAATAAAATAATTCACCAGATAACGATGACTCACTAATCCACATATAACATCAATTTAAACCAAAAAACAACCACGTTTTAAAACATTTGTCTGAACGAGAAAACGGAAAACCGAGATCGAATTCCAGTTGCTTTCCTTACATTCAGTTACGCGCAAATACGCTTGGGAAAGGGACAAACCCGTCTCTTCCCTCCAGTTATGAGTTAAATAACAGGAGGGACTGAATATAATAGTTGGAAAAATGAATAAGGTTTCTGATGGTCATAAAGTGGGGGGATCGGTTTTCTATTGAAATGAAATAATAAACTGATCCCCCACTAATTACTAGTGAATAATAATATAATACATCTCTTCTCCCTCTAGCTAAGAGACAAATAACATGACAGATTGGGTTTTATAGCCTTGGTTGGCAACCAGTCTACCGCAGAAAGTAATGGCAACCTACTGCAGTATAATCTTCTTCCCAGTCAGTTATGTTACTTTTGAGACACGATCGCCCAAGCGTCTATTACGTATGGCACAAAACTGACATGACTGTCTGGATTTAAATAATTCTGTAGTCGTTGAAAGGCCGATAAACTATAAAAAAAGTAAAAAAAGCAATCAAGTCCACGGTCAACAGTCCTCTATCCTACATATCATCATAATCTACAATCTAATCTCATTCTGTAATACTATCGTTTGCGTGGCTTTGTGAATGTATAAGTTTCTTCCATGAAAGGAATTCCAGGAAAAATATCAGAATATGAAATGTAAATATCGTAATATAAATCTTATATTTAGTTTTAACTAACAGTTTTGCCCGGCGTTGCTCGGGTGTAATGAAAGCTTTAAAACAAATCCATGGTCCTGATGCTCAGACTCTTTGGACGTTGGCACGAAAGACTAAAAAGCAATAGTTGTTTCCAGTTAAAGCGAAACCGTAGACTGAAAGAAAAATGAATAGATGTAAGTCAAATTTTGATTTCCTGCTATAGATATCAAATAAGTTTTTTTCGTCGTAAACTGAATTTTGAAGGCTAAATAAGTCCTCTGAGTAAATGGTATCATAGATGAGACTAAGAACTACAATTATACCTACTTTGAGCCAAACCCGAAGCAAAAACTAAAATAAAAGGGTTGAAAAAAATACAGGCATACAGGCAGATAATCAGACACACACACAAACATCTTGCCTTTTACATATATATTATCAATTTTCTGCACTATTGGAAGAACTGCAACCTTGAAACTTCTGAATATAGTTTCTTATGTCTTTGTCTATGAGCGTATGAAATTTGATTACAATCGGACCACTCCTTCTATAACCCGATTTTTTCGATTATCGATTTTCGATATTTATCGGTGGTACCTCGACACAAAACCTAGCTAAGAACACTCGCAGACGCTTATAGTACAACTGTGTTCATCCGTTTCGGAGTCTATAGGTAACGGACACACACACACACACACACACACACACACACACACACACACACACAGAGACAAAGTTCCATTCATAAATAAGTTTAGATAATTTAATTTTAAAATTCCAAATATTCGTTCAATTAATAAATTGCAGAATGTTATTAATATAATATTTATTGATATATTCTCGTTCGACATCACAAATTTAAACATATTACTAGACTGGCGATTAGGTGTCATCATTTTACTGTTCAAATTGCTAAATTTAACCTTAAGTTCTATTCTAGTATTTTCTTCTCTCCCACTTTTCACTCGTGGAAATCTTTTCCGGCTTTTTGCCTTCCTGTCATTTATAATCAGAAAAAATTTTAATGCTACGTCAATCGTTATTTTCTGTTTTTTATCCTGTTTTCTTTTTATTCTTCTCTCTCCTTGATAAAAATTTCTCCGTTTCTCTCATTCTTGTTGACATTACTCATGCAACCCCCTTTGTGTCTTAGTGGCTTTAACTCTTTGCTTGGCGTCACGTGATTAAAATATATTTACGAGATTTAGATTAGTACAACAAAAATACACGAATGGTAGGCATTTTGTTTTTTTCAATTGGAGTAGATAGACTAAACTATCGCCCGGTTCACACTCCACCCATGTCTATTGAACAGGTGAAGAGGCTCATGCCTTGTTTCCTGTTTAGGATGCGGTTTCCGGCTTTCTCTCTTCCAATCTTTTTACTCTTACGTAGCCCCCTGCGCATCAGTGGCGTTATCGCCTTGCTTGGGGTGATATGATTAAAATAATAAAAATAAAAAATATAAAAATAAATTCATTCTACAAATTCAAAGAGAAAAAAATATCTGAATTCATGACCAACAGGGGTTTAAATAGGTTCACCAAACTAAAAATTGCCCAAGCGTGATGAGTGCGGTTACACCTCTGAAGACATTGTAATGGAAAGGTTTCCTCTAAAGAATAAGACGACCCTGGTCCTGAATCGGATCCAAAGAGCTACGGGTTGGGGGCCAGAAGGAGCCAGCCCCACGAATTTTGGCTGGTCCTTTGACTGCCTCCACCACTTTTATAAACTTTAAAAATTTATTAAACTGACCAGTCTCTGTTTTTGATAAGATTTGATCTTCAGCACTTTTCCCCTCTGCGTTTTGCTTTTTATTTAACTTTTAAGCACACATACAGAGATCAGTTTGAAAGAAAAAAACAAAATAAAACAACCAGATAGATAAAAACAGACATGCTTTTTTTTTTTTTTTTAATCATATCACCCCGAGCAAGGCGGTAACGCCACTGATGTGCAGGGGCTACGTAAGAGTGAAAAGATTGGAAAAGAGAAAGCCGGAAACCACATCCTAAACAGGAAACAAGCGATGAGCCTCTTCACCCGTTCAATAGACGTGGGTGGAGTGTGAACCGGGCGATAGTTTAGTCTATCTACCCCAATTGGAAAAAAAAAGAGGAAAAGAATGGAAATGAGTAAAAGACTGGAAAAGAGAAAGCCGGAAACCACATCCTAAACAGGAAACAAGGGATGAGCCTCTTCACCTGTTCAATAGACGTGGGTGGAGTGTGAACCGGGCGATAGTTTAGTCTATCTACTCCAATTGGAAAAAAAAGAGGAAAATAATGGAAATAAGTTAGTGATGGAAAGAGACTTAATAGTCATATTTTCATATCTGAGGTAAGACGTTAATTAGAAATAATGTCCCCAACTTGATATGTAAATACATAGGCAGTCAATGATTTAAGGCCGAGTGAAAGAATTGTTCAGTAATTACACTGCTTGATTTGGCCTCCACCACAGAAAAAGTCTCGGTCCCTAAATGTACTTCAACTTCCAGAATCGCCACTGCTGGCAATTATGGGATTTATACTCGCTTTTCATCATAAAAAGACAACACTTTAAAGTTGTTTTTCTATATCGAACGTCGACTTTGTTTCCGGTAAAACGAGTGTGATTCATGACCCCAGAAAACAATAGGGAAAACCGGGTAACATTGTTGAATATCATTCACTAAGGAAAGGCAACCGGAAGTTTTCACTCCAGCAGACAAAAAATAATGACTCAGAAAAATGGCTAAGAATTAAAAACTGAATATGCTTCCGCCTTCCTAGCAACCAATTTAATTTTGAATTCAAGTCTATTTAACGCTCCTTCTCACACGCACCAATTTACATCACAATCATTTGCTTCCTAAGATCAATGGAGAAAACGCTCTGAGCGAGGAAAGCTTGGTGGTTCATTCTGCTTTAAACATTGTGAACTGGCACAGAATCCCAAACAAAGAACTGTAACAAATAACAGACACCACAACACAGAGGCAACAACTAAAATGGATATTAATGTAACTTGAAGAGGAAATAATGGCATAATCGATATGTTTTTTTTTAGAAAATAAGCCTTCATCAATACATTCCACACCACATAAAACAGAAGGTTTGGAAGGAAACTCCTGTCAGTACTAAAAAGAATGATAACAGCTGCTGAACTTGAAAGACCTGTTTTCCTAAAAAAAAAAGTATTTTAAGAGAGAAGATTTATAAACTTCAAACGGAAACAGTACAGGCTTCACATTCTTGACAAACTCCAAAAAAGAATCTGCAACATTATCGGCTCTGATATGGCATCTCAGGTTCAGTCAGTTTACTACCGCCGTAACGTAGCTTCTCTGTGCCGTTTCTATTAATATGTTCATGGTAATTTTTTTGATCAGCCCTTCCTCAACTTTACAAATTCACGTACAGTGCTTGGTTGGCAGCTAGGTCTCATATTTTCGCCGCTTAAATTGCTAATTGTGACAGATTTTTTTTCACATTTGTGGAACTCTCTTCCAGATTCTTGCATTCTCTTGAATTATAATCTCCAAAAATTAAAATGCTTCGTCAATCGTCGTCTTCTGTCCTTCTAAAACCTGATCTCTTATTGTTCTTAGTGTATTTCTCTTGCAATAACGCCTTGTGTCTTAGTGGCTTTATTGCCTTGTATTAAGTGAAATTATTGCAAACAAGATTCTCTTTCTTAACGTTTTGTTCATTCGTCTGAGACAATCACATGGACTTGTATTCTTCGATAGAATAAATAAAATCTCTCGGACCAATTCAAAGTTTAAGGAGGTGATATACATCATTGCACTCTCCCACATACACACAACAAGATGTTTTCTTTCCTTCTTATACAAAGCTACACATTTTATATAGAG
The DNA here is from genome assembly GCA_037127315.1 of Ascarosepion bandense. Classification (NCBI taxonomy): domain Eukaryota; kingdom Metazoa; phylum Mollusca; class Cephalopoda; order Sepiida; family Sepiidae; genus Ascarosepion; species Ascarosepion bandense. The sequence continues at coordinate 3,328,786 of JBBBDQ010000763.1, forward strand.
AAATTTTCTTCATTATTCACAGTACAGCAAATTTGCGAACTCTGTGTCCCTCATTAGAACAAATATCTCAATTGTTATGTTTCAAACGACTGCATCAAAGCAGAACATTATAAATAGAACAAATTGTTGTCTGCCATGAAAGCCATGTTGTTTTTGATGGTATTTATCGTCCATCAGAGAATATAGTCGAGAAAGTCAAGTTTTAAGTGTTCCAATTAGGGCAAGTTATTACAGTTCAGATTTAATTTGTTTGGTGCTATCCGGCCTTTTGACAAGCACGGGAATCGAGCCATGGCAGGATATGGCTCGTATTTGTTAGTGGTGTACGTAGAGTCCGCTGTGATGTAGTCTGAGTTGGCCGGGGGCGGTGGGGGGTGGGTAAGATGAAAAAGAAAGAATCAAAAGAGAATGTAACAGAGAAGAAAGCGAAAAAAAAAAGAGAACGGTAGATTTTGAAGTGGAGGAGAAGGGAAACGAAAGTGGGAAAAAAACGAAGGAAAACAGCTGAAAGAAATAAGTAACTAAAGAAAGAAAAACTAGTGGACAGAAAGAAAGAAAAAAGAAAGAAAGAAAGAAAGAAGGAATAAAAGCAAGAGGAAACAAATAAAAATAGGAATAATAAAAATGAAAGAGAGAGTGAGAGAGAGAAAGAAAGAAAAACTAAAGGAAAGAGAAAAGAAAGAAAAGAAGAAAAGAAGAGTGTGGGAAATTAAAATAATAAAAGAGAAAGAAAGAAAATCAAAGCAAAAAGAAAAACTAGAGAAAAGAAAAAAAGGTGAAAAGAAGAAGGAAGGAAAAATAAAAAAATAAAAAATGATAGAAAGAAAGATAGTGAAAAAGAAAAACTAGTGGAAAGAAAGAAAGAAAGAAAGAAAGAAAGAAAGAAAGAAAGAAAAGCGTTAGGAAATCAGAATAATAAAAGTGAAAAAACAAAGAAAAACCAAAGGAAAAAAAGAAAAAGAAAAGAAGAGGGAGAGGCAATCAGAAAATTCAAAATGAAAGAAAGAAAAAAAAGAAATAATGAAAAATAGTGAAAAAAAAGAAATAAAAGAAGAAAATAAAAGTGTGGTAAATCATAATAATAAAAAGAAAGAAAGAAAGAAAGAAAGAAAGAAAGAAAGAAAGGAAGTTAGAAAAGCTAAAGGAAAGAGGGAAAGTGAGAGGAAATGAGAATAATAAAAAAGAAGGAAAAACTAAAGGAAAAAAGAAAAAAGAGTAAAGGGAAATAATAATAATAATAATAATAATAATAATAAAGAGAGAATGAAAGAAAACGAAGAAGGAAAAGTAGTGAAAGAAGATTGGAAGATTGATTAAGTCGTTTTTTACGGCTTGTCAACCATTTGAAGGTTAATTAAGGACAGAAATATTTTTAGATTGTAAGTTTTATTTCTTAGATAATATTGCTTTAGTGATACAAATTTTACTAATGAACCCATAGCTTTAGAGAGGAGTGGCGGATTCATACATTTCCCGATGTTGTTTGCGAGTATACGAATATAAAAAAAAAAAAAGGTTCGAGAAATAGAGATCGGCACCCTGATTAACAATTCCGAACCACTTTCAGTTATACTCAACCGAACATTCAGTATGACAGCACCTGGTATTCCCAAACCGTTACTCATATACGTACTGACCAGGCTCGACGTTGCTTAACCTCGGTGATCATACGAGAACCAGTGTTTCAAAATGATGCGACTGTAAGCAAGAAGTGAGAAATTAGTATAATGAGATAAGAAAGAAAATTGGATTATCTAGCTAGCCTGATAGATAGATTTAGTCTGATATAGATATATTCAGACTGAGATAGTTGATTTACTAAGGGCCGCTTAGATGTGGCACAAGGCCGAAAGTATAGGGTATCTAGTGGGGATCGAACTCATTTGTATATGGTTCTGGCGAGACAAACTAGTTAACTATTACACCACACCGCGTTACCTATTGATTGATAGGGCGGACCTGAAGGAGATTACCACCACCTTTAAATTTGTTGTTTTTCTTTTTTCTTTTTTTTAATTTTTTTAGTGGAATCTTATCGATTATACCCTAAACTTTCCGATTGACAAAAAAATTTGGGAAAATTTCAATATTTAAACAATTTTAGGAGGGGCTCATTTTTTTTATACAACGTTATAGTAAATCGATCCTCCATTTTGGAACCACTCGCCGGTACGACATTACCACCACCTGTAAATTTATTGATTATCCTTTTTTTTTTTTACTTTTTTTTCAGTGCAGTCTTATCGATTAAACTATTAAGAAATAGTTGTATTATAATTTGTTTGAACATTTATTTATTTATTTTAGGGCAAGGAAGGTTTTCTCGTTTAAATCCATCATGCACATATATAAATCTACCATCCGTTCGCGCATTGAATACTGCAATTACATCTGGTCGGGTGCCCCTGCTATTCATGACAAAATTCAACGAAGAATCTGTAATGCAATTGATTGCGACCTGTTAGCTCAACTCCAGTTACTTTCTAACTGGCGTAATGTGGCTTCCCTCTGTCTCTTCTACAAATATATAGCTCCCTCTGCATGCATCTACTCTAGCTACTAGACTAGCAACTAGGTCTCACCATTTTACAGAGAAACCAATCAATGTAACCGAAACTTCTACTCTATCAGCTTCGTTGTTCGCATTTCTCGCCTATGGAATTCCATTCCTTCAGAGCTACAATATCCAAAAATTTAAATGCAAAGTCATTTGTCATTTTTTATGTTCTTGACTCACATCCGTTCCCTCAAAACCATTGTATCATGTTCTTCTTCCTTTCCACCCTATTTTCATGCAGCCCTCTTCACAACTGTATTTACATCCATTTCTTACTATCTCTCTGACTTTACTATAACTTGCTCCTTTTTCTCATCACTCAATTCTCATGTAACCCACTGCACACCAGTGGCATTTCTGCCTTGCTTGGGGTGAAATGATTAGAAGAAAAAAAGGTACTTGCATTTGAGGAGATACTCAATGCTCAGGCTAATATATATATATATACGCTCTCACACCCTGATGGAGCACTCTGGAAGAATGGTAGACTTTGAAAAACAGAAGCTACTCTGTGCGTTGTGGCGCAGTGGATATCGGCTCGGAACGAGAAATCGGGGAACCGAGTTCGAATTCCAGTTGAATTCCTTGCATTCACTTACGCGCAAATACCCTTGGGAAAGATATTAATCCGTCTCTTCCCTCCAGTTATGGGTTAAATAATAGGACAGATTGAGTTCTATAGCCTTGGTCGGCAACCAGTCTACCGCAGAAAGCAATGGCAACCTTCTGACCAGTCCGTCATGTCTCTGTCGAGACATGATCGCTCAAGCGTGTATCGCGCATGGCACTTAACTGACTGACTGACTGACTGACTCTGGCATGTCCGCATCGCTCATTCAGTAATGGATTAGAGCACTCTGGCTATTGGGCGGGTATAATGACAATATACACGCTAAAAAGTCTACCTTCTTCTACCAAACGGCCATAGCCCAAAGGTAGAATCGCCGACTGACGCCAATTCGGTCGGGTTTCAATCCTGGGTAAACAACAATCGGAGTCTAACCTTACTGATTAGCTGTAATACAGCAAAACAGATCTGTCTGCGGATTACTATATATATATATAATTTAAAAGAGAGTATCTACTCAAATACGAGTAACTATTGCAAAAAATAATAATGTTCAAAGAAATAAATTAACATATGTCGGTTGTTAGTCCATTTCCCCAGAACCTTCCGTTTAAGGGGATATATATATATATATATATAATGCTCAAACAAATAAATTAACATACGTCGGTTGTTAATATATTTCATAATTCTCCGGAACCTCCCATAAAAGGATATATATATATATATATATATATATATATATATATATATATATATATATATATATATACATATATTGTTAAATATAACAGGCAATGAACATCTATTACGTTTAATCATAAGCCGTTCTAAACATCGTATTTTAAATTCAGGAGATAATAAAGACAAAATTGTCCAACATTTGGATATATTTTTTTTATTATGCTGGTTCTAAGCTTTCGGCTCACATGAGCCATCTTCAGAGAGGTTACAGGGACGTTGACATAATGACATTCACCAAAGATGATATTATCTTGTGTTGATTTAAAACACTGCTATGCAACGATAACAGTCACCGAATAGCAGACGCAGGTTCTGTGACGTCACACTGCGTGAGAGACCGAAATGTTAACAGAACTATATGTGTAAATACAATGTAATGTGTTGTGATAAGATTGAAATGTGATTTTATTAAGTGTGGTTTGCTTTGATTTACTGTAGATGGCGTCCAATATCTGAAAGTTCTTTTTACTGTGTGTATGCGTGAGTATTATTTAGTTAAATCGCTCTAATATTCCCTACATAGTTATGTTTTTCTAAGAAATGCTGTTTTATGGAACTATCTTCAGTAATGTTTAGAACGGCTCATGATGAAACATAATAGACATTCATTGTCTGTTATATTTAACAATATATATTTAGAAAATTATCTGCTGACTCGATACACTATATATATATATATATATATATATATATATATATGTCGTCTTGATGTTTTGCCCTAAAACATGAGACGTTATTCTAATACATTAAAATAATTAAGCAATTTGATAGTGAACTAACAGCCACAACGTTTCTTACTTAAAAACTTTCTGCCTGACAACAGCTTGTGGTATAGCCATATATCCGGCCTAGCTTTTTTCTGGAACAAGGCAATAGTTGTGAAATTCGAGGTTCGAGATCATATTTCTTCTTTCTGATTAAAAGTACAAGTGCCTTTTTGATCGTATCGTCCTTAAAACTTCCTCAATTTTTTCGTTTCTTGTCGTCTCATCATTTTTCTGTAGCACTGCATTTTGCTTCAAATGTCCTCTTCATCTATGTGAAGATTGCTCAGCATTATATGGATAAAATGCTAATTCAGAATGACTTTGTTTCAGTTAATTATTTCTAATGTCTCTTAACCGAGAAATAGCTACAGTACAAAAATGGAATGATGAAAATTAATGCTTACAGGAAAAACCTACAATGAATACAGTTTTTATATATATATATAAACTTATTTATAAATAGAACTTTGTCTCTGTGTATGTATGTGTGTGTATGTGTGTGTGTGTCCGTTACCTATAGATTTCGAAACGGATGAACCGATTTTCTTGAAAATTTACACAGTTGTACTATAAGCGTGTGCGAGTGTTCTTAGCTAGGTTTTGTGTCGAGGTACCCCGAATAAATATCAAATACCGATAATCGAAAAATCGGGTTATAGAAGAAGTGGTCCGATTTTAATCAAATTTGATATACTAATACACAAAGATATAAGAAACGATATTCAGAATTTTCAAGGTTGCAGTTCTTACAATAGTGCAGAAAATCGATAATATATATATATATATATATAAAAGGCAAGATGTTTGTGTGTGTGTTTGTTTATCTGCCTGTATGTCTGTATTTTTTTCAACCCTTTTATTTTAGTTTTTGCTTCGGGTTTGGCTCTAAGTAGGTATAATTGTAGTTCTTAGTCTCAGCCATGATACCATTTACTCAGAGGACTTGTTTAGCCTTCAATATTCAGTTTACGACGGAAAAAACCTATTTGATATCGATACCAGGAAATCAAAATTTGACTTACATCCATTCATTTTTCTTTCAGTCTACGGTTTCGCTTTAACTGGAAACATCTATTGCTTTTTAGTCTTTCGTGTCAACGTCCAAAGAGTCTGAGCTCCAGGAACATGAAAGTAATACGCGTAGATATACAATAACTTATTACTTTCATTACAGGAAGTAAATAGCCGGAAGTTTCAGTGAAGGAAGAAAATCGGCCGAAAATCGACCGAAATTTGTTGTCCTACGCAGAAAGTCATTCAGCAGTTAATTACATGACTGCATTAGAGTTACGGGAGACAAAATGTAGTTTAATTTTTTTTATGGACGTTCAGATAAAAAAGGTAGGTTTCTTCAATAACTAATTGTTGATTTGAGTTCAGCGTATACATTTGCATAGAAATAATGTTATTTTGGATAAATTTGAAGGGGGAAAAGTCTTCGGGACCTAAAACGAATATTTACTCCCAAAATACCAAATACAGCTGGGGGATACTAAAATCAAGAAGGTACAAAAAAATTAAATAGTTGGGAAATGGTCTAGCATAAGACGTAAAGTACGACACAAAAATCCGAAGGCGAATTGGCATGGCGAAGGAAGCATTCGAGAAGTTGAGTAAATTATTAAGAAACAGGAAAATTTAGCTAAAAACAAAGAAGAGAGTACTGGATTGCTGTGTGATGTTAGTTCTTCAATATGGCAGTGAATATTGGACAATATCATCGAAGATTAGGGAAAAACTTGAAGCGGCTGAAATGTGGTTCTACTGAAGGATGCTGCGGATATCATAGATCGAGCATGTGAGCAATGATGAGGCTTTAGAAAAGATGAAAACTAAAAGAAAATTAATACTGATCATCAGGAAGAGACAGCTAAAGATTCTGGGACATGCAATGAGGAAGGAGGGCTTGGAGAATCTGATACTAACAAGCCAGATAGAGGGAAGGAGATATTGCTTCTAATATCTCCGCCTGAAATCTGAATTTTATTTACTTTTTTTCTTCTTAAGTATGTGTAGATAGGTTCACCTATCGTCCAGTTTACTCTTCTCCTCAGTATCATAATCGGAGTAGAGGTATATACCTTATTTATGTTTAAGATCCAGTTTTCAGCTCTTTCTAAAGTGTACAACAAAACTATGTTTCTAATATCTCCGCCTGAAATCTGAATGTTTGTTACTATTTATTCTTCAATATTTGTAGATAGGTTCCCCTATTGTCCAGCTAACTATCTGATATGTCCCGGAAAGGGATATATATCAATACGAGGTAGTTAAGTAGTTTAGGCAAATGTAACCGGGTAGGTCAATCTCGTACGTAGACGTAATCAATGAGACGTAGGCGCAGTCAATGGTGGTAGACCAATAGACCTCTGGTAGAAGATCTCTCATTCTCCCTCACTCCCTCTGGATGTCCTCGCCTTTGTCTGTATTTATGGCTGACGCCAGCCAATCACATTCCAGTGAGGGGGAACCAAGATGTGTACATATTCATTAACGATTAATCATGTCAATATCCTCTCTCTCTCTCTCTCTCTCTCTCTCTCTCTCTCTCTCTCTCTCTCTCTCTCTTTTACAGGAGTACAGGTTTATCCCTTTATTCGTGTTTAGAATTAAGTTTTGCCTATCGTCCAGTTCACACTCTTTTGGGTTATTTTTTAATAAGAACTGAGGATTGTCATTTCCTGTTGAGTACGTGGTTTCCGGTTCTTTCTAAAGTCTTTTCATTCTCTTTCACTTTCTGTAGCCATTTGCGTCACAATCGCCTTCCTTGGGATGAACTAATTAAAATATAACATAGTATTGGTTTTATGATATGAATTAGTTTTTATTTACAGATAACTAGCAGTATAGCCCGACGTTGCTCGGGTGTAATGAAAGCTTTAAAACTAATCCATGGTCCTGGAGCTCAGACTCTATGGATGTTGGCACGAAAGACTAAAAAGCAATAGTTGTTTCCAGTTAAAGCGAAACCTTAGACTGAAAGAAAAATGAATGGATGTAAGTCAAATTTTAATTTCCTAGTATCGATATCAAATAAATCTTTTTCGTCGTAAACTAAATTTTAAAGGCTAAATAAGTCCTCCGAGTAAATGGTATCATGGCTGAGACTAAGAACTACAATTATACCTACTTAGAGCCAAACCCGAAGCAAAAACTAAAATAAAAAGGCTGAAAAAATTCAGACATACAGGCAGATAAACAGATACAAACATCTTGCTTTATATATATATATATATAATCGATTTTCTGCACTGTTGTAAGAACTGCAACCTTGAAACATCGTTTCTTCTGTGTTTGTCTATGAGTGTATCAAATTTGATTAAAATCGGACAACTCCTTCTACAACCCGATTTTTCGATTATCGATTTACGATATTTATCGGGGGTACCTCGACACAAAACCGAGCTAAGAACACTCGCAGACGCTTATAGTACAACAGTGTGAATTTTCAAGAAAATTGGTTCAGCCGGTTCGGAGTCTATAGATAACGGATACACACACACGCAGACACACACACACATACACACAGACAAAGTTCCATTTATAAATAAGTTTAGATTTAGAGATAGATAACTCAATAAACTTCGTTATGTTATTTTAATTTTCAGGAAAGGCAGAAATCGAGTACAGAAGATGATGTATACACCCTAGGAATGAAACATGGATTTTCAATGGAACGAACACAAGGTTTGATCTTATTTTGCTCCGTTTGTTTCCATTTTTAAGGTTTTACGATACTTTGTCTGTCTTCAACTTTATACCTATTTGGAAGGAACGTATTTGCCAAAGCAGCCACTTCACTCCGGGGTGGGACAAAGCCAAGGTTTAAAGTGGGTTTAACAACAATATCGTGGAAAAATTGTTTTAATCCCTTCAGCACTTCCTCTTTTGGTTACGCTTCAGGCCCCAGGCAATGGATCCAGCTCCGTCTTGAAGGGGAGGTACTGTCTGCTGCGAAGGTTTTAGTAACATCCCTTTCCAACAATGCTGAGGAACAATAGTGATTTACTAAGCGGAGCCTAGTTGTGGCATAAGGACGAAAGTATGAAGCACCGAATAAGGATCGAACTCATGACTCGTAATTGATCTAGCGAGACAAGCTTGCTAACCATTAAACCATGTCGAAGTGCACCCTGCTCGAAGTCAGTCAGTCAGTTAATTGCCATCCGTGATACACGCTTGAGTGATCCTATCACGAAAGAAACATGACTGACTTGGCTGAAGATTATCCCGTAGTTGACTTTCTGCGGTAGATTCGTTGCTAGCCAAGGCTATAGAACCCAATTTGTCCTGTTATTGTATCCATAACTGGAAGGAAGCGACAGATTAATACCTTTCTTAAAGGTATTTACGCGTAAGTGAATGCAACGAATACAACAGGAATTCGAACCCGGCTGCCCGATTTGTCATTCCGAGCCGATATCTACTGCACAACAAGGCACATCCTATGCTCGGAGCAAATCTCGTATAAAATGATTCGATTTATGGGATTATCAATAGTGTAATACAGATTAACGAATGATGTCTTGTAGGTGATAAATTATTTTCAATCCTATTACATTTTCCCCTCACAAAAGAAAAAGTATCTAGCCACTCACAACTCTGTATTGGGTAGAGATGCATATACTAGAAAAATGGTCATTAAGGAACAGGAAAGTTATGTTAAAGCATTAAATATAAAACTAAATAGCTAATCAGTGTAGAGGCTTGCTGAATAAGGTGGTTGTAAAGTTGAAAAGGAAAGAACTGCAACATTACTATGTTTTTATAATCATATTGCTCCAGGTAAGGCAGTTGACTGCCACTGGCGCGCAGGGGGTTACATAGGAAAAAAGTTATGAGAAAGAGTGACAGGTTATAGGGAGTGCCAGGAAGTGTGTGAGAGAAGGATAACTGTGGCCAAAAAGTGGGGGCTCAGTTTATATATTGATTATATGTAGAATTGGTTCCCCACTTTATATCCACATTATGATAGTACAGAATTTACTTTTATAATCATATCGCTCCAGGTAAGGCAGTTGACTGCCACTGGCGCGCAGGGGGTTACATAGGAGAAAAGTTATGAGAAATAGTGACAGGTTATAGGGAGTGCCAGGAAGTGTGTGAGAGAAGGATAACTGTGGCCAAAAAGTGGGGGCTCAGTTTATATATTGATTATATGTAGAATTGGTTCCCCACTTTATATCCACATTATGATAGTACAGAATTTACTTTTATAATCATATCGCCCCAGTCAAGGTAGTTAACTGCCACTGGCGCGCAGGGGGTTACATAAGAGGAAAGTTATGAGAAAGAGTGACAGGTTATATGGGGTCTCAGGAAGTGGGTAAGAGAAGGATGATAATACTGATGAGAGTGGAGTAGATGGAAAAAAGAGCATGTGAGAGAGGATGCAAGTTAGTGAGATTGGAGATGACTATTGACTTTACATTTAAATTCTTGGAGGTTATAGCTATCGGGGAAGCAAGTAAACAGAAGGGAATTCAACGGGCGGAAAGAGCGAAAAAAGAAGCTGATGGAGTAGAATTTGCGTTTATAATTTATTGGTTTCACAGTAAAATGGTGGGACGTAGTTGTTAATCATGTGGCTCGGGTAAATTCATATATCGGGGTCACCAGTGAGCTAAGTTCATCGGAGCAGAAGCCGTGAAAGTATTTGTAGAATAGACACAGGGAAGCCACATTGCGCCAGTGAGAAAGTGATTGTATCTGAGCTGCTAAGTCGGGATCGATCACATTACAGATTCTTCAATGGATTTTGTGAAGGTTCCCTAGGTGGATAGCAGAAGCACCCAATGAGATATGGCAGCAATGCACAGGCGAATGGTAGATTTATATATGTGCAAGGTGGTTACAGACGAGAAGAAATTATTGGTCCTATATTGGTTGTAGACTTGAAGAGTTTAATATCGTAGCAACCGAGAAACCATCTTCACGGAAAATTCATTTCACGAAGTAACAATCCCTTGAGAAGAAGCTGTCTGAGATGAATTTCCTTCTTACTACCGGAATACGAAAGCAATGACAATGATTCGACCCTGTGTACGTGGCATGGAGCTCTCACCTGTCTCAGTTTTGAACTAGTGGAATTAAAGAATGTACATTCTTATGCATATTAACTGAAACAAAATAAATAATATCTTCCTAGGATCTTTCACACTTTCCCTGATTACGTGTACATCGTATCTTGGCCTTGCTTTCTCTTCCGACCGCGTTTTCTTTAGGCTGACACCAACAATATATCCAATCTCTCTCTAAGGTTTCACAGTGTGTTCATGCAGTATTACACTTTTCATACGCTTCCTTAAAGTAACGTCCATCGCAGACAATGGCCGTAGGACAACTAATCGATATTCGAAACAATAACAGGCGTGACAAAATCTAATCTTTCAAGGCCAAGCAAATCTCTTCATACACTCCGGAAATAGATTTATATTGCTGCATAGCACTGCTAATAACCTAATCAGAGAAAAAACAGAAACCGGTTACACCCTGTCACTCCAGTGGGTCTAAGACTCCCCGCATAGTGAAAGAAATGAAACTAAAGCAGTTGTTTCAGTTAATTTGAACAAGTGTGTAACTAGTCTAGATATCTACCATCAAAATAACGATAGAATAACGCGAGACTAACAATGTTTCGTCTGTGGGAAAAGGAGTTGTAGAGTGGAAAATAATTCGTATCTTCAAAGTCGTGTATTTTCAAGAGCAGTGCAAGGTCTCCGCCCATTTTTCCAGCATATTCAGCGATGGTTCGTTTATATGCTCTATTCGTCGTTTAGAGTGAAGAAGATTCACAATAGACATTCCAGCTTGGGAGAAACATCGAGAATACAATCGTTCCTTATAACTGGAGAAAACCCAGGGTCTAATCGGTGGTAAAGAAACGTTATTAGCTTGATTTTAGAAGTATTCACTATTACCAATGAGATATAGAGTATGTTAATCGTAGTCTGACACAATGACAGTTTATTAAGAGACTTTTGTACTGATTTATCTTTGTATATAAGCTGAAAGTTACCCGGATTAGTTTGTCAATTAATGTTCTATAAGCAATTTGGACAACGAAAGAAGTCTTCCGAAATCTAAGTAAAGTATTAAGAAACAAGATAATTTCGTTAAAAACTAAGAAAAAAGTACTGGAATCGTATTCTTAAGATAAAGAAGGCACTTAATGCGACAGAAATTGTGTTCTACAGAAGGACGCTGAGAATACCATGGACCGAACATGTGAGCAACGACGAAGTTTTAGAGAAAATGAGACAAAAAGGAAACTCAGAGTTGGTCGCAGAAAGAGAGAGTTGACATTTCTATGGCTCATTCAGAGGAAAGTGAGCTTGGAAAATTTTATACTCACAGGACAGATTGAAAGCCGGAGGGACAGAGGAAAAAAACGCATATGCTACAAAGCGAGCCTGGATAGCGGAACAGATTTTAGGAGAGTTAACGAAAAATGAAACTGTGGAGATCCATGAACGCCAACGTCCCAAAGGAACACGGTACACAGAAGATGACAAAGAAGCAGGCAGCCAACTAAATGTATTTCTACTATAAAAATATTGTGAACAGATATTTTTTTAAAATATTTTTAGAATTCTTGGCGCTAAGCAGCTGTTAGCTGGATATATTTGTATTATAGTGCTTGTCTGTTTTTGTTTTTCGTATATATATATATATATATATATATATATATATATATATTTATAATCACATCGCCCCGAGCAAGGCAGTTTACTGCCACTGGTGCGCATAGAGTTACATAGGAATAAAGTTCTGAGAAAGAGTGACAGGTTATAGGGGGCACCAGGAAGTGGGTAAGAGAAGGATGAGAATACTGATGAGAGTAGAGTGAACGAAGGAAGGAGCATGAGAGAGAAGATGCAAGTCAGTAACATAGGAGAGGACTATTGACTTTACATTTAAATTCTTGGAGATTGTAGCTGTCGGGGAAGCAAGTAAACGGAAGGGAATTCAACAGGCGGGAAGTGCGAGAAAAGAAGCTGTTGCAGTAGAATTTGCGTTTACGTCTTATTGGTTTCACAGTAAAAGGGTGGGACCTAGTTGCTAATCTTGTTGCTCGGGTAAATTCATATATAGGGGTCATCAGAGAGTTAAGTTCACCGGAGTACAAGCTGTGCTTGTACCTAAAATGGCTTTGTTCAGTATATATATTAATCTACTTATGTGAGTGTCGAATAGAGTCAGAATTAGCCTGTGTTAAGATAAATCTCCCTAAACAAACAGATATATTAATGCCCGTTTCTGTTCACTGTTCCGTTAATGACCATCGACAAACATCCCGTCTCCGACAGTATTTTATACTTTTATTTTAACTAAGATTTCTATATACATCTTTGCCGGCGTATCTCTAAGTACAGAGAGACGCAATGTTATCATTTTTTGAAGATATTTAACAGTTTATTATTAGTGTAAATATTATACTTCATACGAGCGCGTTTGGCGGTTATCTCTGGAGACTGTGTGACATTGTCTCTTTGGATTCCCAGTAGCTTCCTAAGTATCCTCGCATATTCCAAAACACAGATCGACAATCAAAGCTAATCAATCATATATCGTGATCAAAAACAGCAAAGACAGAATGTGCTTTCTTATTGAGGTGGCAGTTCCTGCAGACCGTAATGTGTCGTTTGGAGATCTCCGAAAAACTATCAAAATATAAAGATCTTGGAATGGAAATCTCAAAATTGGTACATGCAGACATAATTTCACTTGTAGTTGGAGCCCTCAAGTTAATTGAAAAAGGATCTGCTCGACTCGATGAAAGGATTTCTAATAACACATGCATTATGTCTACCTTGAACATTATGAAATGCTTTATCTACGTAAAATATGTGTTTTTTTTTGTTTTGTTTTTTACAAAAATGATCAGTGGAAAAGTGGAAATGATCATGAAGACATTTCTCGCCTTAAGTCTCTGATTGGGATCCGGAAGGAAATGTGTACACAACAGAAATCAAAGAAAATAATAATAATAATAATAATAATAATAATAATAATAATAATGAAAAAAGAGCAAGATTTTACAGAGAAAACAAGATTTTTCAGACTGATACAAAGAGATTTTACAGGGAAATAGGTAAAAAAAGAATTGAAGTGACAGCACCCCCCAGAATGGAAGAAGTCACACAGTTCTGGGAAAAGATATGGGCTTGCCCTAAAGAACTTAGCAAGGAAGTACATTGGATTACGCAAGAGACAGAACGAATGAAAAATAAACCCGAACAGACATGGTCTGGAATTACAGAAGATGATGTTAAATATGCACTAAAAAAAACACACAATTGGAAATTCCCAGGCATAGATAAAATTCCTAACTTTTGGCTATATTATTTAAGCGCATCACATAAAAAACTATCCAAAGAACTTCAAGAAATGGTTGACGACCCCACTAAAATTCCTGCATGGTTGACAAAAGGAATTACATTTCTTCTACCCAAGATTGGTGACACAAAAAATCCGAAAAACTACAGACCAATTACATGTCTTCCAACAACATATAAACTATTAACATCTATTTTAACAAAGCAGACATATTTATTCTTAGAAAGAAATGACATGTTACCGCTTGAACAAAAAGGGTGCAAACGTGGCTGTTATGGTTGTAAAGACCAATTGCTGATTAACAAAATGATCCTGGAAAACTGCTACAGTACAAAGAAAAATCTTAGTACAGCCTGGATAGACTATCGAAAGGCATTCGATAGTGTGCCACATGACTGGATTTTAAAGACTTTAAATATATACAAGATATCGCCCGTCATCATCAATTTCATCAAACAGTGCATGTCTATATGGAAAACAACCCTTTACCTCAATCATATAAATGGAACCTATAAGTCTGATGAAATAAACATCAAAAGAGGTATATTTCAAGGTGATTCTTTATCTCCCTTACTATTCTGCATATCATTAATAGCACTAACCAGTCAACTTAATAAGACAGAATGTGGTTATAAGATAGGACAAAAGAAAATAAGCCATCTATTTTACATGGATGACTTAAAGTTATATGCTAAGAATGATAATGAGCTGGAAGGTCTTCTGCAAACTGTAAAATGCTTCAGCGAAGACATTGGAATGAAATTTAATTTGAATAAATGTGCTAAAGCTACAGTTTTACGTGGATCAATACAAGAAACATCCTCAATTAGCCTAGACCCTGCTGTAACAATAAAAGAATTGAAACCAGAAGAAGCTTATAAATACCTAGGTGTAAATGAGAGCGAAAACATTCACCATAAAAAAATGAAAGAAATAGTACGTAAAGAGTACGATAGAAGGCTACGAATGATATTAAAAACTGAATTAAACTCACAGAATAGAGTTATGGCCATTAATAGCCTTGCAATCCCAGTTGTCCAATATAGCTTCAACATCTTAAACTGGACTCTAAACGACATCAGGCGAATGGATGCTAAAAGAAGAAAGCTTCTTTCTAAGCATAAGATGCATCATCCAAAGGCTGATGTAGATCGTCTATACATACCCCGTAAAGAAGGTGGAAGGGGTCTTATTCAGCTGGAATTGTCATACAAGACAACAACTATTGGCTTACTAACATACATAGAAACAACAAAGGATTGGATGATACAATTAGTAAGGCAACATGAAGAAAGAAAGAAAAAATATTCAATAATAAAAGAAGGCAGTAAATACAAACAAGATTTACAGTTAGTAGATTCTGTAGAAAAGCAAAACAGTAGCCAAGAACCAACTATTGCGGCAAAGAATATGAAAATGAAAGCCAAAGATAAAGCTCTTGAAAAGATGAAACAGCGCTGGCAAGACAAACCTCTGCATGGCCAATATCCAGTACGTGCCAATAAATCCAATGTTGACAAAGTTAATACTCATCGATGGTTACGTGCATCTGGATTAAAGTCTGAAACTGAAGGATTTATACTTGCAGCACAAGACCAAAGTCTTTTCACGAGAAACTTTCAGGCAAATATTATGCATAATAATATGGATCCAAAATGCAGGTTTTGTGATAAAGACCAAGAAACAATAGACCACCTAATCTCAGGCTGTTCTGTGCTTGCCCCAAACGAATATAAAAATCGCCACGATAGAGTTGGGCAATATTTACATTGGGCAATGTGCAAACATTATGGAAAAGCTGTAAACAAACACTGGTATGAACATCATTCAGCACCGGTTACAGAAATAGAAGATGTAACCATTCTATGGGATTACACCATCTACACAGACAGAAAAATTGAAGCAAACAGGCCAGACATTATTGTTAAAAACCAGAAGGAGAAAACTTGTCTATTAATTGATATGGCTTGTCCAGCGGATTGTAACATAGCAATCAAGGAATTTGAAAAACTGTCAAAATATAAAGACCTGGAAATTGAAATAGAAAAAATGTGGAAATTGAAAACAAGAGTTGTGCCAGTGATAGTAGGTGCACTTGGAATGATAAAAAATGGAACAAAACAACACATTGAAAGAATCCCTGGAAACCCCAGCTTAAGAGATATAAAAAAATTGTTTTATTAAGTACAGCCCACACACTAAGGAAAACTTTATCTATGTAATGCTGGAGATGATAGGGAAGATAGAAAAACATGAAATGGAGCCATAACAACACGCCACTACCTGCCTTAGGTCTCCCCGCAGACTTGGTTGGTAGTGAGACCAAAGCAGAAATCGAAATATGATGAAAAATGACACAATAATAATAATAATAATAAATAAATAAATAAACGATAGAAAAAACATGAAATGGAGCCATAACAACACGCCACAACATGTCTTAGGTCTTCCCGCAGACTTGGTAGTTCGTGCGACCATAGCAGAAATCGAAATATGATGAAAAATGACATAATAATAATAATAATAATAATAATAATAATAATAATAAAGACCTGGAAATTGAAATAGAGGAAGTGTGGAATTGAAAACAAGTATGATACCAGTGATAGTGGGTGCAATTGGAATGACAGAAAATGGAACAAAAAAAAATGCACACACACGCACACACATTGAAACAATCCCTGGAGACCCCAGCTTAAGAGATATGCAGGAGGTTGTCTTGTTGGGTACATCCCACACACTGGGGAGAACTTTGTCTATGTAATGTTAGTGATGTTAGGGAGATATGAAAAAACATGAAAAAAAGCCGTAACCACACACCACGACCTACCTTAGGTTTTCCTGCAGAATTGGTAGGTAGTGCGACTATCGCAGAAATATAATTATAATGAAAAATGATATAATAATAATCCTCTCTATCATAATAAAGATAGTTGTATATATATATATATATATATATATATATAGAGAGAGAGAGAGAGAAAGTGAGAGAAAAGGGAGAGAGACAGAAAATAAGATAATGAGAGAGAAACAGAAAATAAGAGAGAGAGACAGAAAATAAGAGAGAGAGAGATAGAAAATAAGTATGAGAGATAGAAAATTAGAGAGAGAAATAGAGATTTAAGGAAGACAGAAAATAGGTTAATGAGAGAGAAACAGAAAATAGGAGAGAGAAAGTCAGAAAATAAGAGAGAAAGAAAGGGAGAGAAAAGAAAAAGTGAGTGAAACAGAAAAAGAAACAATTAGAGAGAGACAGAAAATAAGAGAGAGAGACAAAACATAAGAGATAAAGAAAGAGGAAATAAGAGAAAGAGACAGAAAACTAGAGAGAGAGAAAGAGAGTGAAAAGGAAGATAGGTGGAAAATAAGACAATGAGATACAGAGATAGACAATTAAAGAGAGAGACAGTAAATAAGAGAGTGAAAGAGAGAAAATTAGAGAGAGAGAGATTAGAGAGAGAGAGAAAGAGAGTGAAAAGGGAGACAGACAGAAAATAAGACAATGTGAGAGAGACTGAAAATAAGAGACAGAGAAACCGAAAATAAGAGAGAGTGATAAAAAAAGAAAAGAAAAGAAGAGAGTGAGATATATAATTTGATAGATAAGATAAGTTTCGTCGGCCTTGATATTTTCCCCCAACCAATAAATAAATAGATAGATAAATAAACTTAAAATCAAATGAAAAATTAAGAAAAAAAAAAGTGAAACCCAGCATTCTTGTAAGTAAATTTGCATCAGAAACACTCACGATAGATTAGAAAACTAATTAAAGTCATGTGCTGGCTTCTAGCCGTTTTCTAAATTTAATTTTATTTTTGTCTTTCGTTAATGCCTTCTTTCTTTCTTTCTTTCTTTCTTTCTTTCTTTCTTTCTTGTCTTTATAAACACTTTCAAAGATGAAACTAGTGCGGAAGTAACGACTGCTAGAAAGCAAATGCAAAACTGAAATCTCGTTAAGATAAACAGAGAAAGCGAGGTGGAGGAGTCCTTAGAAAATGGGATGTTCAGAAATAGAAATTTGAGTAAAGACTGACAGTGGTCTAAAGACGGGCTGACGCATACTTGGTTAGTTAGTTTCATATAAATATTTCGTAAGTTTAGCTTACAGCTGCATAATACTAAATGTAACGAAGATAGCGGAGGTAGTAAAAATCATCCTTCTATATTTCAGCATGAATACCCAATAATTTCTGTTAGATAATTTCTACTTTTCGTACAACATATATATATATATATATATATATATATATATATATATATAGGTAATATCAGACAAATTTTAGTCAATAATACAATAATCCTTACTCATACACACAGTAAAAAGAACCTTCAGATATTGGAGGCCATGTACATTAAATCCAAATCATCCACACTTAATAAAATCACGTTTAAATCTGGCCATAACACATTATATTGCATTTGAATACATGGTTCTGTTGTCATTTCGCGCTATCACGCGGTGTGACGTCATAGAACTGCATTGCAAATTTTCGAACTGCGTTTGTTATTTTTGGTAACTATTGGCGCTGCCTAGCGGAGTTTTATGTCAACACAAAATAAAATCGTCGGTGATGGTGGATGTTATTGTGTTACCGTCTTAATAACCTCTCTGAGGATGGCTCATGTGAGCCGAAAGCTTAGAACCAAATTAAAAAATTATCCAAATGTTGGAGAATTTTTGTTTTTTATTTTCAACTGAAATTAAAGCCAAAATACGACATTTAGAACGGCTCATGATTAAACATAATATACATTCATTGAAACGGAGCCTCTTCACCTGTTCAATAGACGTGGGTGGAGTGTGAACCGGGCGATAGTTTAGTCTATCTACTCCAATTTTCATAATATATGATGGGCTTAATTTGATTATTATTATTTATTGGTTTAACATTTCTACGTATTATGTTTTTGAGAGTTGTTGCATCATGTTTGTAATTATTATGCATTTGGTTGAACTATTATAAGTTAATAGTGTTTATTTTGGCGTACACTATTATTATTAATATTATCAATATTGTTAGAGGTATTAAGTTTATTGAGATACATTTTAGTTTGTTCATCAATGACAGAGTTAGGAAATCTATTGTTAACAAGTGTTTGTTTTAGTGTTTCTTAATAGATTATGGATTTGGAAGAAGATATCATTTGTGTGTTGAATAAAGTTTTTATAACAGCTAATTGATATCGTTGGGGGCATTTACTATTATAATCAAGAAGATACGAGTTTATGCTAGTTGGTTTCCTATATAGAGAGGTAACATTTTACGACAAATAGCAATAGTAAAAAAAAAACTAAAAAAAAACGCAATTCAACATTTAAATACGCCCGAAAGCAGAAAAACTGTGAACAATTCTTATATATATATATATATGTATATATATATATATATATATAAAACCTAAACTTATTTATAAATGGAACTGTCTGTGTGTGTATGTCTGTGTGTGTCTGTGTGTCCGTTACCTATAGACTCCGAAACGGCTGAACAGATTTTCTTGGAAATTTACACAGTTGTACTATAAACGTCTGCGAGTGGTCTTAGCTTGGTTTTGTGTCGAGGTACCCCCGATAAATATCGATAATCGATAAAATCGGGTTATAGAAGGAGTTATCCGATTTGAATCAAATTTGAATCACTCATAGACAAAGACATAAGAAACGATATTCAGAAGTTTCAAGGTTGCAGTACTTACACTAGTGCAGAAAGTCGATAATATATATATATAAAGCAAGATGTTTGTGTGTGTGTCTGTTTATCTGACTCTATGTCTGTATTTTTTTTTCAGCCCTTTTATTTTAGTTTTTGCTTCGGGTTTGGCTCTAATAGGTATAATTGTAGTTCTTAGTCCCAGCCATGATACCATTTACTCAAAGGACTTATTTAGCCTTCAAAATTCAGTTTACGGTGAAAAAAACTTATTCGATATCGATACAAGGAAATCAAAATTTCACTTGCATCCATTCATTTTTCTTTCAGTCTACGGTTTCGCTTTAACTGGAAACAACTATTGCTTTTTAGTCTTTCGTGGCAACGTCCATAGAGTCTGAGCTCCAGGACCATGGATTAGTTTTAAAGCTTTTATTACACCCGAGCAACGCCGGGCTATACTGCTAGCATATATATATAATGATAATAATAATAACAATAATAATAATGCTAATATTAATAATTGTTATAATATATTTCATTTCGTTTCGAAAACCCACCGAGAACAAACTCGGAGGGGAAAAATGTGAAGGAAAAAAGAAACAAACTAAATACTTGAACATACGACGATATACTCGTAGGAAAGAAAAAGACCCCAAGACGAGAACCCTAACACTAAAGCGCTCAATACAATAGTAGAGCAAGAAAGAAAGAAAGAAAGAAAGAAAGAAAGAAAGAAAGAAAGAAAGAAAGAAAGAAATTAGCCGACTTATCCTGACGAGCCGTAGGCTGAAACCTAGGTAGGTCTGTTGGCTCTTTCTTTATATATATATATATATATATATATACCTACATATTTTGCCTATTCCATCTGTGAGAAGTATGTTCTACTTAAAAAGCTTCTTCCCGTAAACTACTGCTCTGTAGAACTGATACCCAATATTAATGTTTCCCGATCACTACAATCTTAACCTATTCAATATTTAATCGTTAGCTTCCCTTTCTATCTATATAAACTAGCTCTTAACATAACCTTGTACGTCAAGGGCCCCACAGATCTTGTACAGGGTGATGCTGACTGTAAAAGAAAATTGTACAGAGATGAATCGATAAAATTTGTCTCATTTTTTACATACCTAGGAAACGAGATAAATTTAAATGAAAAGGATGTGAAAAATCGCATAGGTAAAGCCTGGACCACCTTGAATTAAATGGATGTTAATCTGGAAATCTGACTTATGAGACAACCTCAAACGGAGACACTTTCCAGCTACTATAGAGTCGGTTTTAATGTATAGTAGCACTGCTTGTACATTAACCAAAACCATTGAGTCTAATTTTGATGGAACCTACATTTGGATGTTGATAGCTTTTTTTAAAATCAAAATCACCCCATGCAAGATAATAAACCCACTAAGACGCAAACATGCCCGTATCTGACTACCGGGCACACCTGCCGATCCGTGCAATCATAGTGAAAATCCGAGCAAGGAAAAATGTCTTCGTCAGAATCAAACTATACAATTCAGGAAGAAAGAAAGAAAGAAAGAAAGAAAGAAAGAAAGAAAGAAAGAAAGAAAGAAAAACGAAGAAAATATCCGAATCAACGCAGTAAAAATCTGTTTGTTTATTTATTAATTTTGGGAGAAATGACAGGTTATATTCAGAAAGTTCGAACCCGATGTCCTGCTTCCGTCCACGTTCTGTGCCTAATTTCCATTTGAATAGCCAAAAAAATCCGCAAAAATCCTAGTTTTTGGAAACGGATGACACTGATGACGTCATAGTGTCAACTAATAAATCAGGGTAATTTTCTCTGTGCCCGGTGTTTTTTTAGCATCAGCTACGGCCCTGGACGCAAGGGTTTACAGGGTGTGGAAGAAGTGTGAACAGACCCATTAAGAGTGAACAGAAAAAAAAGTAATAAGGAGGACTTTATATTTAAATGTTTGAAGATCAAAGATAGCAGGAAAGCATTGAATTAGAAAAGAAGAAGTACTGCTGAATAAACTTTCAGCATAGAACTTACGGCTACATCTAGCCAGCTAATCTGTAAACTAATAAAATCTTGACGCCAGTCTAATATTGCGTTTAAATTCATAAAGGTATCATAGCGAAGAACTCATCCGAACAATTACCATGAAAATATTTATACAAAAACCACAGGAAGACAACCTTAGGTTGATGGGTAAGTGACTGAATATCTAAAATATCTAAGCAAATAATTTTGCTGATTCTTCTTTGAATCCTATTAAGGTGATCGAGATAAATAGCAGGTCACTGGACTATATGTCCCAGGAACCTCAGCTCTCTTTTCCTGATGTTAAGTATTAGGTTCCTTTTCGTTTCAATCCCATCAAAACTCCGCTCTCTCACCCATTTTTTTTATCATATCACCCCCAGCAAGGCGATAACGCCACTGATGCGCAGGGGGCTACGTAAGGGTAAAAAGAATGGAAAAGAGAAAGCCAGAAAACACATTCTAAACAGGGAACAAGGAATGAGCCTCTCCACCTGTTCAATAGACGTGGGTGGAGTGTGAAACGGGCGATAGTTTAGTCTGTCTACTCCAATTGAAAAAGAAATACAAAGAGAAAAGAGTGAAAAGATTGGAAAAGAGAAAACCGGAAACCGTATCCTAAACAGGAAACAAGGGATGAGCCTCTCCACCTGTTCAATAGACGTGGGTGGAGTGTGAACCGTGTGATAGTTTAGTCTATCTACTCCAATTGAAAAAAAAATAAAAAAAGAAAAGAGTGAAAAGGTTGGAAAAGAGAAAACCGGAAACCGCATCCTAAACAGGCTCAAACCTATCAAGAATGATACGCGTTGCTTTCTACTGTCTCTCTCTCTCTCTCTCTCTCTCTCTCTGTCTTGTGAGTATAAGATTCTCCAAGCTCATCTTCCTCAATAGATGTCCTAGAAACTTCAGCTGACTTTTGCTGATGTTAAGTTTCATTTTCATTCTCTTTTTCTCAGAAACCTCGTCGTTGCTCACATGTTCGATCCATGGTATCCTCAGCATCCTCCTGTATAACCACATTTCAGTTGCTTCAAGTCTCTCCTTCATCTTTGATGAGATTGTCCAGTATTCGTTGCCATATTAAAGGACAAAATCACACAAAAATCCAGTGCTCTCTTCTTTGTTTGCAACGAAATTTTCTTGTCTCTTAATACTTTACTCAGCTTCTGGAATGTATACTTGGCTTTACCAATAGGCCTTTAAATCTCAGTGTCGCAAACTCCGTCCTCTGTTAGAAAACTTTCCTGATATTTAAATTTCTGTACCTGTTTGATTTCAGTATCACAGGCTATTAGTAGTTATTTTGGGGTCTTCTTTTTACTGATGACCATGCATTCATTTTTTGTAGTTTATTTAGTCTTTTCATTTCACTTTCTTTAGCTACCTTCTATAGTAGATTTGTAATTTCCTCTCTGTGTCTGCTATCAGCACTGGGTCATCTGCATATCTTATATTGTTCACATTGTGGCCGCCAATGTCGAATCCTGGCAGGACTTCTACTTCTCTCAGAATTATCTCGCTGTCTAGGTTGAAAGGATCAGGTGAGAAGACACATTCCTTTTTTTACACCCCTTTCTATTTGTGCATATCTGCTGAACTCATTTCTTCCCCATATGCTTCCAGTACGGATTTATTTTAATCATATCACCCCAAGCAAGGCGATAATGCCACTGATGCGCAGGAGGCTACGTAAGAGTGAAAAGATTGGAAAAGAGAAAACCGGAAACTACATCCTAACCAGGAAACAAGGGATGAGCCTCTTAACCTGTTCAATAGACGTGGGTGTTGTGCGAACCGGGCGATAGTTTAGTCTATCTACTCCAATTTTAAAAAATAAAGTAAAGAGTGAAAAGACTGGAAAAGAGAAAACCGGAAACCACATTCTAAACAGGAAACAAGGGATGAGCCTCTCCACCTGTTCAATAGACGTGGGTAGAGTGTGAACCGGGCGATAGTTTAGTCTATCTACTCCAATTGAAAAAAAATAAAGAAAAGAGTGAAAAGATTGGAAAAGAGAAAACCGGAAATCGCATCCTAACCAGGAAACAAGGGATGAGCCTCTTCACCTGTTCAATAGACGTGGGTGGAGTGTGAACCGGGCGATAGTTTAGTCTATCTGTCTTTAGCCAGAATCAAGAAGCTCATTCATTACTGGAGAGGGAAGGATAAAATAAATACTGGAGGGAAAATCAAGGACTGAAATAAAAAAAAAGTTGGGAAACAAAAAACAAACTGGGGAGATTGGGAATCTCGATATGGATTGTAACCAAAGAGAATGCCGAGAACAGGCCAGGAACAAACATTACATGAACTAAGTAAATGAAAGGTGTCTATATTATTGAGTATGTGCGACACGGAAAAAAAAGAAAGACAGAAATAATGACATAATGAAGATACTGACTTTCTCTACAACTTCAAACAAAAGGTTAAGAAGGAAACCTTCATCAGCACCGGAAAGAGTGATAACTCTTGAAGTACCTGGAAAGATATTTACCTTAACATTTAGATTAATAGAAAGATTTTTAACATTTGAGACGAAATTAGCAGTAGTTGTTCTGTCAATGAAAACCGAATAATTTCTTATAAGGAAACCACTAATATTGTTATTAAAGACTAGCAGTATAGTCCGGCGTTGCTCGGGTGTAATGAAAGCTTTAAAACTAATCCATGGTCCTGGAGCTCAGACTCTATGGACGTTGGCACGAAAGACTAAAAAGCAATAGTTGTTTCCAGTTAAAGCGAAACCTTAGACTGAAAGAAAAATGAATGGATGTAAGTCAAATTTTGATTTCCTAGTATCGATATATATATATATATATATATATATATATATATATTATCGATTTTCCGCACTATTGTAAGAACGGTAACCTTGAAACTGCTGAATATCGTTTCTTATGTCTTTGTCTATGTGTGTATTAAATTTGTTTCAAATCGGACCACTCCTTCTATAACCCGATTTTTTCGATTATCGATTTTCGATATTTATCAGGGGTACCTCGACACAAAACCTACTAAGAACACTCGCAGGCGCTTATAGTACAACTGTGTAAATTTCCAAGAAAATCGGTTCAGCCGTTTCGGAGTCTATAGGTAACACAGAGAGAGAGAGAGAGAGCCAAAGTTCCATTTATAAATAAGTTTAGATGTGGAGATCTCGATGTTGATGATCCTAGATTTTGATCACAGGTCGATGGCTAGGGAGTTAAGTAAAGCACAAACTCAAATAACTGCTCGGACAATAAATACCGTAAGTTTTCTTGTAAGGAAACGACTTATATATATATATAACAAATCTACAGGTTGCGATGGGTAAATTGTCTCTATTTGCCTTGTAAAATTTTGCAAAGTAATAATAACAAAAGAACCATTCCATTTTCATTTAGAATTATCCACTTGGCAATAAATACTAAAAATAGTATTACTATTAAAGATTAGGAACACAGATATTGCTCTTCGATCCCCGCCCTGACGTCCAAGAAGTGAAGTGTAAGAAGTAACTCTGGAGGCTCGGTCAATAAATACGGTATGATTCCTTATAAGGAAACAGAAAATAATTACCATTATCATTATTAACGAAGAGAACAGATACTACACATTGATTTCAGCTCGATGGCAAGAGCTAAGAGAAAAGGGTGACTCTAATAGCACTGGCTGCTCGGTCAATAAATACCGTTTCGAATTTGTTTAATTCAATTACTCACAAATACCCCTGGGAAATGTATTAATCCAGCTTTTCTTTCTCCAGATGTGCGTTGTGTTACAGTGGATATCGGCTCGGAACGAGAAACTGGGGAGCCGAGTTCGAATTCCAGTTGAATCCATTGTATTCACTTACGCACAAATACCCTTGGGAAAGGTATTAATCCGTCTCTTCCTTCCAGTTATGGGTTAAATAGCAGGACAGATTGGGTTCTATAGCCTTGGTCGGCAACCAGTCTACCGCAGAAAGCAATGGCAACCTACTGCGGGATAATCTTCTGCCCAGTCAGTCATGTCTCTTTCGAGACATGATCGCCCAAGCGTGCAGGACAGATTATTGTGGAAATGGAATGGGTCTTTTGTTATTAATACTTTTAATTGCATTCAAGTACACTACCGGCCATAATTATTAGGCACCCCCAGTTTGAAAAAAAATTATGTATTTCATACTATTTTTAGTATTTATTGCCAAGTGTTTTCTAAATCAAAACAGAATTGTTCCTTTGTTATTATTACTTTGCAAAATTTTACAAGGGAGCCTTTGCTTCGGCCAACCCATAAGAAGAAGAAACTAGCACGGGAAAGAGAGCACAAAAACTGGACACCAGAATAGTTCATTTGATGCACATAATATTGTGCAGTGTTAAAAAAGAACAATTCTATTTTTATTTAGAATTATCCACTTGGCAATAAATACTAAAATAGTTGGTTAGCCTGCAGTCTAACGCAGAAAGTAATCGCAGTCTACTACGGGAAAATCTTCTGACTAATTAGTGATGTCCCGAAAAAGATATGATCGTCAAAGCATGTATCACGTACGGCAATTAACTGACTGCCAACCTACTGCGAGAAAATCTTTTGCCTTGTCAGTCATGTCTCTTTCAAGACATAATCGCCCACGCGTGTATCCCGTATGTTAATTAACTGATACACACTTCTGTTTTTATCATTTACTTCAAGTATTTTGTTTCTTTTCCAGAACTTCATGACAGCTTTTCAGTTTTTGATAAAAACGGAGACGGTGTGATTACAACAGAAGAAATTGGTACAGTGATGACGTCACTGGGACAACGACCAACCAGAGACGAGTTACGAGCATTGATGCATTCAGTCGACGGAAACCGTAAGTATTAGAATAAAGTAAATGCGTGACGGCATAAATGTTTTCCTTTTTACTTAAAATAAGCTTGGAAAATAAACAGTATTCTTTACACTTGGATTAACAAGACAAATTTCGGTTTTAAATATATACACTACCGGTTATAATTATTAGTCAACCCCAGTTTTTTATTTTAAAGAAAATGATATATTTCATACTATTTTAGTATTTATTATTACTCAATATGTTCATCAAATGAACTGTTCTGGTGTCCAGTTTTTGTGATCTCTTCCCCATGCTAGTCTCTTCTTCTTATTGGTTGGCCGAAGCAAAGATTTCCTGGTTGTCTTGTAAAATTGTGCAAAGTAATAATAACAAAAGAATCATTCTATTTTGATTTAGAATTAACCACTTGACAATAAATACTAAAAATATTATGAAACACATCATTTAAAAAAAAAAGACTGGGGTGGCCTAATAATTATGGCCGGTAGGGTATATGTATACATATATAGATATATATATAACAAATCTACAGGTTGCGATGGGTAAATTGTCTCTATTTGCCTTGTAAAATTTTGCAAAGTAATAATAACAAAAGAACCATTCTATTTTGATTTAGAATTAACCACTTGACAATAAATACTAAAAATATTATGAAACACATCATTTAAAAAAAAAAGACTGGGGTGGCCTAATAATTATGGCCGGTAGGGTATATGTATACATATATAGATATATATATAACAAATCTACAGGTTGCGATGGGTAAATTGTCTCTA
This sequence comes from Ascarosepion bandense, assembly GCA_037127315.1. Lineage (NCBI taxonomy): Eukaryota > Metazoa > Mollusca > Cephalopoda > Sepiida > Sepiidae > Ascarosepion > Ascarosepion bandense. Next base: position 3,356,016 of record JBBBDQ010000763.1, read on the forward strand.
TTTGCCTTGTAAAATTTTGCAAAGTAATAATAACAAAAGAACCATTCTATTTTGATTTAGAATTAACCACTTGACAATAAATACTAAAAATATTATGAAACACATCATTTAAAAAAAAAAAGACTGGGGTGGCCTAATAATTATGGCCGGTAGGGTATATGTATACATATATAGATATATATATAACAAATCTACAGGTTGCGATGGGTAAATTGTCTCTATTTGCCTTGTAAAATTTTGCAAAGTAATAATAACAAAAGAACCATTCCATTTTCATTTAGAATTATCCACTTGGCAATAAATACTAAAAATAGTATAAAATACATATTTTTTAAAAACTGGGTGTGCCTAATAATTATGGCCGGTAGTGTACTTGAATGCAATTCTGCATACGATCTAATTATATTAATATTCAAAATTTGGTTTAAAAAAATTGGTTGATTAAATATTTTGTTAGTTTGATAAGGGTAAAATGGCAGCTGATATCCAAAATGACATTCAGTCTGTTGTTAACTGGCGCAAAGGGTGACTTGTTAACTTTAACCTCTAAAACTAATCTCCTTTCTATTAATAATCTGAGAAACCACTTTCTACCTTCCATCAGTATGGCTGATGCTGACCTCCAGGAGAGTGACACGTTTCACCTTCTTAGGCTAACGTTCTCGGCTGACATGAGATGAAAACACTATATTGAATCCAACAGCTGCTACGAAACTTGGTACGCTGTGTCGTGCTAGACAATTTTTTCTCTCTAGAATCTATCTTACATATCTATATAAGTTTACACATCGTCTATTTTTTAAATATTGCAGCCACATAGGGTCGGGTGACTCTGCTGCTTATCTAGTACTCATTAAGAAAATTCAAAGAAAAATCAGCAATATTATAAGCCTTGTTCTGGCATCTCGGCTTCATCGCGGTAATGTTGCTTCCCTGTGTTTTTTCTATAAATACTTTTATGGAAAATGTTTGGCTGAGCTTTTCACTCTCGTACCTAGAATCTTTAAATTTAAGCACAGTGAGGGAAAAACTTGAAGCAACTGAAATGTGGTTCGACAGAAGAATACTGTGGATATCATGGATAGAGCATGTGGGCAATGATGAGGTTTTGGAAAGGATAGAAACGAAAAAGAAATTAATGCTGGGCATCAGGAAAACTGCTAAAGTTTCTGGGGCATGTGATGAGGAAAGAGTGTTTGGAGAATCTGAAAGTCACAGGTCAGATAGCGGAAACAGAGACAGGGGAATACAGCGGATAGCATATTTGACGGGCCCGAGCAGGTGAATGGCGGAGCGGGTTTTGGGTGTCGCAACAGTGGAAAGCATGCTAAGAGCAACCAGGGATAGTGAGACGTGGAGGGCCATGATGGCCTACGTTCTGAAGGGACATGGCACATAGAAGAAGAAGAAGAAGAAGAAGAAGAAGAAGAAGAAGAAGAAGAAGACTAGATTGGTTTTGAGATCTCATCAATTTACAGTTGAGTTAGCAAGCTGTGACAGTAAATTCTATGATAAAAGTTTTTTTTATCTCGCACTTCTCATGTGTAGGACTCTCTTTCGGCTCCTTGCTTTCCATCCAACTTTAATATGCAAAAATTTAAATGCAATATCAATCGCTATCTAATGTTCTCCTGATTACTCTTCGTCTGTACTCAATTCTTAGTAAAGTTTCTGTTGTTTAATTCTTCCAAAATCAATAGCACTGTGTGGCTCGTGGGTCTTACTGATTAATAGAAATTAATTAGAAGGGTCCGAACCTGTAATTCCCTATATGCACCATGTTATCTTTTTCTTCATGAGAAAGTAGAAATTATTAGATTCAAAAACAGAATTAACTTATAAAACCAAAGGAATGAAATTCCTATTAACTGTAGACATAGTTCACCGTTTTCCTTACCATATGAGTAGTAATGTTATGAATAACTATAGACTATTATTACTGTCGTCAATTATTTTTATCTTTATTTACTGGGTATTTAATCTAGCATAGATTGTCAAGTTAATATTGTATAGTTTTGATTCCTAAGGCTTTGATTTCACACGGACTTTAATTCGTTATTATTATCTAACTTGTGTGTATATATGTATTTTTCTATGTTTGTGCTTGATTGAATTTATATAAAAATATATATAACCGAGCACAGGAGTTGTCTATGTATAAATGCGTGTATGTATGTAGGTTTATGTACTAGTATGGATATGTTGATTTACATATTTGTTTATACGTAAATATTAAATATCTTCACGAAATAGCATAGTAAGAATTTAAAAAAATGTTTCCAAACTTAATAAAAACGAACTTTTTCCATCAAAATATTTATATTATTATTAAGAGGAAAGATCAAAGTATTTTATTTCTTTTAAATTTTTGAATCCCTTCTAACACGTTCGAAATTTAGGTGAAAAATCTTGTTTTTGATTTTAGTTAGCTGGTAACCAAATCGTTACGAGAGTTTACAATAGAAAACGTAATGTTACATAACTCAGTATTTTTAGGTGACAAACAAATTAATTTGTAAACTAGCGGAATCCGTGGAATTTCCACGGAAGGATAATTATGATTTCCTGGAAAAATTTTACTTTGTCATACTACAAATGATACTAACGTCTTAATAAATATAACAAAAATAATAACATTTTTTTAAAAGAATTGTTTTCTTTTTTCTTTTTATTATTATTAAATAATTTACTAATATATATGTAATATAACAATCTGGCCCCACCCGAGGAAGGCTGATGCAAGCGAGGGTGTTTCCGGTCGTTGAAAGGAACGGATGTTTGTTTGACCTTATTTCAGGCAGTAGCGGAAATGGCTACAGAGGCAAACAGAACAGGTGACTCTGAGAATTACGTGGGCGTGCGTGGGCGAGGCAAAACCGGAAGAAAAAGTCCCGGTTCTGGAAGATTATATAAAGACCTCGTCACACGGATTCGCCAGAGTAGTAGTAGTAGAGGAGCGACAGAGATCGGCCGGTGAAGAGAGACACAACTACACTCCCGTCAACCCATTTGAAGCGCGCTCTCTCAATTCTCTGTTCCCTATTCTACACGGTCCATCGTCATTAATAAAAATATAACTTCATATTTTTATATATATGCGTGTTTGTTGTTTGTCGATATATAACATATAAAGTTTTACAAATATTTTTTAAATCTTCAAAGAAATGATTGCGAGTAGACATTTTAGTTAAAAATTGATGATTATGTTGCCTATTTAAAATTGAAAAGTTTAATAAAAATCATTTTATTAATAATCGAATTTTTTTCTTCTTCAGCGTATGATGTCCTTAATAGTTATTATTTATTCCAACAATTAAAAGCTTATAAAATTAAATTATATCAGAGTTTTATTGCTTTTATTTTACTCTTCGGAGAAGATTTTCGGTTAATGATTGCAAACTTAAAAAAAAAGTTGATTTATATTCCCCAATGAGTCCTGCGTTGAACAAATGAAACAAAAGTTAGCCATCAATATAAAATTTATTAAAATTTCATGGACTTATGTGGAGGGGGCAGGTAACAGAGGTAAAAAATATTTTATCAAGATTTAAAAAAAATAATAATTTCAAACATAATTTCATACATTTGTGAATGAGTACTGATAGCTTCATTAAAATCCGACAATTATTTGATTTTTGCGAGAATTTCCAAATTAATGTTTGTCACCGAAAAAAGTGGGTGATGCAATCATTACGTTTCCAGTGTAAAACAGTCGTAACGTTTCTTTAGCCGCTAACTCAAATCAAAACAAAACTTCCTGAGAAAATTTCGAAAATGTTAGAAGGGATTAAAAAATTTTAAAAAAATAATTAAAGTTACTTTAGAGGCTCCTTTGTCCGTTGTAAACAGAACAGACCAAATGAGTAATGGCCAAGGGTGTAAAAGAGGCCATAAATCCGTGATACGACAACAAACCTACCTATTTTTATTGTACAGTGCACACACATATACACACAGCTTAAGCTGCTGCTGCTACGGTAATGCTATAGACTTTCTCCTTTTACCTTCTCTCTCTTTATTACCCTTCCGTTTAGCAAAGGTGAGAGAAAGGCTGAGAAGTGTAGCATTTAAAAAGATTGAGGGGAAGGAAAAGCTCGTATAGAGAGTAAGTGGCGTAACGGACGGACGAACTAAGTAACTAATTAAATAAGGAAGGAACAAGCAGAATTATTATATGATTCTTGCAAAAATTAAATAATTGTCGGATTTTAATGACACTTTCAGGTCTTATTCACAAATGAATGAAATTATTTTATAAGTTATTATTTTAAAAAATAATGGTAAAATATATATTTATATATATATTACACCTGTTACTCCGTACCACGTAAATTCATGAAATTTTAAGAAAATTCAATTTTGTTTGGCAAACTGGTTTTATTATTTAAATGCAAGACTTGCTGGGGAATATGAATCATCTTTTTTTTTTTAACATTTTGCCTTTATTTTCGAAAATCTGCTCCTGATAGTAAAATAAAAATTTAATAAAACTATGACATTATTTAATTTGATAAGCTTTTAATTGCTTTAATAAATAATATTTATTAAGGACATTATAGTCTGAAGAAAAAAAATTCGATTAGTAATGAAATTTTAAAAGAATTGTTTTCATCTTTTTATTAGATTAAAATATATATTAAATATAAAAATATTTTTAAAATACTAAAAAGATTTGTTCTTGGTTTATTAACTTATTAAGTGAATATTTTATTTAATCATCTAAGATTGAAAAGTTTATACAAATCATCGTGACTTCGTATTTTGAAAATAATTAGAACATTTTTTGTCTATTTGAAGCATTTTTGGATGACAGTTTTTATGTGTACATTAAAAGGTCATGTGTTTCACGGTTTCTTGCCTTTAGAAGACAAAAGTTTCGACAATTATGTCACTTGTGATCACCATACACATGTCTCACATCTGTCCAACTGTCATCATACTTCAAATACGGTGAAAAGGTTAGAAAGTTCAACTCTGTGTTTAAGAAATAGTTTTATTCCAAATTTCATGCTATGAATAAGTAATACTTGTGTAAATCAGATTAATTTAACATTAAATTTGCTAATCTTCTAAAAATGTGTCACAGATGTATATTTTATTTTTGTATGATTTTTGAAATCGAGAATCAACTTTTCTTTACTAATGCATCGATCGCTCAAAAATGGCCGAAAAATTGAAAGTTTAAAAATAATGAAAAAAATTAGGTTCCAATCATTATAATTTCTATGTGAAATACATCAGAGTATTTTGCTTACTGGAAATAGTAAATGTAATAATTTAGCGTTCAATTAAATCTAAAAGAAACTTTTTCAAGGAAACTTTTTTTATTTTTAAAAATTAGTTTTAAAAGTAAGTTATCGAAAATGAGTGGAGGTATCTAGTATATATATATATATATATATATATATATATATATATATGTGTGTGTGTGTGTGTGTGTGTGTGTATTTATGTGTGGGTGTTTATGTGTATATTATCGTGTATTTATGCATAGTTGTGTACAAGTGAATCCGTGTATATGGATATTTTTGTATATAATGCTTTGTTGGGTTTTTGTGTGTGTACACATTTACTTTTGCCTTGTGAATTTGCATGCTTATATATTTAATTATATTTATATGTTTATGCATTGGAATATGTATGTGCATGTGTGTATAGTAGTATATCAAATCTAATCTAAACTTATTTATAAATGGAACTTTGTGTGCGTCTGTGTGTGTGTCCGTTACCTATAGACTCCGAAACGGATGAACCGATTTTCCCGAAAATTTACACAGTTGTACTATAAGCGTCTGCGAGTGTTCTTAGTAGGTTTTGTGTCGAGGTACCCCCGATAAATATCGTAAATCGATAATCGAACAATTCGGGTTATAGAAGGAGTGGTCCGATTTTAATCAAATTTGATACACTCATAGACAAAGATACAAGAAACGATATTCAGAAATTTCAAGGTTGCCTTTCTTACAATAGTGCAGAAAATCGATAATATATATATATATATATATATATATATATATATATATATATATATATAAGACAAGATGTTTGTGTGTGTGTCTGTTTATCTGCCTGTATGTCTGTATTTTTTTCAGCCCTTTTATTTTAGTTTTTGCTTCGGGTTTGGCTCTAAGTAGGTATAATTGTAGTTCTTAGTCTCAGCGATGATACCATTTACCCAGAGGACTTATTTAGCCTTCAAAATTCAGTTTATGACGAAAAAACTTATTCGATATCGATACCAGGAAATTAAAATTTGAGTTACATCCATTCATTTTTCTTTCAGTCTTTCGTTTTAACTGGAAACAACTATTGCTTTTTAGTCTTTCGTGCCAAAGAGTCTGAGCTCCAGGACCAAGGATTAGTTTTAAAGCTTTCATTACACCCGAGCAATTTATAAGTCTATCGGTGATAATTTATTTCATGAATATTTTAAGAATATTCAACTCATCAGACCAATTTTTGTTGTTGGGAGAGGGAGTTAGATATACAATGCAAATTTTTTAACGCAGATGTCATGATTACAATGTTGCATTTACAAACCAGACAATAAGATAACTTTGGATTGAACTTTGTATTAAACATTTTTAAATAGAGGACAGTAAATTTAATGACCGTATTTAAAATAGATAAACTGAATTGTTAGATTTTTATGTTATTTTTGACGGTAGTAATAATATCTTCGTTTTATAAATATGATCGATTTGGTTTCATGACAATGATATTAATATTCATTTTTAAAATATATTAGTATGACAACAATGTTAATGATGATAAATAATAATAATAATAATAATAATAATAATAATAATAATAATGTCAGAGAAAAAGAGAGAAAAATTTGGAAAAGCTAAAGATTTTGGTTTTTGCCTTCAGATAGTGGTACTATTGAATTTGAAGAATTTCTTGAGATCTTCGCCCGCAAGTTGAACATTGACCCCGAGAAAGAATTGCACGAGGTATTTAGCGTCTTCGACCAGAATAAAGATGGATTTATCTCCCCTCCTGAGTTATTTGCAGTACTGACAAAATTAGGCGAACTTATTACACAGGTAAGTAAACAAAGAAAAAATAAAATTTGGACATTGTTTTTAAAATTTGATGATGAATTGATAGAAAGGGACAGGCATGAAACTGATACTTTATTTCGACAGATGCAAATAAGGTGTCTGCATCTGTTAAAGCAAGAGATGCTTTTTACTTTTAGCCCATTCTGAAAATTTGGATAGGATTTACGTTAAATTCTTTACAGAAAAGGATGTATGAATCTTTTGCTTTCGTGCGATTTTGAAAATAAAATGAGGATTTACAGTAAATTCAAGAAAGAAAAGTTGGGAGAATATATGAATCACTTTCAACAAGAATTAAGAATTACAAAGAAAAGATACAAAATGAATATTCAGGGATTTTTAAAGTCACTCATTGTCATTTATTTTTTCATTACAAGTAACGCCAGTTTAGCAGAAAACTTATGATTTTTTATTTAAGTATACACATAAATACACACCCAAATATATATATATATTTTTTTTTGTTTCCGGTACAAGATTTTTTCCATTCTATGCTTGACTGGGGTTGACAATGCATGTCTCAAACTGACATGTTGAAATAGCTATCCCCTCTACATGTGATCTGAATTTATAGATATATATATTCTCTAATTTGTCTGGTTCACACTCCCCATTTCACTTGCAAGCATTAGAAACACACATTAGATCTATGAGGCTTTCTCTCTGCAAAAAGAGAGATTGTCTACTTGGATTGTACATTATTATTTGTACATTATTATTATTATGTACATTATTATTTATTATGTACATTATTATTTGTACATTATTATTTATTATGTACATTATTATTTATTATGTACATTATTATTTGTACATTATTATTTATTATGTACATTATTATTTATTATGTACATTATTATTTATTATGTACATTATTATTTGTACATTATTATTTATTATGTACATTATTATTTATTATGTACATTATTATTTGTACATTATTATTTATTATGCACATTATTATTTATTATGTACATTATTATTTATTATGTACATTATTATTTGTACATTATTATTTATTATGTACATTATTATTTATTATGTACATTATTATTTGTACATTATTATTTATTATGTACATTATTATTTATTATGTACATTATTATTTATTATGTACATTATTATTTGTACATTATTATTTATTATGTACATTATTATTTATTATGTACATTATTATTTGTACATTATTATTTATTATGTACATTATTATTTATTATGTACATTATTATTTATTATGTACATTATTATTTGTACATTATTATTTATTATGTACATTATTATTTGTACATTATTATTTGTACATTATTATTTAGCGCTTGTCCCTCCCCACTTTTTCCCCTTTTCATAACCTTTCATTTTCATTTTTAATTATTTTAATTTCATTTTTAATTATTTTAATTTCATTTTTAATTATTTTAATTTCATTTTTAATTATTTTAAAAGGGATGAAATAAATTTTCAGTTGATCCTGATGTAGCTTGAGAGTAAAACCGGTCGGCCATTTTTCGTTGTCTTATTTTAATTTTCCATCTAGAAAATGCCTGCAAGTTAGATCACTGGTGCCGCCTAAGCACGAATTTACACGAGATACTAGATTAGCAACTAGGTCCCACCCTTTTACAGTTAAACAAATAAGATGTAACCGTAAATTCTACTCCAACAGCTTCTTTTCTCGCGCTTCCCGCCTGTGGAACTCCCTTCCAGAAGTCTGCTTTCCCGACAGTTACAATCTCCAGGTGTTTAAATGTAGGGTCAATAGACACCTCCTACCACACTAACTCCCAACTATTCTCACAACACTCTCATCTACCCAACCCTCATTCTCGGTATCCTCACCCGCCTATCACCCACCCTCTGTTATTTCCTATATTTAATCAGCCTTTCTCCACTCTACGTAGCCCCCTGCACAGTAGTGGCAGTGACATGCCTTGCTCGGAGTGAAACGCTTATAAAAAAAAAAAAAAAAACTTACTGTAAGACACACACACACACACAGACACACACACACACACACACACACACACACACACACACATATATATATATATATATATATATATATACATGATAGAATAAATAAAAAGTAAAGTAGGAAAAGTGGTTTAATCTAACTTGCTTAACTTTAAAGCTTCTTCAGGGATCGAGTTAAAGATTTTTAAGACATTAGAGATCAAATTAAAATGAACATTTTTTACAAAGAGATCGTATACTAGAATGTTGTTTTGAAGTTGATTCGTATTGGTCAGATATGTATCACGTGTATTAAAGCAATATATGCTTATTTTTAAACGTACATATGTGTAAAACATTTGTATGTGTATGTATGTACAGAAACGTTTGTTTGTTTACATATCTGCTTGCGTAATAATACGTCTTGTCTTATCAAAAATTATATATATATATAATTTTCGATTTACAATCTTATGGTAAATGTTTCTCCTTGCTCTTTCTCTTCTTGCTTTAATATATTCTAAATATTATATATTAATATGTACTTTTTAATGTGTCCGTTTTCAAAGCTATTATGAAATGTTAAAGCCCCCAAAATGATTGAAATAAATTTCTTTCTTTTCTGAAATGACCTCAAAGCTAGGTCTGATCCATGTTTTAACATAGTAAACAATGATTTAGGAGAATTTCTACAGTTGCTGTACGAACTGCTTCATTTATAAAGAGTGAAACAAAGCAAAAAGCTGACCTTCCAAAGGTCAACGGAAATTAAATGTTTCTTCCCTAATCACATTCAATCCATACAAGGTAGTAAAGCCATTAAGACACAAGGAGTTACTGAGTGAGAAAGAATAAAAAAGAAAGATTAGTAAAGAGTGAGAACAATAGAAGAGTTATGTAGAAGGCAGTAGATATCAACTGACATTGCATTTAAATGATTGAAGATCAAAGCTGAGTGGAATGCAAGAATCCTGAAAAGAGTTCCACAAGCGAAAGAAGAAACTATAAGCATAGGACTTATAATATGAGAAGAAAACATAATTAAGAAGAAAGAATAATAAAAGAACAAGAATTTAAGAAGACAGAAAATAATGATTGACATTGAATTAAAATTTTTGAAGATCCAAAACAAGAAGCTGGAAGAGAGTTCCACAAGCGGGAGAAGTAACTGTTAGCATAGGACTTATAATAATATGAGAAGAAGAAAACATAAATAAGGAAAGGGAACAATTAAAGAACAAGAATTTAAGAAGACAGAAAATATCGATTGACATTCCATTTAAATTTTTGAAAACCAAAGTTGAACGAAAAGCAAGAAGCTGGAAGAGTGTTCCACAAACGAGAAGTGCGAGAAAAGAAATAGTATAGAACTTACAGCTACATCTATTCAATTGTAAAATGATGAGACCTCATTGATAATCTAGTACTGCGCTTAAATTCATACAATTTAGGTAACAGCAAAACGTTCATCCGAACCATTAGCATGAAAATATTTTCAGTAAAACAATAAATATTCATTACAGCTGGGAGAAAGTGTCTGAAGCCATACTCCAGTTAGGACCAATAATATTGCCGATTCTGATTTGTGTTTTATCAAGAATCTCGAAAAATACAGCAAAAGCACTGGAACATTTGCAGGGAAAACCGAATTTTAAACGATTCTCAAGTCAGACAAACCGTTATTTGATTCTTAGAATTCAATTCTGGATAGGCATAAAACATTTTTAAAAGTCGGCATCCAGTAACTTGATCTTCGGATCAACTTACCTATATGAACCAATTTTTGGCAAATGAATTTCATTAGGTAAAATTATCGCGTAAATCTATCTAAGTCTTTTCATCTCTCTCTCTCTCTCTCTCTCTCTCTCTCTATATATATATATATATATATATATATATATATATAAACATATTTACGGAAATTAACGAAATTTAACGAAACTTGGTTATAAGCAACCGACAATTTGTAATGAATTATTTTGGACATTATTTTTTACCGATACTCGTATTTAAGTAGATATTCTGTTTTTAATTAAACAGTATTTTATATTTATATCTACCGGCCTGATTATTTCACGATAAATTTTTATTGCGAAAATGTGTGCTATCCAGGTTCGAATCCTGCTGGATAGCACACATTTTCGCAATAAAAATTTAAATATGAGTATCGATCAAAAATAATGTTCAAACAAATCATTTCAAATTGTAGGTGGTTTATAACCAAGTTTCGTTAATCTTCGTTAATTTCCGTAACATGTTTACATTACGATACATTTCAGAGCAGATATGGTTGTTGCGATGAATCGAAAATTGTGTTATATATATATTTTTTTCTAAACATATACTGTTATATATAAGAGACAAGGAATGTCTGTTATGTTTAATCATGAGCCATTCTAAACGTCGTATTTTGGCTTTAATTTCAGTTGAAAATAAAGACAAACATTCTCCAACATTTGGATAATTTTTTATTAATTTGGTTCTAAGCTTTCGGCTCACATGATGGTGTGGTAGATGTTACTGTATTGCCGTCTTAATAACCTCTCTGAAGATAGCTCAATTGAGCCGAAAGCTTAGAACCAAATTAATAAAAAATTATCCAAATGTTGGAGAATTTTTGTCTTTATTTTCAACTGAAATTAAAGCCAAAATACGACGTTTAGAACGGCTCATGATTAAACATAACAGACATTCATTGTCTCTTATATTTAACAGTATATGTTTAGAAAATTATTTGCTGCCTCGATACACACACACTATATATATATATATATATCATTATCCTTACGCATGTTAGTGTTTGGTGCATAATGCTTCCATGAATATATTGAAGGAACTGTTAGTGTGTATGCACTGAAGAGAGAGAGAGAGAGAGAGAGAGAGAGAGAGAGAGAGAGAGTAGTATTCGTTTTGTTTTCATTTTTCTTTGTTTCCCTTTTTTCTCTCATAGGAGGAGGCAGAAGAAATGGTCAAAGAGGCCGATTTAAATGGCGACGGCAAAGTCGATTATAGCGGTAAGACAAATTTATTGCTTTATCAGTCAACCAAAGTGCACCATTCTTAAGATTCTACATCTTTCGAGATCTGATAAAAAACTGGAATTTCAAATGCTGCTTTTCAAGACAAGAATAACATTAAGCATTATTAAGTTGAATTATAGACAAGTTCTATTTAAATTTAATTTATTAGCTTCAAATTAAAACTAAACAAAAGCGTCCAGAAAGATTTTTTCATTTTTTAAATTCATTTCAAATTTTAGGTATCACGTTTCTTGGGAGATACCTATATTACTGTAAACATTACAATAAAAATGATTCTTTCCTAGTCATGGAAAATATTCGAAGTGAGGAGTCATATTGGCTATTCCCTTTCTTGAAATCATTTAGAGAGAGGGAGTCTCTGTGGCTATAACTTTAACTAAAATACATGGATGCTCCGTATCTGAAGTGATTCAGAGGTAAGGGATCGCTAAGGCTGTTTCGTTCTTCTTCTTCTATGTGCCCTGTCCCTTCAGGACGTAGGCGATCATGGCTCTCCACGTCTCCCTATCCCTTGTGGCTCTTAGTATGTTTGCTCCTGTTGCTCCTGGCAACCCCCGTTCCGTCATCCACCTGATCAGGCCCTGCAAATATGTTATCCGCTGCCTTCCTCTGTCTCTCCTTCCTTCTATCTGTCCAGTCAGTATCAGGTTCTCCCGGCTCTCCTTCCTCATTGCATGTCCCAGGAACTTCAGTTGTCTCTTCCTGATGCTCAGCATCAATTTCCTTTTTGTTGCCATTCTTTCTAACACCTCGTTGTTGCTTGTATGCTCAGTCCATGATATCCGTAGCATCCTTCTGTAGAATTCTTTCTTTTTCGTTATCTGTTACAAATTACAGGAAGCGATTCACTGTCGCTGTCCCATGATCTGAAATCATTCAAATCGGGCTAGTCAACACGGATGTTCATTCAGAGAGGGAGGGACTTGGCTGTTCCATTATCAGAAACATTACGAAGAAAAGAAGATTACGGTGTGCCTGTACTGTTATCTGAAATCATTTGCAAGTCACTGTGGCTATTCAGTTATCTGGTATCATTCGAAGGGAGAAAGGATTCGTTCTGGTTGTTCCCAAATCGCTTGACATTCAAAATGAAATGCGTAATTTTAATCTTTTTTTGCACATGATTGGCAGATGGTCACTCGCACATTAAACGCTTGGATAAATATTAATACATACTTGAAATATTTTATTGGCTGTGATGTTTTCTGTCCGGTTCTTGTGTTTTTCCATCACCAAAAGCGCTGGTTGGTTTTTACTCCAGCGGTTAGTACTAATTTTGTTGTTTGCTGTGCATCATGAACTCATTTTTTCTTCATGTTCTTTGTATGATTGAACTCCTTGTTTACCGACTGCATTTATCCTGTTCTCCTTTTCACAATGATGACAGTTTCGTGTTTGCTATCTAATATGCTATAAAACTTACATCTTTCTTATTCATATAACTTTGCCACGTGTACTACTATAGTTACAAAGTTGAATGGTTTCTCTTTTAGAAGACTAAGTCCAATATGTACCACTACCCAAGATCACATTTCATGTCTTCGTCTAGTATTAGTCCTACTCCTCTTTCTTCTCCCCTCCATACGTCATTTATGAAGTTTCTCATTATTTAATTATGTATTTTCATGTACACACATCAGTTTTATGCCTAGCCCTTTCATTTGTATTTTTTATATTTTATCTTATACATTGATACAATGTCCTTCCATTGTATGTCCTGTTGTTGGGTTATTGTCAGGTGATCATTTTTCACACCGTTTTTTTTGTAATACTTGTTTGGCAGAGTTAATGTTTTTACTGCGAAGATCATTGGTATTATTTCCCGTTGCCTCCTCCGCAGTGATTTTATTGAGACATCACTTGAACTCCTACATTTTTTGACATTTTTCACACCTTCCGATTTCTGTCAGGTTCACTTTTCCTCCAGCAATGTTACTATCTATCTATCTATCTATCTATCTATCTATCTATCTATGTAGAAAGAAAATGTTGATACTGACACGCGTGGTTGAATACTGATTTTCAGGCAACAAATGTATCTGTTGAGTGGATTGTGCAATAGGGATCACGTTACCATAAATATTAATATATAAAACGCTCAGACAGATGTTTGTGTGTGTTCCGGTGTTCCGGTGTATTCTGAGTATTCGGTGTATTTTGTGTATTTATTATTCAGTAATCTGTGTGTTCCGGTGTTACATACTCTACATTCAGTGTTCCGGTGTATTCTGGGTATTCTATATTCAGAATTCAGTATTCGGTGATTTACATCATTACGGTTGTACGTCATTGTTTTTGTGTAAATTACTCGAGAAAATTATTATGTATTATTCGAAGGATTCTTTCGTACGTTACGCGAAGATACCAAAATATTAAAACTCACAAATAGCGAGTTACCAGTTCCCTTTAGATTAACGTTACGAAAACTAACGTTATAGAAATGGCGACAAAAATAACGTTCACGATAACGTTATAAAACTATCTATCTATCTATCTATCTATCTATCTATCTATCTATCTATCTATCTATCTATCTATCTATCTATTTCGACCTGTTCATATCTATCTATCTATCTATCTATCTATCTATCTATCTATCTATCTATCTATCTATCTATCTATCTATTTCGACCTGTTCATATCTATCTATCTATCTATCTATCTATCTATCTATCTATCTATCTATCTATCTATCTATTTCGACCTGTTCATATCTATCTATCTATCTATCTATCTATCTATCTATCTATCTATCTATCTATTTCGACCTGTTCATATCTATCTATCTATCTATCTATCTATCTATCTATCTATCTATCTATTTCGACCTGTTCATATCTATCTATCTATCTATCTATCTATCTATCTATCTATCTATCTATCTATTTCGACCTGTTCTATCTATCTATCTATCTATCTATCTATCTATCTATCTATCTATCTATCTATCTATTTCGACCTGTTCATATCTATCTATCTATCTATCTATCTATCTATCTATCTATCTATCTATCTATTTCGACCTGTTCATATCTATCTATCTATCTATCTATCTATCTATCTATCTATCTATCTATTTCGACCTGTTCATATCTATCTACCTATCTATCTATCTATCTATCTATCTATCTATCTATCTATCTATCTATTTCGACCTGTTCATATCTATCTATCTATCTATCTATCTATCTATCTATCTATCTATTTCGACCTGTTCATATCTATCTATCTATCTATCTATCTATCTATCTATTTCGACCTGTTCATATCTATCTATCTATCTATCTATCTATCTATCTATCTATCTATTTCGACCTGTTCATATCTATCTATCTATCTATCTATCTATCTATCTATCTATCTCCCTATCATAGTCTGTTCATAGACAGACAGATATCGCACTCTGTTCATATCTATTTATCTATCTATCTTATAACAGTTTGTAGTGTATATCTACCATTACAATATTTATATTTAGGATTCAGCACAACGCATGATTGTGTAGCACTCACTTACTAGAGGTCAGAAATAATACTACCTAAACATATTAACTTTGTCTTCTTCTCCCTCCTCTTCTCCAGGTGCTTCCACCTAGGTCACGAATCCCAGAAATCCCTTCATCTCTAATTCCCTCTCTTTCTCTCTCTCTCTGGCCCATCCCTATTGACCAACAACTAGTAGCAGTTCAGTTTTCTTTTTAGTTTCTCAAAAGATTGCACACCAGCCAAACGTGCTAGTCCCGCCAGCAGACATTTTTGCCAGCCACGAGGGACTCACACAAAAATGTAGACGAAGTTAAATAAAGTTTGTTTTAACAGGTTAATATTTGTATCTCTTAATTATTATCCAAAACATACGAGGTACAAATATTACAATTGATTAAACAAAATGCATGACTCAGAAAATAAGACATAAGATAACAACGACGCCAGAGTAACCATAATAAATATGTGTTGGGACGCCCGCGCCTATTCGGCTATAATGGACTATTCCATTACTATGTAAAGTAATGGTGGCATCTACGTAGGAGACTGTGCCGAGCAGCCGATCGACAAGTCAGTCGTAGACATCCGGTGACGACCCGGAAGTACCCATTGCTCATACTACGTCTTACGACGGTTGAGTCGATTAACCTTTATTCTTGTATTGGATACTAATAACCTTTGTAAATACTATTTTCACGGAATACAACAATTAACCTATTCCTGCTGTTGAGTTATTTATTCTTACTCACGACACAACAGTGGCGACGAAGATTGTCGACACAACAATATGTATTAACAATAATACAATTAATCGAGAGAAGCATGTAAATTACTGTAGAATTCAATAGAAGGAGAAAGAGTTTTCTCCCATAGACTGTAGAGAAAGTTAAATATTTATTGGAAGGTTGATTGGAATAAAGTTCTGAAAAGAAGAATAATGTACATACTCTTCTGAGTTAATTGTGGAGTTTCCATTAGAGTTTGTATTGGGAAATATGTGTATATATGCATATATGTGTAAGAAATACATTTGCGCCATCGATCGCTACCTGCAATCGAGTGCAGGTGTGTATGAGTGAGAATTATACGCATGTCCCACAACTACCTTGAGCTGGGGCCTCACGAAAGCACCACGTGGAAATGCGCTGATTATGTGGACGTGCGGGATATGCAGGAAAATAGGATTTACCAGGTGAACACAGCAAGATCAGTTATGATAAACCAATCACTATCCGCTAACGTGGCGTGTCTCGCGGATGAAAACACGCATGTTTTAAAGCGTAGGTGTGTACATAATAATGTTTTACAAGCTGTTGAATATAACATGTTGAATTATGTGTATGTATGTAGGTGTGAATAGTGATATCCTACAAGTCTGTTCAGAGATATATTGCCATTTGGTGTGTTCATATCTATCTATCTATCTATCTATCTATCTATCTATCTATCTATCTATCTATCTATCTCAGTCTGTTAATATCTATCTATCTATCTATCTATCTATCTATCTATCTATCTATCTATCTCAGTCTGTTAATATCTATCTATCTATCTATCTATCTATCTATCTATCTATCTATCTATCTATCTATCTATCTATCTCAGTCTGTTAATATCTATCTATCTATCTATCTATCTATCTATCTATCTATCTATCTATCTCTCAGGCTGTCTGTCTGTCTGTCTGTCTGTCTGTCACTTTTTGTATATCATTCTCTGTGCATGTCTATTTTTAAAATCGCTCAAATTGTTTTATTTAATGTTATACTAAATATTATTTATATTAATCATCTATATTTATTTCATTTTTCAGAATTCAAAACAATTTTGAAATGGAAATGAAACAAAAATACGTCACAATGGAAATCATCAAATTCATACATATAAACGGACTTTTAAAATGCCATTTTTCAAATAACTTGTTTGTCAACAAAGTGCTGGCTACAAGACGCATATTTATTCAATTGTACAATTGTCATATTAAAAATTCATTAAATGAATGAATCATGGTAACAACGCTAATATTGATTAATAACGATTATTCATCATTGTATAAATATAAGAAACGTTACATTTTATTCTTTCAAACGTTATTTTTAGTAGATATGCTTATTTGAAAGAAATATGGGTACCCTCGAAAAATATTCTCGACGTGCTGTAATGGCTATCAAGCTTGTATCGCTAGAATCATTAAAATTGAGTAGAGAGTTCGATCCTCACTGAGAACCTCAAGCTTGTGGCCATGTGCCACTTCTATGCTGTGCTTAGAAAATCACTTCCACAAATAACGTTCGCAGCAACAAAATGTCGGTTTAAAAGTCAAGTTTCTTGAGAAAATAGTGGTGACCAGTGCCCATAATTCTTATATATATATATAGATCCAAAAGGATGATCAGATAAGTAAATCCCAAAAACCCGATCCTATTAATATTAATTTCATTTGAATTTGAATGAATAAAGTTTTGGTTTCAGTCGTTGCTGAAGAAGTGAGGAATTTCTCGTAGAAATGGCTATCGAACGGATTTAAATATCGAAATTTGTGTTTGTATATATAACTTAGAATATTTGGTCTTTAAGTTAGGGAAATTCCGATAGAGACGAACTCAAATGAACTCAGTGTTAAATTTATTTATTTAATTTAACAGAGCTAAAAAGTTTCAGCAGAAATTTTTTTTAGATATTCTACAAGTGAAAAATATCTAAAGTTTTTTTCTAGTATATATATATATATATATATGTATATATATATATATATATATATATTCAAATTCAAATGAAATTAATATTACTAGGATCAGGTTTTTGAGATTTACTTATCTGATCATCCTTTTCGATTTAATATATATATATATATATATATATATATATATATATATCGGAGTGAGTACAGTTAATCAGTTAATTTCAAGCTGGGACATAAATTTCTTAAATTAGTAGAGAAGCACTTTCCCAAAAATAACCCTCTGAGCAAAATCCTCAATAAAAATACCATAAAATTAAGTTATAGCTGTTCTAATAATCTAGAAAAAATAATCAAAATGCATAACCCCAAAATATTAAAAATACACAGCAAAAATAAATACAATACTAATACAAGTCCGTCCCATGATAACAACCTCTGTAACTGTAGAAACCCCTACCAATGCCCCATGACCAATAAATGTCTGACGAAATCTCCGATATATATGTGTTCGATTTCATCCATAGAAAATCCTAAAGATGAAAAAATATATATTGGGAGTACCATGAACGTATTTAAAAAGCGCTTTTACAATCACCTCTCATCCTTCAATAACAAAGAAAAACGAAACATGACATCTCTCTCCAAATACTTTTGGAAATTAAAAGACGAAAATAAAACACCTAAGGTCAAATGGGAAATCCTCAAACAAGCAAGAATAGCAAAATCTATAAAAGAACCATGCTTTCTTTGCCTTCAAGAAAAAAATAGATATCCTTAATTATATAAATAGTAACAAGCTTTTAAATCAGAGGCACGAAACCACAGTAAACTGCAAGTACATTAGGGACCTAACCCTACAATCATGCTAAGAAATACTAGGAGTTTGCTTAGATATTCTTATTATAAAAGATTAAAAATGCTATAGTAAAAATCGATCCAATAAATCCTTAAAGGAAGGTCTAATACCCACAAAAACATCTAAATAAATAAAACGTAAAATTAAAGAAATAAACAAGCTCCCAAACTATTACTAAAGTCTACAGCAATTACCTTACTTACCGCAATAACTTTACTTAAATACAAAAATATTCCGTACTGGAAAAATCAAAATTAAACGAAACAAATGTCTCCCAAACTCGAAAAAGAATCAAAATTCATATATTCAAAATTAAAATTAAATATACTACTTCCGAATAATTATATCATACACAAAAATAAACTGTAAGCACACTGAAGATCTAACCCTACAATCATGCTAAAAAATACTGGAAATTTGAGTAGATATTTTTATTATAAAAGATAAAAAATGCTATAGAAAAATCGATCTAATAAATCCTTAAAGTAAGATCTAATAACCGCAAAAATATCTAAATAAATAAAATATATAAAAAATTAAAAGAAATAAATAGGATTCCAAACGATAATTTATAGAAAAAATAAAAGAATTAAAAGAAAAAACCGATCCTCTAAACTCAAAATTAAGATTAAACATACAACTTTATATAAAAAAAAACTGATTAAATACTAATTTGCATTTACTTCCTAAAAAATACAAGTTTAGATTTCTTGAAATAACTTCACCTGAATACAATAATACTCCAAACATGAATATAAAATAAAAAAATATAAGAAAAAAACCCTATCCCGCTAAAATAAAAATAGAAAAAACAAAAATAAAATAAAAAATATTCCGTACCGGAAAAATCAATATTAAAAAGAAAAAAACACCCCACCCCTATCACGTTTATCTAAGAAACCCCAAAGTGAAAACCTGGCCACAAGATCAAAGTGAATACATAAAATAGGTCTGCTAACAACAGACAACAATTAATTAAACGCTAGCCAACCATAAAGCTGTCCTAAAAATACCTAAGGTCAACAAACAAGATAAGTTCCTAAACAAAAACAAAACAAAACACACAAACACACAAAACTCACCAAGTAATCAAACCCCTCCACACGCCGCTTTCTTCGAAATTCTAACTAAAAGATATACCCGACCGATAAAAACGTACATTCCAAAAGATAATACCATTAATCAACAATTTAGCACTTACACATCAAGTTCTTCAAAAGTCTAACGGTCAAAACGAAAGAAACATTCCCTTAATTATCAATAACCCCAACCAACCCCACAACAACAACGAACCAAATATAAACAGAGGATGATTCCAACTCTTACTCTTTCCTCCTGATGATATGTCGGGGTCCCAACATTGAAACAAACATATGATTGTAGAGAAGAGGACATATATAGAAAAAATTATGTACATGTTCTAAAACATAATTTATAATATATATATATATATAACAAGTAATGAACAGGTAAAAAAAAGTGTCTTTGATGTAACAATCTTCTTCAGAGATTTTTTAAAGATGAGTGATTTAAAAATTTTTAAGATTGTGTTTTTTTTTAAATCCCATGAGACTGTATGTTGATTGAGGCTTGATTTCATTAGCCAAATAAAATACGTGTCACGTGCAATAAAACAATGGATGAATATTTTTAAATGTAGAGATTATACATATATATATATAATGAAAACACACAGAGTGCGATGGATAAATTGTCACCATTTTACATTTTTATTTTATTTCGCGCATGCGCGTTGTTTACTCTTAATTTTGTGAACCGCATAGTACAGTAGGATCAGATGGGCACAGTCCGCGAGAAAAAAGTGCATCGTGATGTAATTCACCCGCCAGAAATTTGGAAACGCCATACTGTGCTGCTTGGCATTCGCACCGGAACCTTCTATCCGAACATTTCAGAGTGTTTGTGTCTCAGAGGATTCGAAAGAATTGGATGATATACCCAGTCACCATCATGGTGTTTGGAATGACCACTACTGTTGGCGACGTTAGACATCTATTCATCTTCCCACTGGGTCTCAAACTCAGCATAGAGGCCTACATGAAGTGTTCTGAGGAAGTAGTGCTATCTTAGGTCAACAGGGTGGCTGTTGAAAAATCCTTTTTGCCAACAGGACTCTACACCATGCCACACAACCAGGAGAAATGGTGGCCTAACAATTTTTGCGACTCTATCACCCCTTACAATCGTTTGGATTCCTAAAGTTCAGAAATTTTAAATTGCGAGCTGTCATTTTGATTAAGAAATTAAATAGAAATTGATTGATTATGGCATCTTCATCGATAACGCGTATGAATGCATGATTACTGGATTCATCGATTTGGAGAGCAAAGACGCTATTTTTGAAATTTGGATATTACACCTTCCTCAATATTATTAGAAAAGTAAAGAATTCTTCTCTGAATTGTATTGTTTGAAAGAGGGATCTTGCTAATTTTTTGTTCGTCCTTATCGCCAAGCATAATTTTTTGCAATCCTTTTGCCTGCTGGAAGGATCACTGATTCTGCAAGAACATGAGGGGTTGATTTAAGAGCAATAATTTCTTCAACCTCATATGAAGCAAATTGAGCTTTTTCAGCCACAGTTACTGACTTCTTAAATAGTTGACTTTGCCTTGCATTTGATTCTAACAACCGTTAGAAATAATCGACATTTTTAGTTTGAAGGTTAGGATGTTTTGTAGTAAGGTGTCTTTTCATCTTACTTGGAACCATTGATTCATTAGACAGAGTTTGGTCACAACACACAGCGGAGAAGGAATCTGTATATCTCCAGTCCAGTGAAACACAAATTTCAAGTAATCATCACTATACAACCGATGAAATTTTGGTTTTTTAAATGAAGTTATATGATTATTCTTGTCACCATCGCTTTTTCTTTTGAGAAACTTGTCCATAATTAAGGGTGAATTGAATCTAAAATTGAAAAAATAAATCTAAAAGATTTTTTATCATATATAATCATGTTTTTTTATTTGTCCTACTAAAACCTTAATTTACAACTCCTAAATATTAAATAAGAAATATCTACAAAGAATCTGTTAATATTATAAGCAAGATATATAGATGATATAAGGCATAACAACGCTTACCAATTAGTATGCCCGAATCGTTTAGATTCCTGAAATTCAGCAATTTTAAATTGCGCGCTGTCATCTTGATTAAGAAATTCAATGTCTTCATTAAACAAAATGAAATTAAATGTCTTCCACCTATTAATTCTTCGCGGCACACCAGTAACCATTTCGCGGTAAACTAATGTACCGCGGTACAGTGACTGGGAACCACTGGTATATAAGAATGCTGTAACTGTTCTATAAATCCAAGAAAATTGATGAAAGTAATTTTGCTCAAATATACCACAATCTATAAGTTAGATCATAAAATAAGGACCAAACTACCCGTTTTTCTTATACAATAATGCAATTAATATTTTATGTTTAGTATTAAAATTTTTTGGTAAAAAATTCAATATAAAAATTTAGGTACTAATGGGTTAATAATCAGTTGTTTATAGTTTAATTGATAACGTGAATAAATCTAAGTACAAAAAACAAATGTTGATAAGATATTAAGGATCGTTGTAGATTTTTGTAAAATTGAGGATGTGCGTTGTGGTACAGTGGATATCGGCTCGGAAAGAGAAACTGGGGAGCCGAGTTCGAATTCCAGTTGAATCCATTGTATTCACTTACGCGCAAATACCCTTGGGTAAAGGTATTAATCCATCTCTTCCTTCCAATTATGGGTTAAATAGCAGACAAATTGGGTTCTATAGCCTTGGTCGGCAACCAGTCTACCGCAGAAAGCAATGGATTGCGGGATAATCTTCTGCCCAATCAGTCATGTCTCTTTCGAGACCTGATCACACAAGAGTGTATCACGTATGGTACTTAATTGACTGAAGAAAAAGGTTGATTTTCATTCTTAATTTCCTATTCCACAACACAAGCTTCTTAGATAGGTCACTTACTGTTTATCTTTAAGTATTTCATGAAAGTGTGAAATTCTCTAAGCCGTCTTTCCTCACTATGCGTCCTAGAAATTTCAAATATCTCTTTCTGATTCTAACTATAAGCTTTTTATATCGATTTTAATTAAAACTTCCCCATTACACAAAATGCTTCATCTATGGTATTCTCAATATTCTTCCGTCCATTCACCTTTCTTTTGCCTCAAGCCCCCTTGTCATCTGGATTGTCTAGCAGTCACATCAACATTAATACGGTAATTGTAACCTGAAGCTGGCGTCTAGCCGATATTATAACAGGGGAATTTCGATCTGCCCACTAATGTTTTTTGTCTAAATTTCCTATTCTATCTCTTCCAAATGTTACCTCATCCTTAAACAAGGCTGACAAGACAAACGACGGATTAGTAGTTTGTGCAATAAACGAACGGCAAAAGTTCTCCCGTGATTAGTGATCTTCTTCTTCTTCTTCTTCTTCTTCTTCTTCTTCTTCTTCTTTATGTGCCGTGTCCGTTCAGGACGTAGACGATCACAGACTTCCACTTGACTCTGTCCCTTGTCGCTCTCAACATTCTTCCTCTTGGTATCTCTCCTAAACCCCGCTCTGCCATCCATTTGCTCAGTCCTATCAAGTAAGTCTCGCGCTGCTTTCTCATGTCTCTCTTTCCTTCGATCCGTCTTGTGAGTATTAAATTCTCCAGGCCTCCTTCCGCATTACGTGTCGGGAAAACCTAATCTGTCTCTTTTTCATGCTAAGTATGAATTTTTCTTTCGTTTGCATGCTCTACAACACCTCATCGTTGATCACGTTCTCAGTCCATGCTATCCTCATCATCCTTCTGTAGAACCACAATTATGCTGCCTCAAGCCTCTACTTTGTCCTGGAAGTTAAATAGGAGAACCGCGAAATCTTCACGATTATATCTTTTAATAATTATTGTGAGACCTTTTATTTATTCAAATAAATTCTTTAAAGTAGAACAGCTGGAGAAAATTAAATTTATCGTTTTGAAGCACCGTCCTACGGGTAAAGGAGCTTGGATGAGTTCCACCACGGAATTTGTGAACGAGCGGCGCGTCATCGAGTTTATTTCGTTACCTCTTCGTCACCAGGACCCGTGGTATAGTTGGTATGACATTCACTACCATACAGAAGAACAGATATCACATAGCAATCCAGCACTCTCTTTTTGTTTTCAATGAGATTTTCCTGTCTTTCAGTACTTAACTCCTTAAGTTTTTGTTCACCTCTGCTGTATTCCGGAATTGAACTGACAACTCTTTAGGTGAAGTCACTGGATCCAACCAATGCTTTTATCACTAGGCCATCTTCTTCTTCATGTGCAGTGTCCCTTCAGGACGTAGCCGATCACGGACTTCCACTTGGCTCTGTCTCTTGTTGCTCTCAACATTCTTCCTCTTGGTATCTCTCCCAAACCCCACTCTGCCATCCATTTGCTCAGGCCTATCAAGTAGGTCTCTCGCTGCTTTCCCCTGTCTCTCTTTCCCTCTATCCGTCTTGTGAGTATTAAAATTTCCAGGCCCTACTTCCTCATTACATGTTCCAGAAACCTTATCTGTATCTTCCTTATATTATGTAAGAGTTTTCTCTCTGTTTCCATCCTCTCCAAAACCTCGTCGTTAGTCACGTGCTCAATCCATGGTATCCTCATCATCCTTCTGTAAAACCACATTTCTATTGCCTCAAAACGCTTCTTCATCCTTAAGGAGATCGTTTAACATTCACTGCTTTAGATAAAGCAGTGAAGCACGCTTTTCTTTGTTTTCAATGAGATTTTCCTGTCTCTTTGTATTCTGGTTAGCTTTTGAAATGCGTTCTTGGCCATGGCAATGCGTCTTCGGATCTCAATGTCACACTTTCCATGCTCTGTCAAAACGCTAAATTTCTTTACTTGTTTTATTTTAGTTTCTCCGACATTCTGGGGTCTTCATTTTACTGATGACCATACATTAAGGTTTTTTTTTCTTTACAGTATTTACATTATTCGGACTATTGTCCTCATCTTTGTTGCCATTTGTACGATGTTTGGCCGTTGTACGCTCCAGCCTTTTCAGGTGCTAGGAATTCTGAATAGAACGACTGTATTACAATAAGTGGAGTATATTTTAAGTTTAACTGAAAAACGTAAAAATTGCTTAAAAGTAATTAATATACTAATCTATATAAATTGCAAATATAGGTTTTCTTCTTCATCCGCCGTGTTACTTTAGGACGTAGATCATGGACTTCCACTTGACTGTCTCTTGTCGCACTCTATATTTTTTGCTCAAGCTTATCAAATATGTCTCGTACTGCTTTACCCTGCCTCTCTTTCCTTCTATTCATCTTGTGAGTATTAGATTTTCCAGGCCATTTTTCCTCATTACGTGTTTCGGGAATCTCAACTGTCTCTTCCTGGTGTTATTTATGTTTTCTTCTCTTTTTCATTTTCTCTAACACCTCATTGTTGCTCAGGTGTCCGGTCCATGATATCCTCAGCATCGTACTGTAGATTCACATTTCTACTGCCTCGAGCCTCTCGTTTATCCTTGAAGAGAAGATTCAACATTCAGTGCTTTAGATAAGTACAGATATCGCAAAGCAGTGCAGCACGCTTTTCTTTGTTTTCAATGAGATTTTCTTGTCTCTGTACTCTGGTTAGCTTTTGAAATGCGTCCTTGGCCATGCCAACGCGTCTTCGGATCTCAATGTCACACTTTCCATCCTCTGTCAGCATGCTTCCCAGATGAGTGATCAGGGTGCAAAAACACCCTGCACACATTGCAGATAAAGTTCTTTGTAAGGTGTGAGCTGTACGTCTGAGTACAAAGACATAGGATCCTAGGAATCCGTTCATGGAGCCTATCAAATAAATAAAAATAAATGCAAAAATCAAACAACCTAAGATCTCATATGTTTTACATTGATAAAACTTTTCATAATGGGTGAGCTGTAATTTTGAGTATAATTTTTTGTATTTTATATTATGCATTGGTTACAAGGAATCCCACAAGAAATCTATCAGAACCTTTTACATTCAATTCGAAATCTCTAAATACAACTAGAATTATTGTTGTCTTCGTGTCCCAATCGGCTCGGAACGAGAAGCCGGGGAGACGAGTTCGAATTCCAGCTGAATTCATTGTATCACTTACGCTCAAATACCCTTGGGAAAGGTATTAATCTGTCTATTCCTTCCAGTTATGGGTTAAATAACAGGACAGATTGGGTTCTATAGCCTTGGTCGGCAACCAGTCTACCGCAGAAAGCAATGGCAACCTACTGCGGGATAATCTTCTGTCCAGTCAGTCATGTCTCTTTCGAGACCTGATCGCCCAAACGTGTATCACGTATGGCATTTAACTGACTGACTCATCTTAAGATCATTGTAATTCGATAGTTATTTTTGTAGAGCTTCAAAGATAAATTACTGAAGGAACAGTCATGTCAGTAAGAAAGTACATTTTATTCTACAGGGTGGGATAGAGCAACTTGCTTATTCGGAATAACAAATAAAACAAAAGTAATACAGATATACATGTAATTCTTTAAATAGCATCAATTAAAACATTTAGATTTTATGTTTTACACGCTTTAAAGATAACATCAGTCAGATGGCGTCCATTCTGCTCAATACACTGGGTTAATCGTACTCTGAAGTTTTGGTCAACTATTTCCAGTATATGTTGGTGAATGTTGTTCTTCAGATGAGCCAAGGTGTTAGGACGATCGTTGTAAACAATTGACTTCAGGTAACCCCATAGAAAATAGTCACAGGGTGATAAATCAGGGGACCGTGATAGCCAATGCAGATGCCCCTCAAAGAGATGAGGTGCCTTGGAAAGTTCTGCTGCAAAACTGTTATTGACACGCGCGCTGTGTGTGCCGTGGTACCGTCCTGCTGGAACAAACTTTAAATCCCGCACTCTCAAGTAAGCCCCTCCCTACTATCCTCGGAGCAACCATCGCTTCAGGGTGCCAAATTCAAATAAGCAAGTTGTTTTGTCCCATTCTGTTGTAATCTTTGAGTACGATGAATGGGCGATTAGCTTTGATTTTTCTGTCTGTGTATATCGTAAAGTACCAGAAGCTTTTTCAGCTCATATCTCTGTAACCGAGTCTGGGTGGTGTTCAAACCAGTTTCTTTCAGTTTCCTTTCCGTAAGAGTTGCATATTTTTCAGTGCAGATATTGGCCCATGCCAAGTTTTATATTCAGTGGGTGCATTCTGATACAAGATGGTGAATTGTTTCTGGATATTTATTCCAAGATATGCAATTCAGGTTAACACAATTTTTCGGTATGAATGTTTCGTAATATCTAATTAGCGAGATTTGATATTCTGCAGCAAGAATAAAGTCTTCTTTTTCAGCTTCCAACCCTGCACTACGTAGCCACTGATGGGCACTGAGTTTGTCGACATCAGTTGGTCTGGTACAGACAGTGCCTTGCCATCGTTTTTGCATATGGCATATCGCATTTGTTTTTACCTTTTTTTTTAACCCTCTAGGGCCATTCGTATCATATTTGATACAGTATTTCCCTATAAGGAAACATTTGGTATTTCCCTATAAGGAAACATTTGGTATTTCCCTATAAGGAAACATTTGGTATTCATTGACTGAGCAGTCAGTACTGCTTTCATTTGAAATTTATAAAATATTTCTCTTAAAAAATTTTTCAGGAAAATATTTCTTTCAAGGCTTGTTTTCATACTGTATCAAATATGATACGAATGACCCTAGAGGGTTAATAATATAATATGATTAAGGCTTCTACTTGTCATAAAGTGGGGGATCAGTTCTATATTGTTATGAAGTAATAAACAGATCCCCCACTAATTACTACTTAAGCCTCTAGGACCATTCGTATCATATTTGATACAGTATTTCCCTATAAGGAAACATTTGGTATTTCCCTATAAGGAAACATTTGGTATTCATTGACTGAGCAGTCAGTACTAATTTCATTTGAAATTTATAAAATATTTCTCTTAAAAAATTTTTCAGGAAAATATTTCTTTCAAGGCTTGTTTTCATACTGTATCAAATATGATACGAATGACCCTAGAGGGTTAATAATATAATATGATTAAGGCTTCTACTTGTCATAAAGTGGGGGATCAGTTCTATATTGTTATGAAGTAATAAACAGATCCTCCACTAATTACTACTTAAGCCTCTAGGACCATTCGTATCATATTTGATACAGTATTTCCCTATAAGGAAACATTTGGTATTTCCCTATAAGGAAACATTTGGTATTCATTGACTGAGCAGTCAGTACTAATTTCATTTGAAATTTATAAAATATTTCTCTTAAAAAATTTTTCAGGAAAATATTTCTTTCAAGGCTTGTTTTCATACTGTATCAAATAAGATACGAATGGCCCTAGAGGGTTAATCTCAGTCTGTTTATCTATCTATCTATCTATCTATCTATCTATCTATCTATCTATTAACCCTCTAGGGCCATTCGTATCATATTTGATACAGTATTTCCCTATAAGGAAACATTTGGTATTTCCCTATAAGGAAACATTTGATATTCATTGACTGAGCAGTCAGTACTGCTTTCATTTGAAATTTATAAAATATTTCTCTTCAAAAATTTTTCAGGAAAATATTTCTTTCAAGGCTTGTTTTCATACTGTATCAAATATGATACGAATGGCCCTAGAGGGTTAAGTTATTTGCCAATGCAGTAAGTGTATTATCGTTTATTTACACTTCGCCCACTTGAATAAAAGTATTATTACTATTATTTACGTTATTGTATTTTACTGTTTTTTTTATTAAAACACGGTTGTTAGCAATAAAAAATATAAGATAATATGATTAATTACATTTAAAAAATACTCATTGGATATTTTAGCTTTATATTTGAATTTATTGCTTTCCTTTTTACATTTAAATCCCCAGGAATTTAAATGCAATGTCAATTCCCATCTCTTATTCACTTAACTCCAGCCTTTTCTACATCACCCTATGTATCTTGTTCTTTTCCTTTATCTCTACTTCACTCCTCTGTTCACATCCTTCTCTTTCGCTTTCTCTTTCACCCCATCTAGCTGGTTGGTCTTTGTCTTCACTCTCTTTCTGCCTAACACTCCTACTCTCTTATGTAACCCCCTGTACATCAGTGGCGTTAACGCCTTGCTTGGGGTGAAATGATTAAAAAAGAAACTTTTTTTTTTTTCAATTGTAAGTTACAATTAATATAAAGAAAGTAACAGCCTTATTTTTATCTAAGGGAAATGACCGTTATTAAAAATGTAAAAGTTGCCTCCCTTATAAGGCATAATATTTGGCTATAATATTTATCGGATGTCAACAAAAGTTCGAAGATAATTCAATCAACCTGACAGTTGGATTGCAGACCCGGAGTTTTGAAACCTAAAGAAAGTGAGTTAGGAGAGAGAGAGAGAGGGGGGGGAGAAGGTTGAGGGAGGGAGGGAAGGAGGGAGAGGGAGAGTTAAAAAGAAAGGGTAAATATTCTTAAAGCGTAAACGAAAAGGGAAGAAGAAGAAAGAAGAGAGGAATAAATTTAAAATAGAAAGAAAAGATGATATATTGTTTCTGAAATTTTCTCTTTTAAGAGAGCGACCGTTATTTTTATTCGATTTTCTTTTAGGTCTTTGTGAATCTCATTCGTGTAAAATCCTTTGTACAATAAAGACGGAAGCTGATGATGATTCGGCTGAAATAGACCTGTTCTTCCAATTTAACATGAAATAACGTGTCTGCCTTAATTTTTCTTATAGTCGCTCTATGTGTATTTATATAAATATATATTTAGAGTTATCTTAGAGATTTATCCTACCACTCTATGTACAGAATACTCCTTTGGATTCTTCAATACCCACACTGCATGCTGATATATATATATATATATATTAAAACTGATCTAACAGAGAGTTCGATATAAATTTAAATTGCATGGAGACGGGTTTGCTAACCCGTTGAAATGGCTATTCTCCAAATGAAATATTTTAATTTATATGTGTATATATAATTATATATAATTATATATATTAATGCAGGTTTCATTGAATAATATAGACAAGTTTTGTCTACTAATTTTGTGTAGGATCCGTTCATACCGTCTGATATACTTGATGGTGATGTCATTAAAAGACAACAAAAAATCACAGTATTTGTTGAATTTTTTATCGGGTCTAAGCTTTCGGCTCACATAAGCCATTATCAAAGAGTAAATATTAACACACAGTAAACATAGAACATTTAAGCTATTAACAATAAAGAGAATTGAATTGAAAATATAAGTCCATCCCTACCGTGGCGGATGGCCGAAGACAGTGACAAAATAGTGGTGTTGTGGTCCCTGGTCTGATTACAGACATTTGAGTAAGTTATTGGAAATATCGAAATTGATTGTATTCAAACCAGGTTTAAATTGTTTAATGTAGAGTGCTTCGAGGATTTTTAGTTTCTGCTTATTATTTTCTTGTTTAAGTATGTACGTGTTATCAACAAGCGTTTTTCTCAGAAGTGTGCGTTGATAACCGTGTTGTTCTAAATGACGGAATATATTTGAATTTTTATTTAAGTGCAACGTCAGACGCCGTGAGAGCGAATTTGTGGTGTGGCCGATGTAGATATTATTGAGGTTGTTAGAGATACATTCTCTAAATGGACATATGAATTTATATACTACATTGGTTTTTTGCAAATCACTAACGTTTAATGTTTACTGTGTGTTAATATTTACTCTTTGATAATGGCTTATGTGAGCCGAAAGCTTAGACCCGATAAAAAATTCAACAAATACTGTGATTTTTTGTTGTCTTTTAATGACATCACCATCAAGTATATCAGACGGTATGAACGGATCCTACACAAAATTAATAGACAAAACTTGTCTATATTATTCAATGAAACCTGCATTAATGAAAAAATGCTGCCAAAATACACACAATTTAAATTACATGATCCAGCAGCCCAACACACCATCACCACCTTGAAATATAAATGGAGCCTTGTGAAAAGGCAAATTGAAATAGCGAAAGAAAATCTTGACACATTACACAAGAACAAACGTGACCTCTACAACAAACTGAAAGATATAACTACCTCAAACCAACTAGAAGAAATAATACTCAGACTATCCAAAATCACTGCAAAATCTGAAGTTGAACACCGTGCTAAAATTGTCAAAAAACTTAATTCACTATACAATGGCACGATCACTCTTCCCAAAAAATTCGATAAATTCATAAATCTTTCCAACCACGAACTAACTAAGCACCAAGAAGAATTACTCAACCTTGGACCTAACTGCCATATATACCGTAAGTATAACCAGCTTACTAAAAAAATTGAAATAGAAACGCTCTATCAAAGCATCACTAAATTACAAGATGAAAAACTTATAACCGTTAAACCCGAACTGAAAGATCTACTTAAGGCTGAGGCAATCAAAGATCGCCATGATAAAAGCAGAAGCTCCTCAAAAATTCTATCGAAACAACTAAAAAGTGCCGCGCACGAACTACGCAACCACCTTCACATAATTGTAAAAAAAGCTGACAAGGCTGACATTTTTGTCGTACTTAACAAATCAGATTACAACACAAAACTCAACCACATACTCCATGACCACACAAAATTTAAAAAAATTAACAAAAACCCGACACACCAACTAAAATTTAAACTTAAACTCATTAGTGCCAACAACGCTGATCAGAATTCCTTAAAACTCCCTAAAATTATTGGTGACTATAAACCTGGTTACATATACGGAACCATAAAAACTCATAAACCTAACTATCCTCTCCGCCCTATCATATCCCAAATTCCTACTCCTGTATACCAGTTAACTAAACATATTAACCAGCTTATCACACCCTACCTTCCGAGTAAATACAGCATAAAGTCAACCCTAGAGGCAATCCAAATCCTCAAGAGTGAAAAACCTAATAATGAAATCATAGCTTCACTTGATGTGGAAAACCTTTTTACTAATGTACCCGTCAGTGAAACTATTGATATAATTATAAGAAATGTTTACAGTAATCCTTCATTACCCCCACTCAAAATTAATCCCAACACCCTAAGAAAAATTCTACTAGCTTGTACTACTGAAGTGCCTTTTGTTGATTCAAACAACACTATATATATACAACGTGACGGAGTCTCCATGGGTTCAGTGCTTGGTCCGATTTTTAGTAATTTCTACATGTCTAACCTTGAAAATACTACCTTTGCAAAATTTACAAAACCATCAATATATCTACGATATGTTGATGATATCCTACTATCAATTAAAAATACTGATGAAATCTTACAACTTCAAAAACAGTTTCAAAATAACTCAGTTTTAAAATTTACTTATGAACTTAGCAAAGATAACAAAATTCCTTTTCTTGATATATTAATTAACACTGACAACAATAAATTTACTATCTCACCGTATCAAAAACCCACTAATAAAAATCCCTCCACACTCAATTATATTAGTGAATGCCCCCACTATTACAAAATAGCCATTATAAAAAATCTATTATATCGTGCAAAAGTCAATTCATCTACAAATCAGATCTTCTACAGTGAACTAAAAAACATAAAACAGACACTCATCAATAATAATTTTCCCAACTACATAGTTGATGAACAAATACATTATTTTCTTAAAAAGCTTAACATGGAAAAACAACACATGATACTCACCCAACCAATCCTAAACATATCACTCTCTTATACCGTAGCCAGATGCACTCCAACTACCAACTAGATGAAAACATCCTAAAAAAGCTCATAAATACTAATATTTCTCCAACAGACTCTAACGAAAGAATTAAGTTCATTATATATTACACTAAATCCACTACATCTAATTCATTTGTCCGCAACGACTCTTCCCCCACCGTTAGTGATTTGCAAAAAACCAATGTAGTATATAAATTCATATGTCCATTTAGAGAATGTATCTCTAACAACCTCAATAATATCTACATCGGCCACACCACAAATTCGCTCTCACGGCGTCTGACGTTGCACTTAAATAAAAATTCAAATATATTCCGTCATTTAGAACAACACGGTTATCAACGCACACTTCTGAGAAAAACGCTTGTTGATAACACGTACATACTCAAACAAGAAAATAATAAGCAGAAACTAAAAATTCTCGAAGCACTCTACATTAAACAATTTAAACCTGGTTTGAATACAATCAATTTCGATATTTCCAATAACTTACTCAAATGTCTGTAATCAGACCAGGGTCCACAACACCACTATTTTGTCACTGTCTTCGGCCATCCGCCACGGTAGGGATGAACTTATATTTTCAATTCAATTATCTTTATTGTTAATAGCTTAAATGTTCTATGTTTACTGTGTGTTAATATTTACTCTTTGATAATGGCTTATGTGAGCCGAAAGCTTAGACCCGATAAAAAATTCAACAAATACTGTGATTTTTTGTTGTCTTTTAATGACATCACCATCAAGTATATCAGACGGTATGAACGGATCCTACACAAAATTAATAGACAAAACTTGTCTATATTATTCAATGAAACCTGCATTAATGAGAAAATGCTGCCAAAATACACACAATTTAAATTATATATATATATATATATATATATATATATATATATATATATTGTGTGTATTTAGGCAGCATTTTTTCATTGATGCATGTTTCGTTAAATTATATAATCAAGTTTTGGCGATTAATTTTTTTCATATCGTCTGATAAGCTTAATAGCAATATCGTTGAAAGAGGAAAGAAAATCACAAATATTGATACATGTTCTTATTTAATCCTTTCTGAGCTTTGTAAAGTTAAACATGTTAGATTAAAGACACTTTTCCAACCAGTTCATTACTTATTCTCTCATTTATATATATATATATATATATATATATATATATATATATATATATTGTTCAGACTGTTATCCTCATCACAGTATTTGTTGAATTTTTTATCGGGTCTAAGCTTTCGGCTCACATAAGCCATTATCAAAGAGTAAATATTAAAAGTAACATCACTTACTTTCTATTACACGTAAAATAACATTTGTCCTCGAAAATGGATAAAAGTATAGCCGAAACTGATCGGATAAACAAAACATTCAGACAATTTTTCTGTAACTTATGTCCTCAAAACAAAAATCATAAGATTACATAAAAAATACATAAAAGAACTTAACCATCCCACCTTGTCTGTTATTTTTAATGAAACCTGCATAAAAAAAAGAGATTGCTGCCGAAACATGAATTTAAAACAGTGCTCAATATAGAAATATAGCTATGAATATTTATATTTTATATATTTTAGAACGTTCTAAAATAAAATTTACAATATATATATATATATATATATATATATATATATATTATAAAATAAAATTTGCAATATATTTATATATATATATATATATAAATTATATTTTAGAACATGTTCTAAAATATAATTTAGAATATATATCCTGGGTAAAAGCAATCGCATAAGCAATCGCATATCTAACCGTACTGATGAGCTGTGATGCAGTGAAACAGATCTGTCTGCGGGTGACTATTTGGGCTCTCACATCCTGATTTAGCTCCCTGGAAGAATGGTAGACTTTGAAAAAACAGGAGCTATTCTAGCATCTACGCATCGCTTATTCAATAATGTCTGCCTACTTATACCGAGCCCATAGCTCAATTCGGTCGGTTTTAAAATCCTAGGTAAAAGCAATAGGATGTCTAACCGTACTGATGAGCTGTGATACAGCGAAACAGATCTGTCTGCGGATCACTATATATATATATATATATATATATATATATATATATATATATATATGAAAGAGAAGCAAAAACCGTTGGTTGAACCAGCAGACACATGCCAAAACCTATAACTATTATCTCGATAAAGTCTCGAATAAAAACGTCAAAACTGAAAAAAGAAAAAGAAAATGGCATAATGACAAACTCATCGTAGACTCGGTAAATTGCACGAAGCCAAGATTGCTTCGACCAAGCAAAATATATAACAAATCACTCAATAAATCCCGGGCCTGACTAATAAAATTATAACTTTCAGGAAAAATTCGACTATATTCATCAACATAGTCTCCTACTAGGGTGAGACACTGATTACAACGCTTCTTTAACAATTCGATGCCATTTTTGTAGAACGATTTGTCTTTGGCCCCAAAATACGCCTCATTTTCCGATATCACTTCTTCATTGAAGCCAAATCTCTTTCCCTGGAGCATTCTTTTGTGGTCTGCAAACAGCCAGTAGTTGCTAGAGGCAGATCTGGAGAACAGGGTGAATGCTAAAGCAATTCGAAGTGCAATTCAAGTATTTTTGCCATCGTTGTGATCGACTTGTTACTTTTTTCATTTGTGGCCGTTTTTAGCGATTTCTTCCTGAAAATGCACCAATAATACTATATAATAGTCGCTAGCGATTGTTCTTCCTTTCTTAAGGTAATCGATGAGCAAAATACCTTTCGCATTTAAAATACGGAAGCCAAAAACTTGTCTGCTGATGTTTTCGTCTTTGTTTCGCTTTGGACGGCTTTTACCTGCTGCTGTCAACTCAGCTGACTGCTGATATAACTCCGGAGTGAAGTGGTGGATCTATGTTTCATCCATTGTCACATATTTGCGCAAAAACTCCTTGTTGTGTGGAAACAGTTGCAAAAAGCGCTCTAAATCGTCGACGCGTTGTTGCTTTTGATCCACTGTTATCAAACGCAGCACCCACTTTGAACAGAGCTTTCTCATTGACAAATATTCACGCAAAATGCTAAATACAGTGCTTTCTGATATGCTCAACTCCTTTGCTATTTCCTGCAACTTCAATTCATGATAGGCTAAAACGGGTTTGTTGATTTCTTGGTGTTTTTCGGGAGAACTTTCGAGTTGGGGCAACCTGAGCGTTCAGCATCATTTGTGTCTATACGAACGCGTTAAAGGCAGCATACCACCTGTTAACCATTGTTTTCAACGAAGCAGAGTCCCAGTATCAAGCTTTACTTGAAAAGTATTTTTCCCATAAGAA
Organism: Ascarosepion bandense; assembly: GCA_037127315.1. Lineage (NCBI taxonomy): Eukaryota > Metazoa > Mollusca > Cephalopoda > Sepiida > Sepiidae > Ascarosepion > Ascarosepion bandense. Next base: position 3,392,117 of record JBBBDQ010000763.1, read on the forward strand.
AGCAATAAACAAAAAATTTAGATTTTCCATTGTTTTGAAAATTTTGCAACAGTAGCTTCAATTAAATAACTGTAATTTGTAAACTAATAATCCGATTGGGCCTAAATTTTGATGTGCAGTGGATATCGGCTCGGAACGAGAAATCGGGGAGCCGAGTTCGAATTCCAGTTGAATCCATTGTATTCACTTACGCGCAAATACCCTTGGGAAAGGTATTAATCCGTCTCTTCCCTCCAGTTATGGGTTAAATAGCAGGACAGATTGGGTTCTGTAGCCTTGGTCGGCAACCAGTCTACCGCAGAAAGCAATGGCAACCTACTGCGGGATAATCTTCTGTCCAGTCATGTTTCTTTCGAGACATGATCGCCCAAGCGTGTATCACGTATGGCACTTAACTGACTGACTTCATAAAGATCATTTGGATTTTTAATTAGGTGCGCCATATATATATATATGCCAGTCCTGGGACTTATTGAGTGTTGTGCTATTTAGTAAAAACATATGAAAAAAAAAAAAATACAATCATTGATTCATAAGTTTCAAAATTCTTTATTTCAAATCGATATTTATTAGTTAGAATATCAATGGAATTTTACAATTGACAAGAGAAAATGTTGCAAGCGGCAATCACATTGAGAAGGTAACTGTCGGATATTGTACTTCATGTTATAAAAAATGGCCACTAAATTTTAGATAACCAAGCCAAGGTGCCAGTAAATGATTTCACTTTTCACCTGTCGTCCCGTTGCATTTCCATCCGCTATTTATATACCTGTAACTAAAAACAGAAAAGACAAATGATTAATTTTCTACAATTTTTGCCAAAGTGTAAAATTAACACGTTATATATATATATATATATATATATATATATATAGGCTCGGTAATGAAAATAAGATTGACGATGATCATTATATATTTTTTGAATAAATTGAAACACGAAGTGAAAGATTTTAAAGTCGTAATAAGCCCGACTTATTTGTTTATTCATAATCTCGGTGAAAAAGGACACTGGCGTGTCAGAAGATTCCAACTTTAAAATCTTCCTTTTCGTACTTCTGTTTCGTCAAAAGGCTAAAATATTATAAATATAATCAATCTTATTGCACATATCGCTATCATTTCTTTTTATTTCTGAAATTTAATTAACCGGTATATTAGATCTACATATTTGAAAAAGAACACGTGTGTTCATGTATGCGTGTGTTTTGATTTAAACTGTGTGCATTTAAGCAGAAAAGTTCTGCAAGGCAAAGGTTATTAAAGATAACAATTTTTGTGTTGACTGATTTTATTAATCGACTTTTCAAAATTGCGAATAATCCTTCTCCTGGCAACGAGAACAGTCAGAAACTGTACAACGTTCTTTAAATGTACATAGAAGTAAATTAAAATAGATAAAATAAACAAGTACTTTCGCGCGTGCCACATCTCGCCTAGGCCACAACACATTTTGCCCACGTCAATACACACTTTGCTCACGTCACTACGCACTTTGCTCACGTCACTACACTCAGCAATTCTATGAAATTTACCATTTGTTTCTACCTACCTTGATGATAAGAAAGTCGAAAACTCAGATTATATTTCTTTTAAAAATAACTTTGGACAATTTCTGACGGAATTTCCTCCTCATCTTTAAGGATAATTCGTAATTCGTACAAATCAATCAATAAAATTAATCTACAGAGCATTTTTTGTCTTTAATAGCATTTGCTTAATATATATATATATATATATATATATATATATATATATATATATATATATATATGTCATATCTTCGTTTTAGTATGCATCATTGAATAATATACGCATATTGTGTCTATTTATTTTTATAATAATCCTTTCTTGTTCTTTAATTAGAGTATAGATGTTAAAATTGAAATTCAACAAGGAAGGCTCCGTAGTTTAGTTAACCCAAGTACTTTCGATCTCCCCGAGATCATCCCCAGGAGTGAATTGTGAATACAAACTTAATAGAACTGTGATCATTGTGATGGAGATTTCTTTTGTAAATACACTCGAAATATTAATATATAACTAATATATATATATAATTAATTTAAAATTTTGAATTTATTCGTTGTAGTTACGATTTTTTCTAAACAAGCATCCACAAAGTAAGGAAGCTAACCAGAGATGGTAAAAAGGCAACTTGGCGTTAAATGTTAACTATATATATATATATATATATATATATATATATATATATATATATCCGAGTTTTGCTTTTACCTCCCGAAGAAACATACCCAACGTTGAAACAAACATCATATGATTGTCGAGGACATATATTAAAAAATAATGTACATATTCTAAAACATAACATATATATATATATATATATATATATATATATATATGTTATGTTATGTTAATATTTCGAGCTTATATTTAACAGTATATATATATATATATATATATATATATATACTGTTAAATATAAGCTCGAAATATTAACAGAACCATATATTTAAATGCAATGTAATGTGTTATAACCAGATTTAAAAGTGATTTCATTAAATGTGGGTTGCTTGGATTTAATGTAGATGGCCTCCAGTATCTGAAGGTTCTTTTTACTGTGTGTATGAGTGGGGATTATTGTATTGTTGACTAAAATTTGTCTGATATTTCTTATGCGGTCTGACGTCATAGAACCGCATTACAATTTTACGAACTGCGTTTGCTACGTTTGATAACTATTATCGTTGCTTAGCAAAGTTTTATTTCAGCACAAAATAAAATCGTTTTGATGGTGGATGTTTTTATGTTAACGTCCTTGTAACCTCTTTGAAGATGGCTCATGTGAGCTGAAATCTTAGAACCAAATTAATAAAAAAATTTCTAAATTTTTGAGAATTTTTGTCTTTATTTTCACCTGAAATTAAAGCTAAAATACGATGTTTAGAACGGCTCATGGTTAAACAAAATAGACATTCATTGTCTCTTAAATTTAACAGTATATGTTTAGAAAATTATCTGCTGCCTCGAGACACTATATATATATATATATATATATATATATATATATATATGTGTGTGTGTGTGTGTGTGTGTGTGCCTGTAAACTTTCTGGGACCGCTTGATAAATTATTACTTTTGTTTATTTGAACTCAAAATAAATTCATTATCAATCTCTTTTTCTCATTACATTTTATGATCGTTAACAACCAGAAAAACAGTCACGACATTTTCCTTAATGCTGTGTTGTGAAGCATAGAGCCTCTTAAGTATTGTCATGCTAAAAACTCATGCGATAATATTAGGCCACCAATGAAAATTTTACCTTTCAGGTATTTTCGTAAAATTAAAAAGTATTCCTTTTTTTAAGTAAATAGAAAATGTCAAAATTACGGAGTTAGTGATTAGTGCTGCTACCTTTGACGCGAATAATTGCCCCAATTGATGTGGCATTGAATAGAAGATTGTTCAGATTTTATCACTGGGAATTGTTCCTTATTTTTCTTCGCAACAATTCTACAGCGTTTGAAGATTGCCTGATTTTCGTTGGTGCACTTTTTTCTTCGGTTCCCTCCGAGTTCGAATTCTTGTTAAATTCGTTGCATTCACTTACGCGCAAATACCCTTGGAAAACGTATTAATCAGTCTCTTCCCTCTAGCTATGGGTTAAATAACAGAACAGGTTAGGTTCTATAACCTTAGCTGTCTACCGCAGAAAGCAATGACAACCTACTGCGAGAAAATCTTCTACTCAGTCATGCAAATCTCTTCTGAGACCTGATCGCCGAAGCGTGTATCACGTATGAAACGTAACTGATCAGGCAATTATGCATAGAATTACTTCTATATTCTGTGTCTCTTCAGAATGTTCGGGACCACGACTCTCCATAATTTCCTTTGCAAATCTTAATATATTTATCTTTTTTGTTATCCTTGTTTCCACCCCCCCCCCCATTTATTTATTCAAGCTTGCTACTATTTTTCTCTACTTTTCTTGCCTTCACTCTGTCCTATGTTTATTAACGTTTTCTTATTACGTGCCACATCAATTTTCTTCGGTCTATTTCTGATGCTAACTACAAGACGCTTTTGTTTCCATTTTCTCTAAGACTTCGTCGTTGCTCACATGTTCAGTCAATGGGATTTTCAGCATACTCTTTTAGAATCATACTTTCACGGCTTCTGCTCCAATGAACTTAGATCACTGGTCCCTCCTTAGTATGAATTTACACGAGCTACTAGATTCTCCTAAGAATGTCGGTTCTCTGTGTAGGGCAAGCTTTTCCCGTCTGAAACAATCCTGCCCATATCTAAATCTACCGTGCATTGAATATTGCTGCTATATCTTGTCGGGTGCTCCTGCTATCAACCTAGGTGTCCTTGACAAATCCAACGGAGAATCTGTAATGTCTTAGCAGCTAAGATACAGTCACATTCTCACTGGCGCAATGTGACTTCCCTGCGTCTCTTCTACAAATACTTTCATGGCTCCGATGAACTTAGCTCACTCGTTCCCCCTATATATAAATTTACTTGATCCACAAGATTAGCAACTAGGTCCCACCCTTTTACTGTGAAACCAATAAACTGTAAACGCAAATTCTACTTCGACAGCTTTTTTTCTCGCACTTTCCGCCTGGGAAATTCCCTTCTATTTACTTGATTCTCCGATAGCTACAATCTCCAAGAATTTAAATGTAAAGTCAATAGTTATCTCCTGTCTCACTAAGCTGCTTCCTCTCTCTCATGCTTATTTCTCCGTCATACTTCTCTTATCCACTTTCTGACACCCCCTATAACCTGTCACTCTTTCTCATAAGTTTTCTCCTATGTAACAGCCTGCAAAACAGTGGCAGTAAAATGCCTTACTTGGAGCGATATGATTATTAAAAAAAGAAAAAGAAAAAGAAAAAGAAAAAGAATAAAAACACTGAAAATATAGAAACGACAAACCCCTTGAAAATGGCAAATAAATTATCCGAAAACGTTTTCGCCAATAATAAGTGTCTGTTTGTCCTCATAAAAGAGGAATTGTAAGAACCTTAAAAAAATCTGTATTAAAACTTATACAATCTTATGAAACGTATCAAAGAAATAGTGATGGCAAACAATTTCAAAAAAGCATTATCGAATTGGTATACCGTTGGACTTATTCAGAAATATTGAGACTTCTTCACTTTCGGTCTTCGATTTTTCTTATCTAAACAAACCAAAATAAGAGAAAAGAAATGAATGTTCTCTTAAACAAGAAATTCGGATTACAATGAAATTAGTTTAATCACAGTTTATTTTTACATCAAAATTAAAAATACTTACCGTATATTTCCGCGTATAATACAATCTTTAAATCTTAAAAATTGCCCCGCAAAATAGGAGGTCGTCTAATACAACAGATAAAAAGATCTAGCCTGTACATCAAAATTAAAAATACCTACCGTATATTTCCGCGTATAATACAATCTTTAAATCTTAAAAATTGCCCCGCAAAATAGGAGGTCGTCTAATACAACAGATAAAAAGATCTAGCCTGTACATCAAAATTAAAAATACCTACCGTATATTTCCGCGTATAATACAATCTTTAAATCTTAAAAATTGCCCCGCAAAATAGGAGGTCGTCTAATACAACAGATAAAAAGACCTAGCCTGAAATTCTGTGGTTAGTAGGCTACTATACTTGCACCATGGATCTCGGTAGGCTATCAACTGCCTCAGTATTTTAACTACTGAGGTAAATATTTCCAGTTGAAACAATTCTCATTATAATTGTGTACAATAGTTATGAATATATTAAAACTATTTTTAGTTCTTGTAAATATAATATTCAAGAGACAATTGCACAACAATTGACAAAAGTTCCGTTGGGCAGCATGCACAAGTAACAAGCAACGAAAAAATATTTAGTTCTTGATTTGTAGAGCGATATTTATGTTGTAAATATTAAAAAAAGTGACCTAAGCCCAAAAGAGAGATGAGAGAAAGGCTGCTCGTCTTCTGCCTTATAATTAAAATTAGCTAGCCACAATCACTGACCCAAACAGACTACAACATTTTTTTTATACCAAAACAACACATTCTTACCATTTTTAATACATTCACTGTAATACCCCAAAATCTCTATGAAGTTTCCCTACATATAAAACGTTTATTTGTGCGGGAGAGGGGAATAAAACAACAATTTGAAAAACCTAAACCCAAATATGTATTTATTTCTGATGCTAACTATAAGACGCTTTTGTTTCCGTTTTCTCTAAGATTTCGTTCAGTCAATGGAATTTTCAGCATACACTTTTAGAATCACACTTTCACGGCTTCTGCTCCAATGAACTTAGATCACTGGTGCATCCTAGGTATGGATTTACACGAGCTACTAAATTAGCAACTCGATCCCACCCTTTCACAGTGAAACCAATTAAATGTAACCGCAACTTCTACTCTAACAGCTTCTTTTCTCGCACCTTCCCCCTGTGGGATGCCTTTCCATATACTTGCTTCCCCAACAGCTACAATCTCCAGGAATTTAAATGTAAGGTCAATAGACATCTCCTATTTCACTAACTCGTATCAATTCTCTCAAGCCCTTTTTTTCATCTACTCCACCCCCATCCTCGGTATGTGCTGTTAAAGCTATTTACAAGAATCTAAATTGATTTATAGAGTCATGGATGCGATCGCACAAATCATTATTTATCAAAGTAGTGTTAAATAACAATATTTAGAATAGCATGAAAATTATATGTCTACTTAAAGTTCATTATCACTGTGGTGTTAAATAACAATAATATTTAACATATATTTTTCAGTAGCATATATTATACAGTGCTTTTTTTCAGTAGCATATATTATACAGTGCTTTTTTTTAGTAGCATATATTATACAGTGCTTTTTTCTCGGTGTTAAGCAGCTAAACATTATAACATTTTTATTTCTCATTACATACATTATTTACATTGTTCGGACTGTTGTGTTCATCATTATTGTCATATTCAGGACGTTTCGGCCGTTGTACGCTCCGGCTTTTTTCAGGTGATTGAAATTTTGAACAAGCCCTTTAATTTGATCACTGGGGTACATTGTTCTCGTTCCATGAGCCATGTCGATTCCGGATGTCTTAGTTATCTCCCTTTAACTCAATTTTTTAAGTTATTTGTTCACCACTAGTGTATCCAGGTACGGAACTCACAACTCTTTTGCTTCAAGTCACTGAATCTAACAAACTTTTTTTATCCACTGAAGCATGTGTCGAAATAAAGTGCTTGGTTCGAAATTCCTGTTACCTGAAGAAGACCAAAAGCGTATAACGGTCGAACCGTCATAAATACTATGTCATCTCAGAGGGATAGGCAAATATTTCATTACAGAATATGCATCATTTCTTTGCCTTCATGCGTGTCATGAAATTGAAATCGTTGTTTTTATTTTTATAAAGATTTATATAAATACTTTATATTATTTTATATCGTTTTATTGATTACATGCCTCGTCCATTCTGTTCTCGGACAGAACCTCCGTACAAGTTATATTTGATTTCATTGAAAATATGACGCCCTGACTATTAATTTTTGCCTTGTTTATTTTTTTTTCACATCTTATTAATGATACCTTTTCTAATTGCAACAAGAAATTATTTTTATACTCTATGAGTATCAAAATTAAATAACCTGACCTGATAATCCGATATCCTTAATTATTTGACGGCCGTAGAATTTAAAAACGAACCGAACTTTGCGATAGAAACCAACATTAATAAGATAGAAAACAAACGGTTCAGAAGAAAATCATTGAAGTTCTTCATGGAAGAAATTCAGTAAAGTGAAGTGTATTAGCGTTTAAAACTTTGTAGCGAATTTATCATAGCATATATCAAAAACGGTTGCAGTCCACAAAAAAAAATAATTTTTTCTAACAAAGTTGTTTTAGCTGTACAAGGACCAAATACCAATTGAGGTAGCAGGTTACAAGTAAAGAGGCACAATTTATGTGGATATTATTGTGGGGTTCTCCCTTTTTCATATAGATGGACTCGTCCAGAGTATAAATATACTAATAGTATGGGAGTATACCGCAGTAGTTCATAGTAGCTCTGTGCTCCACTCATCGAGAAGATTATGACGCAGTACCCGTCAGCTTCCGACGCGGACTACTGAATTTAATTCGGCTTCATTTCCAGTTTAGATTGTAGTTATCTGGGAAACAGCGTTTTGGTGTCGGTTCATCAAGGAACCGGTTCGTGGGAAGAATCAGTTCGAATGGAACTTACGTCTTTCCAATGAAATACAAAGAGAACGTGGATAACATGATTAGTTATAGACGTAAAGGTTAAGAATGGTGAAACTAAGAAATACAGTTCGTTTGAAACCTCTTCATGGAAATAGCGACAGAAAACACTATACGCCTCCTTGGTCTCACACTTTCAGCGGACCTCAAGTGGAATGACTATATCGAATCCATTACTAAATCCGCTGCTATGAAAGTCGGTTCTCTGTGCAGGGCACGGAAGTTTTTCCGTCTGAATCTATCCTGCACATATATAAATCTACCATCCGCCAGTGCATTGAATACTGCTGCCACATCTGGTCGAGTGCCCCTGCTATTCTCCTCGGGGTTCTTGACAAAATACAACGGAGAGTCCGTAATGTGATCGATACCGACTTGGCAGACCGGCTGCAGTCTTTCTCTCACCGGTGCGACGTGGCTTCCCTGTGTCACTTTTATAAATACTTTCACGGCTTCTGATACGATGAACTTAGATCACTAGTGGCCCCTAGGCACGAATTTGCACGAGATACTAGATTAGCAAGTAGATCCCACCCTTTTACAGTGGAACCGATAAAATGTAACCGCAATTTCTACTCCAACAGTTTCTTTTCTTGTACTTCCCGACTGTGGAATTCCCGTCCACATGATTGCTTCTCCGACGGCTACAATCTCCAGGAGTTTAAAAGTAAGGTCAATAGACACCTCCTAACACACTAACTCGCATCCATTCTTTCAAACACTCTTCCCATCTACCCTAACCCCATCCTCTGTATCCTTACCCATCTATCACCTTCCTTCTGACATTTCTTATATCTAACCACTCTTTCTCTTTACCTTCCCCTATATAACCCCTTGTGCAATAGTGGCAGTGGAATGCTTTGCTTGGGGTGAATAATTAAACAAAAAAAGAAAGAAAGATATCGCCTGTTCCAATAACAGGTAAAATAAACTTTTAAAACTTCATCTCATTTTTCAATAATTATCGTAAATTAAGGCATCCAAATCGAGTTTTCAAGCCGAAAGAAAGGTTTCATACAGTAGGAGTCAATTTTTATTGCGGATATGAAATTTTTACCTCCAAGATTTTAAACAAGTGGGACACAAATCTTAACAGTTATTGTACACCACACACCGCACATTTAGCAGGCTGCCATAAATATATACCACTAATACTTGTGGTTGGTGAACATATATGGCATACTAATGCCAATATGAAATAATAAAATAGTAACAGGCATTCTGTAAGACGAGGTTACTAATCAGGTAGTTTGTTTACATCATTGATGCAAACGGCTCAAAAGTGGTACTGTTTTTGTAATAACATACTATATGTGGCAGCACTATAAAAATACTTGTTATGATGTGTAATCTACGGTATTCATATTTTATAGGGGCTGATATTTCCTTTAATATATTTATCTGTAGACCTGTTTTTAAATATTTGTTAAGTTATTCTGATACAATATATGGTGTGTGCTGTAGGTCGTTTGCTATAGAACATATATATAACTATATTATGTTTAGCGTCTTGATATATAGGTAAGTGGTGTGATCTTATCGGCATTCAAGCCGGTATTTTTGCTGATGATATAACCATTTATTCCAGTCATTTATTCCGTTTCACCGAAACGGATCTTCAGGAAAGGAGCCAACCTTCCCTGAAGATCCGTTTAGGTGAAACCTTGGTAGGTTTGTTGGCTCACTAGGTTAGTTTACTTATTCTGCTCTGCTTACGTATTGAGCGCTTTTTTTATTGATTACTCGTCTCAGGTTTTTGCTTTGGGCTACGTACTGGCTCGGTCCAAATAGCTTTGGCTGATGTTCATGTGCTTAGCTCTTTTTTTTTTTTTTTTTTACAACCATTTTTTCCTTCCGCGTATATACGCGGACTGTTTTTCGAAACGAGTATAGTGATAAGTTGACATATATATTTATATATTTATATATAAGTTTGCATATATATATATATACATATTTGCATATATATATATATAACGAAATTTATTATGAAAGAGAGGATATATATATATATATATATATATTCTTCTCCTACTCGACGAGAGAATTATTGCAAAAATAAAATAATAAGGCACTGTTAAAGAGTAAACACACGACAAGAGCTTTCATAACTAGTAGTAAAGTTTAATAACTGGTAGTAAAGAGAATGATCGCAGCCGACGTTGCCTTGCTGTTGTCTCTCTAATGAACTGAGCTGACTCTACCTCGCTATTTCCTTTCTTACTTTTCTCTCGCTCTCTTTCCATGGGCGTGACAGAAGAAATATGTCTTTTATGGCTACATTTCATTTGTTTCTCTATCTCCCATAACATCACAAACGTGAAGGCTGTACTTGGCAAGACATGTTTTGCATATCTCTTGAGCTAGGGTTTCCAGGGATTCTTTCAATGTGTTGTTTTGTTCCTTTTTTATAGTTCCAAGTGCACCTACTATCACTGGTACTATTCTTCTTCTTCTTCTTCTTCTTCTTCTTCTTCTTATTATTATTATTATTATTATTATTATTATTATTATTAAAATGCCTCTATAACTGATAGAATACTGTGCAGAGAGGTTAAGTATTTTCATGATAAGGAAAGTACATAAAACATCTCTGTTGTTCCCTAATAAAAATAAATTAAATGAAAATAAAAGAGGGAAAAATATTGAGTACGTACGTCGTTTTGGAAATCTGAATGACTTATTTCGGCGCCGATGTATCGGGGGTTTCTTAACTAAAAATGGAATTAAAAAAATCCAAATCAATCAAGATTTTCAAAGAATGTTTGCTCATTAACCGGCAAAAAAAAACTAATAAATGAAGGAGCATGTCAAGCAATACGAGTTAATAGTTTTATTTATTTATTATCTGGGGGTTTTATCACTTTCAAAGTTATTTTACTCGCGTTTTATCATTTTAATTATTTAAAAGATATGTAAACAGTGTTGCATCTGAATAAAGAAAAAAATGTGCTCTTCGACAGGGTTCGAAACTGTGCCCCACCATTGTAACAGCCAGACCAAACGGTGGTTTCTGTTACAAAAGGGAGATGCCGGAGGGCGTATTTTCTTTCACTGGCTAGCAGGTCTCTAGACGTAATACACACTGTTTACAAAATAAAATAAAATTAAAAAATAATGCCTTTTTTCAAATACATGCAATTTCTAAAAATAATATTTGTATGTGTATATATATATATATATATATATATATATATATATATATAACAAAAAATAACTGCAAAACTGTGTTGCTAAAAATTACTGTAAACCCTTTTCTGGTTTCAAACCAGAAAAGGGTTTACAGTAATTTTTAGCAACACAGTTTTGCAGTTATTTTTTGTTACTACAACTTACACGCCTGAAGATGATCTCAGAAGGAGATTAAAAGTACTTAGAAACATCGAGAAATGACTAATAAAAACATCTGTCAACGTTACAGTTCATTTTTTATATCTTTCAAAATTATAATACACGAGTGATTATCCGTGAGAATGAACGGATTTTTTTTAAAAATAAGCAGACACAATTTTTTTTTTTTTTTTTTTTTTAATCATATCACCCCAAGCAAGGCGGTAATGCCACTGAAGCGCAGGGGGCTACGTAAGAATGAAAAGATTGGAAAAGAGAAAGCCGGGAACCACATCCTAAACAGGGAACAAGGGATGAGCCTCTACACCTGTTCAATAGACGTGGGTGGAGTGTGAACCGGGCGATAGATTAGTCTATCTACTCCAATTGAGGAAAAAAAGAAAGAAAGAAAAGAGTGAAAAGATTGGAAAAGAGAAAGCCGGAAACCACATCCTAAACAATGTTTGCAATTTATTTATCTGACATGTCTAAAGGAAAATTTACTGCTTAAACACACACACACACACACACACACAGACACACACACACACACTATATATATATATATATATATATATATATATATATATAATTGAGAACATTCTAGTCCATAACCGTAAGTTCTATGTTAACAGCTTCTTTACTCGCATTTATTTCTTGTAACACTCCCTTTCGACTTCATGCTCTTCAGATAATTTAAATATGTAAAAACTTAAACACAATATCAATCGTTATCCACTGTCCACCAATTATTCTTTGTCTGTCCTTGTTCTTTAGTTTACTTTCTTTTCTGTTTCTACCTTTTCCACGTTCAGTCTCTATTTTTGTGTCAGTGGCTTTACAGCCAGAATTTGCTGCCTAAATAGACACACACACACACACACACACAGATATATATATATATACTGCTGCCATTTATGGTCAGGTGCCCCTGCCGTTCTCCTCAGTGTTCTTGACAAGCTCCAAAGGAGAGTCTGTAATGTGATAGGTACTGATCTGGCGACTCGACTGCAGCCACTTTCCCATCGTCGAAATGTGGCCTCCCTCTGTCTCTTCTATAAATACTTTCATGGCTTTTGCTCGGATGAGCTTAAGTCACTGATGCCTCCTCAACAGGTGTTTACCCGTGCAACCAGACTGGCAACTGGGTCCCACCCATTCACAGTCAGGTTAGCCAAACGCAGACGACAATTCTACTCCTGCAGCTTCCTCTCTCGCACTTCCCGCCTGTGGAACTCACTCCCGTATTCTTGCTTTCCTGACGGCTACGACCTCCAGAAATTTAAAAGCAAAGTTAATACTCACCTACTAACCACTGGACTCTAGCTCTCTCCCCTCCCCTGTATAATCTTCACGTTCTCTCCGCCCATGTATCTGTCATTGCACCTGCTTTCTCAGCTTTCTATTGTTCCTTTCTAACTAGCTTGTACTCCTCACTCTTTTCTAATTAATCTTTCTACATTTGTGTAACCCCCTGCACATCAGTGGCATTTCTGCCTTGCTCGGGGTGAAATGATTAAAAAAAAAAAAAAAATTATATATAATCTAAGTTATATATATATATATATATATATATATATATATATATAATTTATATGTATATAATTTAGAATATTTAATTCATATATGTTAAGTCTTTACAGCCCTCTCTTCGGAAACTGAAAATGTGTATTTTCTCTCTCTCTCTCTCTCTCTCTCTCTCTCTCTCTTTATATATATATATATATATATATATATATATATTCGCAGCCAGATCTGTTTCACTGTATCACAATAATGTTCGCTTGACTGTTCCGTTTTCTCAAGATAGAAAAACGTATTATATAATTACGCTTGATCAGTAAACAGACAAACAACTGCTAATGTATAATTTTTGGGCTCCTAGAAAACAGTGTGTAAAACAGTCAGTCATTCCCTTGACACCGCAGTTATTGTATAAGGCGAGCTCGTATCGTAAAAAATGACTGCAAATATTTATATCAATATGCCGTTTAAAAAGACGACAACATATATATATTTATGTATCTAATATTGAGCTTCTTACATTAAGATATAAAAAAATAAACAAAATTATCTAAACTCGTCAACATAAAAGAAGGGATATATATGTATATATACATATACACAACAGATTTTATTATAGTAGAGAGGATATATATATAATCTTCGCGACTCAACAACCTAATTATTGCAAGAAGTAAAATAATAAGGCACTGTTTAAAAACAAACATGTGGCAAGGGCTTTCATAACTGGTCGCACAGTTTCAATAACTGGGAGAAAAGAGAATGAAATTAGCCGACGTTATCTCACTATTGTCCCGATATCCATGGGTGTGACAGGAGGGATATATTTAACCGCATTTATCAGCTGTGATACAAAATAACATTTACGATTCTTCTGGACAAAGAGGCAGGAAAAAGCACCTTGTTTGAATTAATCGCTCAGAAGTGAAGTTTTCCCACAGAGGTCAGTTTGATGTGATCGTTCATGATGATTTCTGCGATTTTTGTTCAGAAAAGTTTCATATGCAACATTAATTCAAGTTCCCTTTGGGTGAAAGTGATAAAGACTGAATGATAATGGATAAATAAGCTGTGTAATCCTTGTTGATCGTCAAAACAGACCAGATAAACATTTCAGGTAGGGAATAATTTTCTTTCTCATCGATGACAATTCTTGAGTGATATAATCGGTAAAAAAAAAAACAATCAGCATGGGACCAGCTGATAAAGAAAGATTAATAACTGGACATCTCTTTTGTTTCTGTCTACACAGTCTGAACGTTGAATTCGTCAAAAAGACATAGATGCTGAGAAGTAGAAGATGGAAGAGATAGATTAGCATCGCCTAGATGGAGCAGTGGTACGAGATAAGATGTTAAGAGAGTTGGCGTTAAGAGGCAACTAATTTATTCTAACGACTCTCAAAAGTGAGTTGGACAAGCCTAAATTTGGAAAACCACTCGAGTAAAGACATGTTGAGACTACGGAATTTTAGAGAAATGGTGGTCGAGGTGAAATACAACTGAACCCAATCCCTGATCAACTCCCAACCTAGCGAAGGCAACATTTCATATAAGCTAGACGTTTGGACTGCTGAAGAGTACACACGCAGTGTCCACACACTACTGTTACTAGAATCCCCATCGTTCGACCGAGACCTCCTGCTCAAGACATTGTACCGGTTCTGAGGATCAGAAATGAAAAATTTAAGTTAGTACTTAAGCAATACTCTACTGAATCGAAAACGAATCCTAATAAGTGGGAAGGATTAAAACTGGTGTATGCAACAGATCATATATAAGTGACATTGTTGTTGCATTTTAACCCGAGTTATTTTAACCCGAGTTATTTCTTTTTTTCCAGAAGATTCTTTTTTTATTTGTGTAAGTCCCAGTTGTCAAACCGACTTTAGTTTGCTTCATTGACAACTCACTTTCTGAGATAAAAAGAAAAAAAAACAACAATGTAGAAGCGGACTGAATGGTCGGAACAAACAAACGCCAACTAAGTCAAGTTGAAACGTGCACTCAAACACGATAATAGCGACAAACGAGCCACGCGTTAAAAAGTGAGGAGCCAGCTAGGGGTAACCATGGTGGTTTAAAGAAAATTGAAGACTAACGAAGGACAGACGCACAAACGCCTAGACTATTGATTATCGTTGGTTATTGTTGAACAGGATCGACTCCTTCGGGGTTACAATCGAAAGATTTTTAAAAATATATTCATACTTAGAATAGAAGTAGCTGTCTATCTTAAAATGTATACACTGTATTTAAAATCTTTTCCCTTTTCATTCAGATATAAATATATAAAATTGAACCAACCGTGTTTTCCTTTTTTCCGCCTTCTTGTTCTTATTGGGCGCTTTTTATTCATTCGGCGTTTTTTCACTGAAGTCAGACAAGTAACAATGTCGTAAATGGTTGAATAATTTCTTAAATATTACATAATTTTTCAAATACGGGTAGTACGCAAGTATACGGGTCCCTCGTAAAAAATCAGGAGTAATTTTATTTTGTGGAATATTTGTTTAATGATTAGTTTTCGTCGTACCTCTCTCAAGGGGAAGCATTTTTCAGAAATTAAAAATATTCATTAATTATTTTACAAATGGATTCATTATGTGGATACAGTATAAAATAGATAACTGGTTTTACAGAGTTACAGGTTACGTTATTTACAAATGTCAAGTTTGTAACTGTGCTGACATCATTAATATCTGCGTAATTTTTATTTATTATTTACCGAATAAAAAAAAAACTTTTTAAAAACGAAACTTTGGGAGGGACTTTTTCAAAAGTACAAGCGCAAACATTAAGGAATAACAATCATTTATCTCAGGTAAAAACAACTATATATTTTTATGTATTTGTCTGTGCTTTAAAAAGTTTCTTTGGAAAATCATCGAAAAAGGTGAGATATTCAGTCTTTATAAGTTGATATATTTAAGATAAATAATGGTTATTCCACGATGTTGGCGCACGTACTTTCGTAGTTTCGTATTTTCCCTATTTTTTACTCGAAGACCAGGGTATTTAAGTTGTGCCGAAATGGGAAACCAAAATATTTTCTCGTTCATATTCTTACTGCGCACGCATGAAAACACACACACACACACACACACACACACACACACACACACACACACACACACACACACACTGCTTTTTTCTTTCGTATTCGTTCATTATAATTTTTGTGATATTCGTCCAGAAGTCTTTTATATCCAACATTAATTCGGATTCAGATCGAAGTGATAAAAAAAAAATTGATTACTATTTCGGAGTGACCATGAACAGGAACAGCTGTGTGGTTCTTTTGGAACGTAGAAACATAAAAATCAGCTTTTGAGTTTGGGAATGAGTTTCTTTCCCACACATGACAATCTCTTGAGTGATTTTATCGATCGAGAAACAACCAGCACATGAGACAAGATGATAAAGGAAGATCTTCTTCTTCTTCTTCTATGTGCCCTGTCCCTTCAGGACGTAGGTGATCATGGCCCTCCACGTCTCCCTATCCATTGTGGCCCTTAGCATGTTTGTTCCTGTTACTCCTGGTAACCCCCGTTCCGTCATCCACCCGACCAGGCCCTGCAGATATGTTATCCGCTGCCTTCCTCTGTCTCTCTTTCCCTCTACCTGGCCAGTCAGTATCAGGTTCCCCAGCATCTCCGCCAAAAGAAAGATGGATGATTGAAAATCAGTTTTGTTTCTGTCTACGCCATCAAAAGAATGGATTCGTCACAAATACTTAGACGCTGACAAGGCAGGGAGGGGAAGATCAAGACCGTCTATATAGGGCGATGGTGCAAGATGACACGTAAAAAGAGTTGAAGTCAAGGAGTGGTTTAATTTCTGTGGTCACTCTCAAATGAGGGCCGGACAATCCCAAATTTGAAAAATCACTTCAGTAAATATATTTTGAGAATATGCAATTTTAGAAAACGGTTGATGTATGGGGTGGAAGACAACAGAACCCAGACCCTGGTTAATTCCTATCCCTGCCGGTACGCAGTACTTCATAAGCTGGAGATTTGGAAATCTAAGTATTCCCACACTGCTTTTACTGTTCGACGAAACCTCCTGAGCAAAACATTGTGCCGGCTCTGAAGACCACAACTTAGAAATTTAAGTTGCGACTAACACAAGTTTCAGATTTTAAAGCGTATCCAGACGTCATCTATATCTATAAAAGTGACGAGGGTGGACGTTGTGTAAGTATTTGTTTGATAAATAGATTCGACTTAGCGTCTGCATTTTGCGGTCTAGCTCGACGGGAGTTGCGCTCAGATGTAGATCAAAATTTTAGAACGCTAACGACACCTTGAAAGTTTTCAGAAAGCCAAAATTAGGGGTAGAAAAATATATATTATTACCCCATAAAGTCAGGGATCAGTTTATGTATTGATTATAATATAGAAATGATCACCTCACTTTATATTATCTATATGTTGCTCCTCTCCTTCCCACCCTAATCCAATAGAGACATTCTACATTGTTATCTATATCTATAAAAGTGACGAGGGTGGAAGTTTCCTAAGTATTTGCTATGTAAATTCATTATATGTTTTGTATTCTTATTATTCCTTAAACTACCCGAGTGAAACCGGGCTAAACTGGTAGTTAGATTATAACAGCAAGTGGAAAGGGGTAAATCCGCTGTAATCAACAGATCATATATAAACTAAATTATTGTTATAGTTTAACCTTAGTTAATTCTTTTTTTAAGGTTCTTTTTGTGTAATTCCCAATTGTCGAACTGTCTTTAGTTTGCTTCATCGGTGATCTACTAAAACCCTGGGAATAAAAAAGAAACACAACGATGTGTATGATCGTGAACAGACAAATATCAGCTAAGTTTATGGGAATCGTGTCCACCATCACGATACCAGCGACAAACGAGCTTGTTGACCAACGATGGACATATGGCTACATTATTGGTTGACGCGGATTAACTAGTAGTGTGTCATTATTGGTTACCATTGACCCAGACTGACACATTCTGGGTTACAATCGAAGTTTTTTATTTTTAATACTCAGAGTAGAAGTCGGCTTTGTACAGTATGAACAAGAAAAACAAGAAAAAGAAAACATTAATAACGTAGAATAACTCTCATATTTTTGCAGGCACAATAGTTAAACATTGTCTGAAAACGAAATATTTTAAATGTTGTCAACATTGAAATGTATACCCTGTATTTTAAAACCTTTTTTTTCATTCATACATAAATATGTAAAATTGAACCAACCTTTTTTTCCTGGTTTCCGCCTTCTAGGTCTCAATGGGCGCTTTTTATTCATTCGGCGTTTTTTCACTGAAGTTAGACAAGTAACAACGTCGTAAATCGTTGAATAATCTCTTAGATCTAAACTTATTTATAAATAGAACTTTGTGTGTGTGTGCGTGTGTGTGTCTGTGAGTGTGTGTGTCCGTTACCTATAGACTCCGAAACGGCTGAACCGATTTTCTTGAAAATTACACAGTTGTACTATAAGCATCTGCGAGTATTCTTAGCTCAGTTTTGTGTCGAGGTACCCCCGATAAATATCGAAAATCGACAATCGGAAAAACCGGGTTATAGAAGGAATGATCCGATTTTAATCAAATTTGATACACTCATAGACAAAGACATAAGAAACGATATTCAGAAGTTTCAAGGTTGCAGTTTTTACAATAGTGCAGAAAATCGATAATATATATATATATATAATAGGCAAGATGTTTGTGTGTGTGTTTGTTTATCTGTCTGTATGTCCATTATACAAATCCACAATTTTTATCCGATTCTCACCAAACTTCACACAAAAATTACTTTAGGCTGAGTCTGAGCTCCAGGACCATGGATTAGTTTTAAAGCTTTCATTACACCCCAGCAATGCCGGGCTATACAGCTAGTATTACATAATTTTTCAAATACGGGTACTACCTAAATATACGTGATCCTCGTAAAAAATCAGGAGTAATTTTATTTTGAGTAATATTTGTTTGTAGATTAACATTCGTAATGCCTCTCTCACTGGGAGACATTCATCAGAAATTGAAAATATTTTTTGAACGTTTTTACAAATAGGATGATGTTCATAATATCGATAGAGTATAAAATAGATAACAGATTTCTACCGAATTATTGGTTCTAATTGTTATTTATAAATATCCATTTTGTAACTGTGGTGTCTGCGTATTTTTTATTAATTATTTTCTGAATTAAAAAAAATTAACATTTTTAAAAAGATTTGTGGGGATATTTTTCAAATGTACACGCGCAAACATTAGGTCACAACAATTGCCTGTTTCAGATGAAAAACAGTGCGATATATACTTTTATATATTTATTCATATATCTGTTTGTGCTTAAAAAAGAATGTCGCTATGGAAAAGCAAGCAAAAAGAAAAAAAAAGAGAAATGCTGTCTGTTTTCATAGGTATACTAGTAGTATAGCCCGGCGTTGCTCGGGTGTAATGAAAGCTTTAAAACTAATCCATGGTCCTGGAGCTCAGACTCTTTGGACGTTGGCACGAAATACTAAAAAGCAATAAAGCGAAACCCTAGATTGAAAGAACAATGAATGGATGTAAGTCAAATTTTGATTTCCTGCTATACATATCAAATAAGATTTTTTCGTCGTAAACTGAATTTTGAAGGCTAAATAAGTCCTCTGGGTAAATGGTATCATGGCTGAGACTAAGAACTACAATTATACCTACTTAGAGCCAAACCCGAAGCAAAAACTAAAATAAAAGGGCTGAAAATATACAGACATACAGGCAGATAAACAGACACAGACACACAAACATCTTGCCTTTTATATATATATTATCGATTTTCTGCACTATTGTTAGAACTGCAACCTTGAAAATTCTGAATATCGTTTCTTATGTCTTTATCTATGAGTGTATCAAAATCGTATCACTCCTTCTATAACCCGATTTTTTCGATTATCGATTTTCGATATTTATCGGGTGTACCTCGACACAAAACCTAGCTAAGAACACTCGCAGACGCTTGTAGTACAACTGTGTAAATTTTCAAGAAAATCTGTTCAGCCGTTTCGGAGTCTGTAGGTAACGGACACACACACACACATACACACACACAAAGTTCCATTTATAAATAAGTTTAGATTTATGGTCATTGATTACTATTCTATAATGTTGGCACATATGATTTTGTAAA
Organism: Ascarosepion bandense; assembly: GCA_037127315.1. Taxonomy (NCBI): domain Eukaryota; kingdom Metazoa; phylum Mollusca; class Cephalopoda; order Sepiida; family Sepiidae; genus Ascarosepion; species Ascarosepion bandense. The sequence goes on from JBBBDQ010000763.1 coordinate 3,412,371, forward strand.
AAAATCCCCTTTGCAAAGATTTTCAACAAAGGCTTTAAAAATTCAGAAATTAAATTACTATCCAGATATAAACGATGTCAGATGATTCTGTAAAAAGTCATGCCACAATTTTATACTCTAGCGAGTTTTAAGAGGATAATTCCAGTTGAATTTCTTGCATTCACTTACGCACAAATACCCTTGGAAGAGGTATTAACCCGCCTCTTCCCTCCAGTTATGGTTTAAATAATAGGACAGATTGGGTTCTGTAGCATTGACTGGCAACCAGTCTATCGCAGAAAGCAATGGCAAACTCCTGTGGGATAATCTTCTGCCCAATCAGTCATGTCTCTTTCGAGACATGATCGCCCAAATATGTATCACGGATGGCAATTACTTGACTAATTAGGCGATTGACTGACTAATTGTTGATATATGAAGGGCAAAACTTCATAGACTAATTAATACCAAAGAAATACTTTTTAACAAATGAAGACTTAATAAATTTTTTCCTATCACAAAATTTGCATTCATCTTTTTACAAGTGTTTACACTAATAAGGTACAGCCTTTCCAATGACAAATTTTTTTATCAGTAAATGCAATGACTGTATAATAAATAATGTCTGTATAATAAATAATGTCTGTGCAATAAATAATGGATGTATAATAAACACAAAGAATATATTTACCGCAGAAACAATGGCAAGCTACTTAGGGATAATCTTCTGCCCAGTCAGTCATGTCTCGAAAGAGACATGATCGCCTGAAGCGTGAATCACGTGTGGCACTTAACTGACTGATTGAACATAATAGTTGGAATCAAGATTAAGGCTTCTATTGGTCATAAAGTGGGGGGTCTGTTTTCTATTGTTATGAAGTAATAAACTGATCCCCCACTAATTACTACCTAATAATATAATGCATCTCTTCTCCCTCTAGCTATGAGACAAATAACACGAGAGATTTGGTTCTATAGCCTTGGTTGGCAACCAGTCTACCGCAGAAAGCAATGGCTAACTACTACGGGATAATCTTCTGCCCAGTCAGTCATGTCTCTTTCGAGACATGATCGCCCAAAGCGTAAATCACGTGTGGAACTTAACTGACTGACTGACTCATACATAATGTAATTTCTGGGGCATGCGCACAAACACCCACACCTAGTCCCCCCCCCCACAGCTTTTATCTTTATCACTTGCTGTATATTTTCCATATCCTCTCTCTTTAGTTTTCATGCTTAACTCTCGCTGTCTCTTTCAAACGTTATCTTCCATCTCTTTGTCGATATTTCCTATCACCCTTATTTGCTCACTAGCTTTTCCTTTCTCTGCTTCTCTCTTCTCACTATCTCTCTCTTTCTCTCTTTCCACCTTTTTTTCACTTTATTCTTTTTTAATCTCGAACTTTGGCTCTCTCTGCTCCTCTCTGCCCCTCTCTTGTCACTCTCTCTCTTTCTCTCTTTCCATCTTTATTCTTTTTTACTCTCTAACTTTGGCGCTCTCTGCTCCTCTCTGCCCCTCTCTTGTCTCTCTCTCTGTCTCTCTTTCCATCTTCCTTTTTACTTTATTATTCTTTTTACTCTCTAACTTTGTCTCTCTTTGCTTCTCCCTTGTCACTCTCTCTCTCTCTCTCTTACTTACTGTATTTCTCCTTGTCTTCGTCTTTCTCTCTTATTATTCTTTGTTAGAAGTTAGGTAACGCTTGTATTTTTCAGGCAATGGGAGAATTTTTTCTGAAATTTCATATTTTTTGTGAAAATTTGGTAATTTTTCAATATATTTCATAGAAATTTTCACTGAATAAAATTATATTTAATAACCATATTTAAGATATAAAGAAAAAAAAGGTATCAGTTTAAATGGACTCCAGAATTTTGTGAAGCGAGACCAACGCCTTAAAACAAGAAAGTCGAGTAAAATTTCTTCTTCCTAACTGAAAAGCGAATTTATTTTGAATATGAATTTGTCCCGCGTTTTGACATACAATGCTACTACGATTTGCGATCGCATTAATCTTCAGCCTGCTGCCCTTTCATATGATTCTTACTGGAAATCTATCATCCCAGCTTGTGATAATGAAGAACAGCCGCATTCCTCGCTAACCGATTAAGTCACAGTTTACTAGCAGCATGTTTTATTTTGACTCTCCAAGTTTTTGTTTTTTCCAAGTATTGAACTCACAACTCTTTCGATCACATCAGTGGATTTATCCACTGGACCATGTGTTTAAAAATTTAGATAGTTGGGTTAAAAAAAAGGAAAACTGAGATATCCGGAAGCAGCATGAGACGTGGAACTAGAACAATCTTCTCGGATAGACAAAATAATGGATTCGTTTCGAAATTTCTAACAACTGAAGTAGTCTGGAGAATACAACGGCAAAAACAAAGATTAGGACAACAGTCTAAACAATATCAGTTAAGTGTCATACGTGATACACGCTTGGGCGATCATGTCGCTAAAGCGACATGGCTGAATGGGTAGAAGGTTATCCCGCATTACGTTGCCATTACTTTTTGGGGTAGACTGGTAGTCTAACCAAGGTTACAGAACCCAATCTGTCCTGATATTTAACCCATAACTAGAGGGGAAAGAGAGATAAATACCTTTCTCAAAGGTATTAGCACGTAAGTGTATGCAAAGAATTCAACTGGAATTCGAACTCGGCTCGGTGATTTTTCGTTCCTAGACGATATCCACTGCACCACAACGCACATGCGGCCAATGTAAATAGTGTAAATAATTAAAATAAGTCATTTCAACAAACATTTCGGACATTACGATGGTTGCTCAGTTTGTGCATGTATCATGACAGGTATTTATCTTTCTGAATTATTTTTTATTTGGCAGCCTGTAGCCTTTTCAACATCGTTTTGGAAATAAGAAATAAGCAACATATTAGGTCTACTAAGGAACCACGCGTAATGTAGATCTCAGGATTATAAAAATATTGAGTTAGGAGTACACTCCTGATCAAAAATTTAAGACCACTTAAAAATCTTTAAAAATAATTTTTTTTTTTTATGGATAGGTTTTAAACTCCTCCCACTTAAGGTTACCAGTACTACAATCTAAAAGGTTATAGAAACAAAAAGCTACATTCCAAATATTTTATTTAGAAATTACATTTTTATAAAAATGAGGCGATTTACACATGATCAAAATTCTAAGACCAGGGGTATAAATTGTTAGATCTTTGGCAATTCCAGTGTTTTTAGTTCAGTTAAAGATTAGCAATCACTACGTAAAGGTGTTACCACGCCTAAAGCAAGCAAACTTACCAAAGTTGAGCGTTCTCGAATTCTAGAATTCCATAAGCAAGATTTGTCACAGCGGGCGATCGCCGCTAAGGTAAATCGCAGTAAAACTGTGATTTGCAACTTTCTAAAGAACAGTGAGAATTATGGAAAAGCAAAATCCTCTGGTAGGCCCCCAAAAATTTCTCCTGCATTGAGTAGGAGAATAAGACGGGTTGTTATGAAAGATGGAGGACTTTCTTCTAGTCAAATTAAGGCAGTCACAGATGCTGATTGCAGTCCCGTAACCATCAGACGACACTTAAGACAAAAAGGCATGGTAAATAAAAAGCGTAAACAAATTCCTCGGCTGCTTCCACGTCACTTGTTGGACCGCTTAAAGTATGGTCGTGAATACCAAACATGGGACGTTGGGAAGTGGAAGAAAGTCCTATTTTCTGATGAGAAAAAATTCAATCTTGATGGTCCTGATGGCTTCCAACGATATTGGTATAACAAAAATATGCCTCCTGAAATTTTCTCCGCACGTCATAGTGGTGGAGGGTCTCTAATGGTATGGGGTGTCTTTTCTTACAGAGGGACGATGGAGCTCCATGTGATGCAGGGTCGTCAGAGAGCGGCTGGTTGTGTTAACATGCTACAAAAAGCATCTTTGATGACGGAGGGCCATCGTTTGTGTGGGGATGGATGGTTATTCCAACAGGATAATGCTGCAATCCATGCTGCAAGACGGACCGTGACCTTTCTACAAGAAAATGGGGTCCATCTCTTGGGACATCCTGCATGCTCACCGGACTTGAACCCAATTGAAAATGTTTGGGGATGGATGACAAGAGATGTTTATCGAAATGGCAAACAATATTCAGCAAAAAATGAACTTTGTGAAGCCATCTTCAGAAGCTGGAGCAACATCCCCCGCGCCTTAATGGAAACGCTTATTTCTATCATGCCCGACAGAATTTTTGAAGTCATCAAAAGCAGTGGAGGTAGACTTGATTATTAAATTTGGTTGTTGGTTGTTGAATGTTTTCATAAACTTTTTGTACAATTTCGTAGAATTTTTGTCTCTGGTCTTATAATTTTGATCATGTGTAAATCGCCTCATTTTATAAAAATGTAAATTTTTAAATAAAATGTTTGGAATGTAGCTTTTTGTTTCCATAACGTTTTAGATTGTAGTATTGGTAAACGTAAGTGGGAGGAGTTTAAAATTTGTCTGCAAAAAAAAAAATACTTTTTAAAGATTTTTAAGTGGTCTTAAATTTTTGATCGGGAGTGTATACTTCACATAGAGTAATCTATAACATTCAGATTTGAGTGCAACTGAGAAGGATCAATTAGAGCTGGCGTATTGTCTCAAAGAATAAATTATCCTCTTTTTTGGAGAAGGGCACTCTGTATTAGAAAGACCTGATTAAATAACAGTCATTATTATTTGACATTAATCATATCAATTTATCTATTTTTCAAAATCACATATATTCTATGATAGTATTCATGTACGTCTATTGATCAGGTGAAGAGGCTCATTCCTTGTTCCCTATTTAGGATGTGGTTTCCCGCTTTCTCTTTTCCAATCTTTTCACTCCTTTTCCTTTTTTTTCTCAATTGGAGTAGATAGACTGAATTATCGCCCGGTTCACACTCCACCCACGTCTATCGATCAGGTGAAGAGGCTCATCCCTTGTTTCCTGTTTAGAATGTGGTTTCCGGCTTTCTCGTTTTCAATGTTTTCACTCCTTTTTCTTTTCTTTTTTTTTCTCTCTTTCAATTGGAGTAGATAGACGAAACTATCACCCGGTTCACACTCCACGCACGTCTATCGATCAGGTGAAGAGGCTCATCCCTTGTTCCCTGTTTAGGATGTGGTTTCCGGTTTTCTCTTTTCCAATC